>WNWK01001719.1:45000-202500 GCA_009830355.1 Cherax destructor
AACCGTCAGTATGGCTTCAGAAAAAGTTACTCTCCTGCTGATTTGTTAAACCTCTCCACTAAGTGGTACCAAACACTGGATGAATCCAAACTAGTAGTACTGGACATTGCTGGTGCTTTCGACCGAGTATGACACTAGGGACCCAAGACATCGTATTGGTGCAAGTGTTTAACTTGGAAGAGTGCTTGGGCACTCCCGCACTCACGTTCCTGTAACCACAAACTTCTGCTGAACACACTAACAATACATTCTTAAACTTACCCCACACATCTTCAACCTCATTGCCTATAATCTCACTAGCCCATCTATTCTCCAACAGTTGTTTATATCTTACTCTAACTGCCTCCTCCTTTAGTTTATAAACCTTCACCTCTCTCTTACTTGCTGCTTTAATTTTTCCTGTATCTCATCTTCCTTTTACTGTCACTGTAGCTACAACTAAAAAGTGGCCCCTCTTTTAACTTGTACATCCTAAAGTCTACCCAACAGTCTTTTCTCTACCAATACGTAGTCCAACAAACTACTGTCATTACGCCCTATATCTTATCTTGCATACTTATTTATCCCTTATTTGTTAAATATGTATTACCTATAACCAAACTCCTTTTTATACAAAGTTCAATCAAAGGCCCTCATTATCATTTACACCTGGCACCCCAAACTTACCTACCACACCCTCTCTAAACATTCCTCTCACTTTAGCATTTAGGTCCCCTACCACAATTACTCTCTCACTTGGTTCAAAAGTTCCTACACACGCTTAACATCTCCCAAAATCTCTCTCTCCTCTACACTCCTCTCTTCTCCAGGTGCGTACACGCTTATTATGACCTACTTTTCGTATCCGACCCTTATTTTAATCCACATAATCCTTGAATTTATACATTTATATTCCCTCTTATCCTTCTATAACTGATCCATATACATTATTGCTACCCCTTCCTTAGCTCTAATTCTCTCAGATTCTCCTGACTTAATCCCATTTATTTCTTCCCACTGAAACTCGCCTACCCCCTTCAGCTTTATTTCGCTTTGAGCTTGGACATCTAACATCTTTTCATTCATAACATCAGCAATCATCTCTTTCTTATCATCCGCACGACATCCACGCACATTCAGACATCCCAGTTTCATAAAGTTTTTCTTTTTCTCTCATCTGAGATCGTTCTTCCTAGGATGACTCGAGTCTAGAACATGTTCGTACAGCATAATGATATCAACGAAATCAAGTCAGTTGTCCAGAAGAAATTGCTGGCCCACAGTTGGCTCCAACTTAATCCTGCTCCATATTTGTATGTCTCATAACACTAGTATGGCTTTCAAATGAGCTGATATAGGTAACAGCTCTTAGCTTGTAAATAAAGTTGTTTAAATCCTGTGTAAAAAAAAAAAGATAGGGAGTGAGTGCATCACACAATCATCTAAACGGAAAGAGAAAGTAAAATGAATATTAACTAATTCTCTCACAAACACAAATATACAAAAAAAAAAGAATACTAATGATTTTTCAATAGAGAAAACAGGAAGTAATATAAAGAAAACAAATACAACACTGTCAACCAAAAAAACAAGACCAACTTTCAATTCGAACAGCCGAAAAAAAAACATTGGAGGTGGGTACCATCAAAGGTACCAGCGAGAGGACGAAGCTCTATATAAATCTATTCTATAATAGTATTTTGTTATTCGAGATCTGTCCCTGGGTCTTCCTGGTACCCTTAGGACCTTTAGGTCACTCTGGATCTGCATTGTATCTCTCACTAAACCCTCCACGATCTACTGGACCCTTCACGAACCACTGGACCCTCCTGGATTCACTGGACCCTTCATAATCCATTAGACCCTTCATAATCAACTGGACCCTCCAGGATCCCCTGGGCCCTCCATAAACCACTAGACCCTCCATAAACCACTAGACCCTCCATAATCCACTGGACCCTCCAGGATCCACTGGATCCTCCAGGATCCACTGGATCCTCTAGGATCCACTGGATCCTCCAGGATCCACTGGACACTTCTGGATTCACTCGATCCTCCTTGATTCGCTGGACACTCCAGGATCCGTTGGACTCTCTAGGATTCACTGGTCCTCCAGGATCCACTGGACCCTTCCGAATCCACTGGATTCTCCATGATTCACTGGACCCTCAAGGATCTGCTGGACTCTATAGGATCCACTTATCCATCCAGGATTCACTGAACCCTCCGGGATCCACTGGACTCTCCAAGATCCACTAGACTCTCCAGGGCCAGTTGATCCTGGAGGGTCCAGTAGACCCTCCAGAATCCACTGAACCCTCTAGAATCCATTGGGCCCTCCAGGATCCGCTGGACCCTCTAGGATCCACTAGAACCTTCAGAATCCACTGGATTCTCCAGGATCCACTGGACTCTCCAGGATCCACTGGACCCTCCAGCATTCACTGGACCCTCCAGGATCCATTGATTTTTCCAGCATCCATTAGACTCCCAGTAGGATCCACTAGACCCTCTAGGATCCACTGGATCCTTTAGAATTCACTGAAACCTCTTGGACCCATTGAACTCTCCAGGATCCACTGGTCCCTCTTGGATTCACTGGACCCTCCTGGATTCACTGGTCACTTCAGTATCTTTGGGTTCCTCCTGTATTCACTGGACTATCCAGGATAAAATGAATCCTCCAGCATCCACTGGACCCTCTAGGATCCACTGGATCTTCCAGGATCCACTGGACCCTCAATGATTCACTGATTCCACTAAAATCACCAAGAACCCCTAGGACTCTTCAGAAACTTTAGGTCTCACCAAGACCTCTTAATACCGGCCTTGGGACCATCTAGGACTCTTACGTACCTTTAAAATCTTTTATAACCGTTCAAGATCTTCAGATTTTCATAGGGCTTCTTAATTTCTCCCTAGATCCCTTCAGGACGTCAGGTCCCACTAGGGCTTCGTAACAATCTCTAGGAACTCCGTGGACCCTCTAGGGTGCCAAAGACTTATATCTAGGATCTTATGGAATGATTCAAAAACTTTAAGACTCCAATGTTCCAGATCAAGAGGACATATTTCAGGACCTACGAAATTTCAAGACTCATTACTTTCATCATTCAAGATCTTTTGGATTCATTACTTCAGAACGAAGGAAATGCAGAACCACGAAATTCAGGCCATACGAACTTCAGGACGTACGAACTTCAGAGAAGTACAGTTCATGACACCGAGTTCCTACCACCTTCAATGCCTTCGATCTTCAATGCCCAAGACCTTCAGGATCGAAGAATTTTAGGAAGCATTGCATTTAGGAAAAACTATTCTCAGACCACCAGGGCCGAAGGACTCTCATTTGTACTTCGTGAAATTCATATCCCATACACTTCACACCTTTTAAATTTCACCACAAACTTAAAAAAAAATTATTTAATTTTAAAACAACGAAATTATAAATACAGAAATTTCAAAGCCCACGATCATAAAAATGCTAGTATAATAATAATAATAATAATAATAATAATAATAATAATAATAATAATAATAATAATAATAATAATAATAATAATAATAATAATAATAATAATAATAAAACAATAACAATAACAACAACAATAATAATAATAATAATAATAATAATAATAAAAAAATAACAATAACAATAACAGCAACAATAATAATAATAATAATAATAATAATAATAATAATAATAATAATAATAATAATAATAATCATAACGCACGCACACACAACTCACAGGTCATATCTATGGTGACAGCAGCTGTGACAGGTACAGCAAACTCAGCGTTCTTGGCCTGACATATGAATGACTGGTGGAGGTGGTGTCGCTGTAGTGATGGCACTGTAAGTGTGTTGACCACCTCACTGGCACTCTCAACAACCTCTCCTCTCACCTCCTTGTGTCCTGCCCACCACGTCAGCGTTGGTGCCGGACGACCTGTTCATTAAAAGAATGAATTAGAGTTACATAATAAATCTCTCGAGGTTAGAGTGAGGATTGGCTAGATTTGGTTAGGTTATGTTGTTATCTTATGAACGTTGATAAGTAAGACACATGTGCTGCAGTTAGGTATCTTAGAAGCCATCTAGATAACCTTAGAAGCCATCTAGATAACTTAGAAGCCATCTAGATAACCATAATTTGATTAATGATACCCAGCATGGATTCACGAGGGGCCGTTCCTGCCTATCTAATTTATTAACCTTCTTCAGTAAAGCTTTTGAGGCTGTTGATCACGATAAAGAATTCGATATTGTTTATTTAGACTTTAGTAAGGCTTTTGATAGAGTACCGCACCAGAGACTGTTAAAGAAAGTGGCAGCTCATGGCATTGGGGGAAAAGTGCTGTCATGGATCGAGTCATGGCTCACCAATAGGAAGTAGAGAGTGTGCATAAATGGGGTTAAATCCGAATGGGGACTTGTAACAAGTGGTGTTCCACAGGGATCAGTCTTAGGCCCATTGTTATTTATAATATATATCAATGACCTTGATGAGGGAATTACTAGTGATATGAGCAAATTCGCCGACGACACGAAGATAGGTAGGATAATTGAGTAGGGTTATTGAAGCAAGGACCTTGGGTAGTTTTAAATTTAGGTTGGATAAATTCATGAGTGAAAGGGGTTGGATTTGATTGGGAATTGCACATATGTAAATAAAATTATCAAAGCTTATTTCTTGGGTAGCATTGAAAATTAGGTTGAACAAATATTCTGTTAGTGGGATGGAATGTGAAGGACATGCCTAGTATGGGCCAACAGGCCTGCTGCAGTGTTCCTCCTTTCTTATGTTCTTATGTTCTTAATTGATTCAAACATAGATGTCATAGAACTTCAGGAAGATTTAGACAAACTTAATTCGTGGTCAGAAAAGTGGCAGATGCAGTTCAATGTAGATAAATGCAAGGTTTTGAGGCTGTTGATCACGATAAAGAATTCGATATTGTATATTTAGACTTTAGTAAGGCTTTTGATAGAGTACCGCACCAGAGACTGTTAAAGAAAGTGGCAGCTCATGGCATTGGGGGAAAAGTGCTGTCATGGATCGAGTCATGGCTCACCAATAGGAAGCAGAGAGTGTGCATAAATGGGGTTAAATCCGAATGGGGACTTGTAACAAGTGGTGTTCCACAGGGATCAGTCTTAGGCCCATTGTTATTTATAATATATATCAATGACCTTGATGAGGGAATTACTAGTGATATGAGCAAATTCGCCGACGACACGAAGATAGGTAGGATAATTGATTCAAACATAGATGTCATAGAACTTCAGGAAGATTTAGACAAACTTAATTCGTGGTCAGAAAAGTGGCAGATGCAGTTCAATGTAGATAAATGCAAGGTTCTGAAGCTCGGGAGTGTCCATAACCCAAGCACTTATAAGTTAAATAACGTAGAACTTAGCCATACAGATTGCGAGAAGGACTTGGGGGTGATGGTAAGCAGCAACCTTAAACCAAGACAGCAATGCCTAAGCGTACGTAATAAGGCAAATAGATTACTGGGATTTATATCAAGAAGTGTTAGCAACAGAAGTCCAGAGGTTATATTACAGCTTTATACATCATTAGTAAGGCCTCACCTAGATTACGCAGCTCAGTTCTGGTCTCCATATTACAGAATGGACATAAATTCGTTAGAAAACATTCAGCGTAGAATGACTAAATTAATACATAGCATTAGAAATCTTCCTTACGAAGAAAGATTGAAAACCCTAAAATTACATTCACTTGTAAGACGTAGAATGAGGGGAGACATGATCGAGGTATACAAGTGGAAAATGGGTATTAACAAAGGGGATATAAATAAGGTCTTGAGGGTATCTCTCCAAGAGAGAACCCGCAATAATGGATTCAAGTTAGATAAGTTTAGATTTAGAAAGGATATAGGAAAGTATTGGTTTGGAAATAGGGTAGTTGATGAGTGGAACAGTCTGCCTAGTAGGGTTATTGAAGCTAGGACCTTGGGTAGTTTCAAATTTAGGTTGGATAAATTCATGAGTGAGAGGGGTTGGATTTGAGTGGGACTGCGCATGAGTGGGTAGAATTGTCAAAGCTTATTTCTTGGGTAGCATTGAAGATTGGGTTGAGCAAATATTCTGTTAGTGGGACGGATTGTGAAGGACCTGCCTAGTATGGGCCAACTGGCCTGCTGCAGTGTTCCTCCTTTCTTATGTTCTTATGTTCTTATGACTTGGGGGTGATGGTAAGCAGCAACCTTAAACCAAGACAGCAATGCCTAAGCGTACGTAATAAGGCAAATAGATTACTGGGATTTATATCAAGAAGTGTTAGCAACAGAAGTCCAGAGGTTATATTACAGCTTTATACATCATTAGTAAGGCCTCACCTAGATTACGCAGCTCAGTTCTGGTCTCCATATTACAGAATGGACATAAATTCGTTAGAAAACATTCAGCGTAGAATGACTAAATTAATACATAGCATTATAAATCTTCCTTACGAAGAAAGATTGAAGACCCTAAAATTACATTCACTTGTAAGACGTAGAATGAGGGGAGACATGATCGAGGTATACAAGTGGAAAATGGGTATTAACAAAGGGGATATAAATAAGGTCTTGAGGATATCTCTCCAAGAGAGAACCCGCAATAATGGATTCAAGTTAGATAAGTTTAGATTTAGAAAGGATATATGAAAGTATTGGTTTGGAAATAGGGTAGTTGATGAGTGGAACAGTCTGCCTAGTAGGATTATTGAAGCTAGGACCTTGGGTAGTTTCAAATTTAGGTTGGATAAATTCATGAGTGAGAGGGGTTGGATTTGAGTGGGACTCGCGCATGAGTGGGTAGAATTGTCAAAGCTTATTTCTTGGGAGCATTGAAAATTGGGTTGAGCAAATATTCTGTTAGTGGGACGGATTGTGAAGGACGTGCCTAGTATGGGCCAACAGGCCTGCTGCAGTGTTCCTCCTTTCTTATGTTCTTAAGGTTCTGAAGCTCGGGAGTGTCCATAACCCAAGCACTTATAAGTTAAATAACGTAGAACTTAGCCATACAGATTGCGAGAAGGACTTGGGGTGATGGTAAGCAGCAACCTTAAACCAAGACAGCAATGCCTAAGCGTACGTAATAAGGCAAATAGATTACTGGGATTTATATCAAGAAGTGTTAGCAACAGAAGTCCAGAGGTTATATTACAGCTTTATACATCATTAGTAAGGCCTCACCTAGATTACGCAGCTCAGTTCTGGTCTCCATATTACAGAATGGACATAAATTCGTTAGAAAACATTCAGCGTAGAATGACTAAATTAATACATAGCATTAGAAATCTTCCTTACGAAGAAAGATTGAAGACCCTAAAATTACATTCACTTGTAAGACGTAGAATGAGGGAGACATGATCGAGGTATACAAGTGGAAAATGGGTATTAACAAAGGGATATAAATAAAGTCTTGAGGATATCTCTCCAAGAGAGAACCCGCAATAATGGATTCAAGTTAGATAAGTTTAGATTTAGAAAGGATATAGGAAAGTATTGGTTTGGAAATAGGGTAGTTGATGAGTGGAACAGTCTGCCTAGTAGGGTTATTGAAGCTAGGACCTTGGGTAGTTTCAAATTTAGGTTGGATAAATTCATGAGTGAGAGGGTTGGATTTGAGTGGGACTCGCGCATGAGTGGGTAGAATTGTCAAAGCTTATTTCTTGGGTAGCATTGAAAATTGGGTTGAGCAAATATTCTGTTAGTGGGACGGATTGTGAAGGACCTGCCTAGTATGGGCCAGCGGGCCTGCTGCAGTGTTCCTCCTTTCTTATGTTCTTATGTTCTTTATTGCGAAACTTTTCGCTTACACGGTGGGGTTCTTCAGTCGAATACAGAGGAGGCAGCAGAAGCAGTAGAGACGTAAAGATATCATCAGTCCATCGCCTGATTACATCGTCTTCCAATCTCTACAGCATCTCCTGCCTCCCTTGTTTTCGACTGAGGAAGTCTGCTGTTAAGCGAAATGTTTTGGAATAAAGATAACTAATTGTTCCACATGTGTCTTAGTTATCACATTGTCTGCATTGTATACCATTATCATTATTTTCCACTATTATGAGCGTGTTGAGGACACTACTTGACTGGCACCTAAAAATGCCAGCCTCCCCACATCTCTGAACGTCTTCGTGAACACTTCGCCCAGAGCGGTTGTATAAAGAATATGCATTACTCTGTAACATCAGAGTGAGTTCCTGCAGACGCCTGGCTCCTGGATCCACTACCAGGACAAAGTTCCAATACACTTGTCTGGTGTGAGTGGGACACTTGACAGGAGAGATGCACAGCATGGTGATCTGACACACTGACATGCTCTCGAAGCCAGAATCACACTTAAGCCACTTGAGTCATCACCACTTTATTTAAGTCCCTGTCTCTCTTAACCTTACACAAAGTAACGGACTACAGCCTCATTAATTAGGTGCAAGGAAAAGAATGACAGAACTTCACCTGAGGTTCAAATGACTGCTCCTTCTGGACGAGTGGTTGATGAGCACTTAAACCTTGCTTAAAAACACGAGCTGTTGTTACAACGGAGCACCGTTGATTCGTTACAGTCAACTCCCAACACACGACATGTCTGCACGCTGTTGATATCAAGGACCCACCACCTGATGTGTCTCAACTGCTTAAGTCCAGAAATCAACACTACACCAGTGAGTCTCACTACTATCCACTGGCACACATTATTTATTCGTAACTGATGTATTCTTTCCTTTGTATGAAAATGAAACAGCATTTAGTCGGCTTTCTTATCGATATATCACTATAGCAAGCCATCTTATGTGTTGTATATGACTTCCCATGCGGGACTAACCCGACCTACAGGATGAGAAGGATGACAAAGTTGATCCCATGTCTCAAGAAATATTTCCTATGGGGATAGACTGACGGCCCTGACTCTGCACTGTCTTGAAAGGAATAGAATTGGGCGAGATATGATTGAGGTGTATAAATGGAAAAGGGGAATAAATAAAGGAGAGGTAAATAACGTGCTAAAACTATCTGGCCAAGACAGAACTCGCAGCAGTGGGTTCAGGTTGGATAAGTTTAGATTTAGAAAGGATATAGGACACCATTGGATTGGTAATAGAGTTGTGGATAAGTGGAACAAACTCCCGAGTAGCGTCATTGAAGGTAAAACCTTGTGTAGCATTAAAAATAGGTTAGATAAGTTGTAATAATGTTGGTAGAATTAGATAAGTACATGGAAATAAATGGTATAAAATACCGACACAATGGAAAAATAAACACATAAGCAGTATAATGTGATCCTTTATTGACAACGTTTCGCCCACGCAGTGGGCTTTATCGAGTCACAGACAGATCTACCTGGAAAATGAGCAACATGGAGATATATATAGGGTACAGTCAGGTGGAGAATGCTAAGGCAAGATGCAGAGAATTTAGAATAATAAGACAAGTACAAGAGTGTGTATAGGTGGGTGTAAATTGAACCTGCTTAGGTTCGCATTATACATAATGTCCATACGTAGGGCTATTATCCGACACTGCTATAGCAGGAAAATTGATATGGAGGTAGCCGTTAACCGCACTCTAATATCTTACACCATTTCTGTTGGCATTTGCTAAGGCAAGATGCAGAGAATTTAGAATAATAAGACAATACCGTGAGTGGAACAATATACAAATAACCAGCACATGGAAGAGTGAAACTTACCGGTCTGACTTGGTCCATACATAGTCATAAGTTTCATCCTTATTTATGTGGGTCATTTGCGTATTGAAGAGAATTTAACCACATTTCTCTAGAAGACCAGTTATCAAGTTCCACGAGAACACAGAGACAACACAAAAAGTGTTGGGGATAGCCAAGTTAGATATATGGATAGGGCCTTCTGCTTGAAAGATAGGAGTAGGAGACAGAGGGTTTGCTTTCCTGGGGCTGGGATGGAAGACATTGTTAGCCGACTTGACAACATCATGCATGGTAATGGGATCAATCCTATTATCTGCCTCAGTGCTGGAGGCAATGATGTATCCAAGCGTAGAAGTGAGGATTTAGTTAGTAGGTATAAGGCAGCAATAGACATCATTAGGAAGAAGGGAGGAGCCCTGTTATATGTGGCATTTTGCCAAGAAGGGTGTTGGAAATGAATGGCTGTCCAGAGCGATTGGTATAAATTGCTGGCTGGACAAACACTGTAAGGATAATGCAGTCCCATTCATTGACAACTGGGACCACTTCTATGGCCGAAATGACATGTATGCCAGGATGGGGTTCACTTATCCAGGGCAGGTGTAGAATTCTCTCTAGCTCAGTTGAGGATGTTGTTAGGGCTTTAAACTAGGATTAGTTAGAGGTATGGGTTTAGGAATGGTAAATAATGAAGGCCAAAATATTGATTCAGGCTTTGATATCATAAATCATAACAATAACAGTAATCGAGTGACACAGGGTAATGATAGTAACAGAAATTGTGTAAAACAAAAGCTGAAAAAGGTTCACAAGAAGATACATATCAATGTATTTTATACTAACTGTCGAAGCGCCAGAAATAAAATTAACGAATTACGTTTGGTAGCATGTGCTGGGAACTTTGATGTCATTGCAATAACTGAAACATGGTATAATACCAAGAGTCGGGATATGATTGCTGAGTGTCATATTCAGGGGTTTAAGTTGTTCCATGTAGATAGATATAATGGGAAAGGGGTGGAGTTGCATTGTATGTACGAGAAAATATAAATTGCTGCATAAAAACAGGCATAAAAATAGATGGATCATTAACAGAATCTGTTTGGGTAGAGTTTCTAGAAGGTCAAGAAAAACTGATTCTAGGTGTAATATACCGACCTCAGGCTTGGATCACGATAGAGGAGACTTCTTTGGGACGAAATTGTTAGGGCTTCTAGGCACAATAACGTAGTGATAGTAGGGGATTTTAACTTTAGTCAAATTGACTGGACTTCTTTGACCGGTAATCTGAGTCCAGTGACTTTATGGAAGTAGTTCAGGACTGTTTTCTGAAGCAGTGTGTGACGGAGCCTACCAGAGGTAATAATTTGCTCGACCTAGTCTTGTCAAATAAAGAAACTCTTGTAAATAATCTGGAGATCACTGAAGAGCTTGGAGCTAGTGATCACAAATCCATTACTTTTAATATTACATGGGAGTACGAGAATAGGGGTAATACGGTAAAGTTCCTGATTTTCGTTCTGCCGATTATATTGGACTTAGGAACACCTGTCTAATCTCGACTGGGGTAATCTAGCTAACGATTACGATGGGATCTGCGTTTATGATTTTTTCTTAATAATGTACAACGTGCACAGAGTATGTTTATTCCCCAGAGAAATTTAGGTCAAATAATAACGATCCCAAATGGATTAACAGGAGGCTAAAACATTTATTAGGGAGAAAAGAGGAATTTATAGGCGCATCAAAAGAGGAGATGTTAACCTTATTAACCAATATGTTCAGTTGAAAGAGAAGTAAAAAGGGGATTAGAAAGGCTAAACGTGACTATGAGATTAAGGTTGCTAATGAATCAAAGACTAATCCAAAAGGGTTCTTTCAAGTGTACAGGACGAAGGTGAGGGAAAAGGTAGGACCTCTGAAAATTGGGAATGGACAGCTGACGGATAACGAACTGGAAATGTGTTCTCTATTTAATGACTATTTTTGTCAGTCTTTACACACGAAGACGTAAATGAGATTCCAGAAATTAACAATTATTCAGTTCCTGAAGAATTCAAATTAACTAATATTACTGTCACGAGGATATGGTTATCAAACAGATAGATAAACTGAAGCAAAATAAGTCCCCGGGACCCGACGAGTTGTTTTCCAGGGTGCTTAAAGAATGCAAAATGGAACTTAGTCAGCCATTAACGAATGTGTTTAATACGTCCATCCTAACTGGTGTTGTGCCAGAGATGTGGAAGATAGCTAATGTAGTTCCTATATTCAAATCAGGGGATAAGTCCATTCCATCAAATTACCGTCCAATAAGCCTCACGTCTATAGTAGGCAAATTATTAGAATCAATTATAGCTGATATTATCAGAAGTCACCTTGAAGAACATAATTTGATTAATGAATCTCAGCATGGGTTTACGAGAGGTCGTTCCTGCCTGACAAATTTACTGACGTTTTTCAATAAAACATTTGAGGCAGTAGACAGTGATAAAGAATATGATATAGTTTACTTGGATTTCAGTAAGGCCTTCGATAGAGTACCTCACGAGAGACTCTTAAGAAAGGTTGCAGCTCATGGTATTGGAGGTAAAGTTCTAGCATGGATAGAGGCATGGCTTACCAATAGAAAGCAGAGAGTTTCCATTAATGGGGTCAAATCTGAATGGGGATTTGTCACTAGTGGCGTTCCACAAGGATCAGTTTTGGGCCCATTGTTGTTCATAATTTACATTAATGACCTTGATGAAGGAATTGCAAGTGACATGAGTAAATTTGCTGATGATACAAAAATAGGCCGTATAATTCATTCTGAGGAGGATACCAGTGAACTCCAGGAGGATTTGGATAAATTAATGTCTTGGTCTGAAAAGTGGCAGATGAAGTTCAATGTGGACAAGTGTAAGGTGCTAGTCGTTGGTAATGAAAATATCCCTCGAATTTATAAACTAGGTGAAGTTGAGCTTGATCATACAGAATGTGAAAAGACTTGGGAGTCATGGTAAGCAGAAATCTAAAGCCAAGACAACAGTGCCTAAGTGTCGCAATAAGGCTAACAGATTACTAGGATTTATTTAAAGAAGTATAAGCAACAGAAGTCCAAAAGTTATTTTACAGCTCTATACATCACTAGTGAGACCTCATTTGGATTATGCAGCTCAGTTTTGGTCTCCTTACTACAGGATGGATATAGATTCATTGGAGAACATACAAAGAAGAATGACTAAAATGATTTACAGTATAAGAAATCTCCCGTATGAAGATAGACTTAGAGCATTGAATCTCCACTCTCTGGAGAGACGTAGAATGAGGAGATATCATCGAGGTGTACAAGTGGATGATGGGCATAAACAAAGGAGATATTAATAAAATACTGAGGATATCGAACCAAGTAAGAACGAGAAATAACGGATTTAAATTGGATAAATTTAGATTTAGAAAGGACATAGGCAAGTACTGGTTTTCGAACAGAGTTGTAGATGCGTGGAACAATCTTCCGATTAGGGTGATAGAGGCTAGGACCTTGGGTGGCTTTAAAAAGAGATTGGACAAATATATGAGTGGGAGGGGCTGGGTTTGATTAGTGTCGTGAGTACAGGAGTAAATTCTTAGGTAGTGGTGGTTTTGATAAGGACCTGCCTTGTATGGGCCAGTAGGCCTTCTGCAGTGTTCCTCCATTCTTATGTTCTTATGTTCTTAAGACTGTTCAGCTGCTTCCCAGCATACATCAGGGGGATTACCAATAGACCCCTGGCTGTCTTCAAGAAGCCACTGGACTGGCACCTAAATTTAGTAAGTGACTTTAGGTTCGTACGACAGTTTGAGTGCGGCCAGCTGTAACAGCCTGGTTGAGGAAACCCTGATCCACCACGAAGCCTGGTCTCAGACCGGGCCGCGGGGGCGTTGGGACCCGAAACACTCTCCAGGTATACTCCAGGTAAAATGGCTAAGATAAAAGATATATAAATTGAAGTGAATTAATACACACACACACACACACACACCATAACTCCACTGTAAAATTAATAGAGCTCGTTATACTCAGAAAAAATTCTGACACACTATTATGAAAGAAGAAGAAACACACAGACTGACTCGAGCTCTAAGACTGTGGTATTTAGATCTAGGAGAGTTTGGAAGCAGAACCCAGATGGTAAGATATTAGCTGCCAGACAATTAATCTTGATCGTGGACGGGAACCCGAGTTGAGACATGCCTGACTCTAAAGCAGAACCTGTTGTAGGCAAACCAAATTATTGTTTAGTTACAAAAATCTTACTTTTGTTTGCCAATCTATGGACTTGTGAAACAAGAAGTCAAAAATGCCTCTATCCTAACCTATTAATGATATTATATACAAATATATTTTCCGACTGACTGAGAAGGAGTCAAAGGATGAAAAATAAATAAAAAAAAATTACCTGATAACAAGTTTATCAACTCTTATGCCAAATGTATATTGAAGAATGAGAGACTTATGCAATATCTGGGAACATTTATTGTGCAAGCGTTCACCAGGCAGTGGCTTCTTCAGTCCAACACAGAGAAGAACGGTGGAAGATGAGAGGGAGTTTGAGGTAATCAGTCCCTCTGCCTGCAGTCGATGTGTTCATAAGAACATGATAAAGAAGGAACACTGCAGCAGGCATACTGGCCCATGCGAAGCAGGTCCAAGTCACCTCCCGGCTTAAACCAATGACCCACCTAGCCAGGTTAGGTCAGGTCACATCCACTTAAGGAAGGAGCACGGCATCAGACCTATTAGCACAAGCTAGTCATGTCCAACTCACACCCAATCATGTATTTATCTAACCTATTTTTAAAACTACATAACGTCTTAGCTTCTATGACGGTACTCGGGAGTTTGTTCCACTTATCCACAACTCTGTTACCAAACCAGTGATTTCCTATATCCTTCCTGAATCTTAATTGTTAAAACTTAAAACCATTGCTGCGAGTCCTGTCTAGGATGGATATTTTTAGCACGCTATTTACATTTCCTTTATTTATTCCTGTTTTCCATTTATACACCTCAGTCATATCTCCCCTAATTCTACGCCTTTCTAGAGAGTGCAGATTCAGGGCCCTCATTCTGTCCTCATAGGGAAGATTTCTGATACATGGGATCAACTTAGTCATCCTCCTCTGTACGTTTTCCAGTGCATTTATATCCATTCTGTAATACGGTGACCAGAACTGTGCAGCATAATCTAAATGAGGCCTAACCAAAGATATATAGAGTTGAAGAACAACCTGAAGACTTCTATTATTTATGCTTCTTGATATGAAGCCAAGGATTCTGTTAGCTTTATTGCGAACACTAATGCACTGTTGTCTTGGTTTTATATTACTGCTAACCAGAACTCCCAAATCTTTTTCGCAATCAGTAATATTAAGTGCATCATTTTTGCGAAAAGTACTTTTCTCTGGATAATATGTTACAAAAATCATATACAAATGTAGGTTAACAGTAGCCAAGTAAGTCAGAGTCACCCTCAAGACATGGAATAGATACACCGATAGGCTAAATTACAAATCCCTCCCCCAGCAGTTGCCTACGAAAATCAGAAAACAGTTAATTCACAAATGAGTGAGTGCTGATACCACACTCGAAGTTCAGAAATCAAGTCTGTAATGATATAATGTGTCAAAAATAATATTGCAATACTTTATGTATGCTCTGATCTAAGTTCAGTGTCTTTATAAACAACATCATTAAAATGACAGAATTCACAAGATAGAAAAATACTGAAGAAAATCAAAGTCTAAAAATTGACATTGTTTAAGAATATGTTAGATGTGACGCAATGTTAAGGGAGACTGAGCACGAGCTCACGTCTTCCCCAGTTGAGAGCAAACTGCCAACTGCTCCTCTCAGCTAGTGTAGAGTGAAGGGTGATGAAATTGGGGTGGAAGTCCACCAGCACTGTACAAAGAATTAAACCATTCATACTGCCTGTTAGGTAAGCATTTCGTGCATAGCGATCCCAAAATTCCAAAAACAATGAATTCAATAGTAGTAAAGTGATAAATATATAGAAAATAATATGGTTATTACAACAGGTCTCGGCATTATCTCAGCAATAAACAATGTCCACTGTGACAATAAGACTCTTTACATCAAACATTAATAATTAAATGCTAAACAAACACAAAATAATGCACATATATTCATTACTGTGTGGAGCAAGTCTCTGGAATTATATAAATAACAAAAAAGGCACAATACCGTGACTGGAACAATACACACACAACCCGCACATATAAAAGGGAGGAGCTTACGACGACGTTTCGGCCCGACTTGGACCATTTACAAAGTCACAGTAGGTTGACAAAACAGTAGGTTGACTTAAGTTGGCCTTGGATACGCAGTGATGGTACTGATGTACAGCAGTTTATATAATTGTTTCAGACACTTCAGCTATTATTGCAAGTGATAAATGGTTTTGAAAACCGACGATTTGAAAATTGAAACACTTATGCAACATATAAGAATCTTTATTAAGGAAACGTTTCGCCACACAGTGGCTTCATCAGTCCAATACAAAGCAGAAAGGTGTAAGGAGAGACGTTTGAGGTAATCAGTCCCTCGGCCTGGAGTCGATGTGTTCAGTTCATCAATCTTGTAGAAAGTACAGCACAGGGGCGTAGAGGTGGCTTATATACTGAAGTCAGGTGAGGTGAAGCAGGAGGAGGCGGGGTCATAGTGGTACCATCCACTAGTCGATGTAGGTCTTCGTCCAAAGGTTGGACAAGTGTTGAAGAATTTCTTGTATCAAGATCCCATGATGTTGCAGTGTCTGACAGATACTGCAACATCAATACTTGTCCAACCTTTGGACGAAGACCTACTTCGACTAGTGGATGGTACCACTATGACCCCGCCTCCTCCTGCTTCGCCTCACCTGACTTCAGTATATAAGCCACCTCTACGCCCCTGTGCTGTACTTTCCACAAGATTGATGAACTGAACACATCGACTCCAGGCCGAGGACTGTACTCAAACTTCTCTCCTTACACCTTTCTGCTTTGTATTGGACTGATGAAGCCACTGTGTGGCGAAACGTTTCCTTAATAAAGATTCTTATATGTTGCATAAGTGTCTCAATCTCCATTATTGCAAGTCCATTGCAGCAGGTGTAACCTATGATGAAACAAGAGACTCTTACAGCAGTTATGAAATCAATAGAGATTATTAGAGGCAACAACTTCAAGGAGGTAAACTTAAAACACAAATACATAGTAATTCCACTAAGTACCATGGATTCGGGATTCAGAATTCACCAGGCACTCATTCATCTCAACATTACTCTTCTTTACCAGCAGATTATCCGTCGCGTAAAAAAACTAAAACCTTTATACCTGTTTCGTGTGTGAGTTTCTCCTGCAGCGCCGCTGTCTCTCTTTGATGACATGAAATGCGGAAATCAGACAAGACAAAGCTTAATAATAATATCAGCATTACTGATGAAAGCAACAGCACTTCGACAGCTGCTTTTTGTTTTAAGACAGCCGCTTCAAGTTACCTCTTGCTATGAGCTCAAAGGAGCACTTAAAATAACGTGTTCACATACTCTCCAAAGGTAAAAAAAATCAAGATTCATACACAGCTGTCATTTTTGACGAGTATGATTCAAGTTTAATAAATACAAAGAATGTTAAAATACAACCGCGCATTTATTTAACTCATACAATTTTGTGATGCAGCAATATTTTTTTGATCAAACAAAGGAAAGGTCTTGAAAATTTGTAGAATTATCCAGAGGAAATGAGAATGATTGTTTCACGTGTGTGTGAGGCTTATTATGTTGGTAATATTGTAGAATGCCAACCCCTTCATACAGTGCCAGCCCCTTCATATAGTGCCATCCTCTTCATACAGTGCCAGCCCCTTCATACAGTGCCAGCCCCTTCATATAGTGCCATCCTCTTCATACAGTGCCAGCCCCTTCATACAGTGCCAGTCTCTTTATACATTGCCAACCCCTTCATACAGTGCCAGGCCCTTTATACAGTGCCAGCCCCCATCATACAACGCCAGCCCCTTCATACAGTGCCGGCCCCTTCATACAGTGCTAGCCCCTTCATACAGTGTCAGCCACTTCATTCAGTGCCAGCCCTTTCATACAGTGCCAGCCTCTTTGTACAGTGCCAACCCCTTCATCCAGTACCAACCCCTTCATACAGTGCCAGGCCCTTCATACAGTGCCAGCTTCAAACAGTGCTAGCCCCTTCATACAGTGCCAGCCCCTTCATACAGTGCCAGCCCCTTCATACAGTACCAGCGCCTTCATACAGTGCCAGACCCTTCAAACAGTGCCAGTCTCTTTTTACAATGCCAACCACTTCATACAGTGCCAGCCCCTTCATACAGTGCCAGCATCTTCATACAGTGCCAGCCCCTTCATACATTGCCGGTCTCTTTATACATTGGAAACCCCTTCATACAGTGTCAGGCCCTTCATACAGTGCCAGCCCCATCATACAACGCCAGCCACTTCATACAGTGCCGGCCCCTTCATACAGTGCTAGCCCCTTCATACAGTGCTAGCCCCTTCATACAGTGTCAGCCACTTCATTCAGTGCCAGCCCTTTCATACAGTGCCAGCCTCTTTGTACAGTGCCAAACCCTTCATCCAGTGCCAACCCCTTCATACAGTGCCAGGCCCTTCATACAGTGCCAGGCCCTTCATACAGTGCCAGCCCCATCATACAGTGCCAGTCCCTTCATACAGTGCCAGTCTCTTTATACATTGCCCACCCCTTCATACAGTGCCGGCCCCTTCATACAGTGCTAGCCCCTTCATACAGTGCTAGCCCCTTCATACAGTGTCAGCCACTTCATTCAGTGCCAGCCCTTTCATACAGTGCCAGCCTCTTTGTACAGTGCCAACCCATTCATCCAGTGCCAACCCCTCCATACAGTGCCAGGCCCTTCATACAGTGCCAGCTTCATAGAGTGCTAGCCCCTTCTTACAGTGCCAGCCCTTTCAGTGTCAGCCCCTTCATACAGTGTCAGCCCCTTCATACAGTGCCAGCGCCTTCATACATTGGCAGCGCCTTCATACAGTGCCAGACCCTTCATACAGTGCCAGTCCCTTTTTACAATGCAAACCCCTTCATACAGTGCCAGCCCATTCATACAGCGCCATCCCCTTCATACAGTACCAGCCTCTTCGTACAGTGCCAGCCCCTTCATACATTGCCGGTCTCTTTATACATTGCCAACCCCTTCATACAGTGTCAGGCCCTTCATACAGTGCCAGCCCCCATCATACAATGCCAGCCCCTTCATACAGTGCCATCCCCTTCCTACAGTACCAGCCTCTTCGTACAGTGCCAGCCCCTTCATATATTGCCGGTCTCTTCATCCGTCGCCATTCCCTTCATACAGTGCCAGCCTCTTCATACAGTGCTAGCCTCTTCATACAGTGCTAGCCCCTTCATACAGCGTCAGCCCCTTCATACAGTGCCAGCCTTTTCACACAGTGCCAGCCCCTTCATACAGTGCCAGCCCCTTCATACAGTGCCAGTCTCTTCATACAGTGCCAGCCCCTTCATACAGTGTGAGTCTCTTCATACAGCGCCAGCCCCTTCATATGGTGCCAACCCCTTCATACAGCGCCATCCCCTTCATACTGTGCCAGCCAACATCATACAGTGCCAGCCTTTTCATACAGTGCCAGCCCCTTCATACAGTGCTAGCCCCTTTATACAGAGCCATCCCTTCATACAATACCAACTATTTCATAGAATAACAGACATGTCATACAATACCAGGCCTTCATTCAATACCAGCCCTTCATACAATACCAACTCTTTCATACAGTACTAGACATATACAATATCAGCCCCTTCATCCTATTCCAGCCCCTTCATACAATACCAACCCCATTATACAAAACCTGCCCCTTCAAAGAAATCCAGCCCTTTGAAATAAAATTCAAAAAAAAATTCTGAAGATTTGCTGCAGGATCTGGAGGTCTTTCTCGCATCTCTTGAACAGTTTGCAAAAAGTTGTGTAATGAACATTTCCTCACTTGCAGAATTATTTGCAGTAGGTTCTTCACCATACTGTTGTGCCTTTGGAAAACTTTGCGGCAGGCAGCGCAGTGTACCACCGAATGTTTGTGTGATTTTGCTGCAGGTTCCACAGTCTACTGTTGCACCTCTGGAATGCAGTCTACTGTTGCACCTCTGGAATGCAGTCTACTGTTGCACCTCTGGAATGCAGTCTACTGTTGCACCTCTGGAATGCAGTCTACTGTTGCACCTCTGGAATGCAGTCTACTGTTGCACCTCTGGAATGCGGATATTCCTCTATTCCAATATTATTAATAAAATTCGCACACTTTCCACTGACTGCAGATGGAGTTCCATGAAGGTAAGTGTTTCTAGTCTTCACTTTCCACTAACATGAAGGTAAGTGTTTCTGGGTCTTGTGTTGGTGTTGTGATGCTGCAGTGTTCTGGTTGTGTTGTGTTCGTGTTTTGTTGTGTTAATTTTGGTGTTGGTGTTGTGATTCATTGGTCATGTGTAACTGTGTTATGTTGTGTTGGTGTAGTGTTATGTTGTGTTGATGTTGTGTTCTGTTATATTATGTTGTGTTGGTGCTGTGATGTATTGTGTTGGTGTAGTGTTATGTTGTGTTGTTGTAGTGTTATGTTGTGTTGTGTTGGTGTTGTGTTGGTGTTGGTTTGTGTTGGTGTAGTATTATGTTTTGATGGTGTTGTGTTGGTGTAGTGTTATGGTGTGTTGTGTTGGTGTAATGTTTTGCTGTGTTGGTGTTGCGTTGGTGTAGTGTTGGTGTTGTGTTGGTGTTGTGTTATGTTGTGGTGGTGTTGTGTTGGTGTAGTGTTGGTTTAGTGTTATGTTGTGTTGCGTTGGTGTAGTGTTTTGCTGTGTTGGTGTTGTGTTGGTGTAGTGTTGGTGTTGTGTTGGTGATGTGTTTCTTCACCTTCAAAGTTCCATGGCGACTTGTTGATGTTCCAACTGCAGCTGCTGCTGTTGTTGCTGTGTTTCCTGTAGCTGTTGCTGCAGTGTTTCCTGCTGCTGTTGCTGCAGTGTTTCCTGCTGCTGTTGCTGCTGTGTTTCCTGCTGCTGTTGCTACTGTGTTTCCTGTTGTTGTTGTTGCTGTGTTTCCTTATGTTGTTGCTGCTGTGTTTCCTGCTGCTGTTGCTGCTGTGATTCCTGCTGATGTGTTTCCTGCAGCTGTTGCTACTGTGTTTCCTGCTGCTGTGTTTCCTGCAGCTGTTGCTACTGTGTTTCCTGCTGATGTGTTTCCTGCAGCTGTTGCTACTGTGTTTCCTGATGTTGCTGCTGGTGTGCGTTTTACTGCTGTTGCTGCTGTGTTTCCTGCTGCTGCTGTTTCCTCCTGCTGTTGCTGCTGTGTTTCCTGCTAATGTTGCTGCTGTTTTTCCTGCTGCTGTGTTTCCTGCTGCTGCTGCTGCTGCCGTGTTTCCTGCTGCTGTTGCTGCTGTGTTTCCTGTTGCTTTTGCTGTTGTTTCCTGTTGCTATGTTTCCTGCAACTGTTGCTGCTGTGTTTCCTGCTGCTGTTGCTGCTGTTTCCTGCTGCTAGTGCAGTTCCTTCTGCTAGTGCAGCTTCTCTCTTCTGCGCATCTCCTCCTGTTAGTGGAGCTTTCCTGCTGTATGTACAGCTTCTCCTGCTGCTAGTGCAGCTTCTCCTCTGTAGTGCAGCTTCTCCTGCTGCTAGTGCAGCTTCTCCTGCAGAGCCCTGCTTAGTGGAGCTTCTCCTGCTGTATTCAGCTTCTCCTGCTGCTAGTGCAGCTTCTCCTGCTGCTAGTGCAGCTTCTCCTCCTGTTAGTGGAGCTTCTCCTGCTGCTAGTGCAGCTTCTCCTGCTGCTAGTGCAGCTTCTCCTGCTGCTAGTGCAGCTTCTCCTGCTGCTAGTGCAGCTTCTCCTGCTGCTAGTGCAGCTTCTCCTCCTGTTAGTGGAGCTTCTCCTGCTGCTATTACAGCTTCTCCTGCTGCTAGTGCAGCTTCTCCTGCTGCTAGTGCAGCTTCTCCTGCTGCTAGTGCAGCTTCTCCTGCTGCTAGTGCAGCTTCTCCTGCTGCTAGTGCAGCTTCTCTTGCTGCTAGTGCAGCTTCTCCTGCTGCTAGTGCAGCTTCTCTTGCTGCTAGTGCAGCTTCTCCTGCTGCTAGTGCAGCTTCTCCTGCTACTAGTGCAGCTTCTCCTGCTGCTAGTGCAGCTTCTCCTGCTGCTAGTGCAGCTTCTCCTGCTACTAGTGCAGCTTCTCCTGCTGCTAGTGCAGCTTCTCCTGCTGCTAGTGAAATAGTTGAAATGGTTGAAACAGTGTCGTTGCTGTTGTTGGTGCTGTTATTGCTTCTGATGCAGCTGTTGGGGGTACTGCCGCTGTGTTTGTTAATGTTCGCCCAGACGTACCTAACGCTGAAGCTGTGTATGGTGTCTGCTGCCGCACATCAATGTATTTTCTTACCTAAAAAATATTATAAGTTTTGTTCTTTTCAAAAACGAAATAACTGATATTCATTTTGTTTCCATTTTTACCATTTATTATTTTTTACTATTATTATTATTGTTTTCCTCTTTTTCTCCATCAATTCCTCCTCCAACTCAACGTCTTTATTAACAATTATTTCTCAAGAATACCTCATCCAATCGGTTTCAAATTTTTTAACGCTTGTGAAGACAAACGAGGACGAGATTCTTGGAGCAACTGGCTTGTGCAGGAGCCCAGTGATCAACGTTATTGATCTCATTCCCAGCATCCTGGAATAGCTGGGATAACTTCAACAATTATCAATGGTGGAGCTTCAAACTTTCAGAAAGTAGAATTTAGCACGGTAGGTACAAACTTGATCATTTTATATTTTAAACATTGTAAAATTTCACTGCACCTCATTGACTGCACCTTTTCAACGATGGCCCCATCGCTGAAAAGGTGCTTGGCAACATGATTTGGGCTGTAACATCACACAGGGAGACTGTCCGTCTCCGAGCTATGAGTGCACATCATTCTGGGACTTCCTCCAAACAATTCCCATTTCAGCAATGGGAACACGCCTCAACCCTAAGGCCCTCCGTATTGCAGTGGCTCTCCGCCTTGCTGTCACTATTCACACGGAATATACGTGTATTTGCAGCGATGCGCAAGCCGACCAATATGGTCTACATGGTCTTAACTGTTCTAAAACCAAGGGCTGACATGCAAGACACAGCGAGGTCAACGACATCGTAAAGAGAACCCTTGTTACAGCTGGATGGGGAAAAAAATGCCACACGTTTCCTTAAAGAACTGGGTTCCAGACTCATCGACACCACCAGGGACCCAAGGGCAGCCAGTTTCATGTTCCAGCGCCTCAGCGTGGCCATTCAGAGGGGAAATGCATGCTGCATACTTGGCTCGTGTCCAGCTTTGGAGGAGCTGGAGGAGATTCCTAATCTTTGATATATTGTACCAATGTATTCATGTTTGTGTTTTCTGTCAATATATATATATATATATATATATATATATATATATATATATATATATATATATATATATATATGGACAATTATATGTTGCGTGTTCTAGAGTCGGCGCAAACCAGATAATCTCTATATCTGCACAGACAATGGAACAACAAAAATATTGTATACCCACAAGCATTGTAACATTAAACATATTATAGAAATGTGCGCTTTCTCTTTTCTTTCTTTTCCATTTAACCAGACTGAGCCACAGCAACGCGTGGCCGGTACAAGCTAGTATATATATATATATATATATATATATATATATATATATATATATATATATATATATATATATATATATATATATATATATATATATATATTATATTATATATATATATATATATATATATATATATATATATATATATATATATATATATACAGTGGACCCCGCTAATTCATTCCAGAAGCCTGCTCAAGTGCCATTACCGAACGAATTTACTCCATTAAGAAATAATGTCAAGTAGGTTAGTCCATTTCAGACCCCCAAAAATACACTTACAAAAGCAATTACAATATTATACTTACATAATTGTACTATTTCCGGGGTGCTCGTTACTCGGGGTCCACTGTATATATATATATTTATATATATATATATATATATATATATATATATATATATATATATATATATATATATATATATATATATATATATATGTCGTCTCGAATACGTAAAACTAGCTATTTTGACTTAAATAGCAACGCACGTCTTGCCGATTAGGGCAAGCGAAAATTTGTGTTTTGCAATAATTTTGCAAAAATCATTTTGAACTTAACGAAAAAATATATATTTCATTGTGTTTGTTTATTAATAAATTATTGTAAACCTATTTAAAATATATTTAGTTGGATTAGGCTAAACTAAATTGGGCTTGTTGTAATAAGGTTAGGTAAGTTTCCTAAGGTTCTTTTGGTACAAAATCATTAACATAAATGAAAAAAAATGTATACGAGAAAATTTTAGAATGGACTTAATTTTAAACGAGTTCTTGGTAATTGACCAGTTTTACCTATTCGGCACGACATATACATATAATGCTCCTTGCAGAAACAAGCGAAATTGTATTCCCTCCTTAACTCGTCCACCAACCTTGGCAGCTTCTCTTCAGAGTCTCGTAGGAACTCAATGTCATCAACAAAAAAGCAAATGAGACAACTCCCATTGTGTTTGTGTGTGTACTCACCTATTTGTACTTGCCTATTTATGGTTTCAAGGGGTTGATTCACAGCTCCTGGCCTCACCTCTTTGATGGTCGTTACTAGGTCCACTCTTTTCTTGACACAAGAGCTTTATCGTTCCTCTTCTTAAAGCTATGTATGGATCTTGCTTCCAGTCCATCACTCTCCAGAGTTTTCACTTCCTGACAAGTCTATGACTGAAGAAATAGTTTTTAATATCCCTGTGACTCACCTGAGTTTGCATGTGTGTGTGTGCTCACCTATATGTGGTTGCAGAGGTCGAGTGTTGAAAATGGAGACAGTAGAAGACGAGAAAATCAACCAAAACATTTCCACTGATGCTACATTCTTCCTCCTCCGCCTCCTCGACCAGAGGCACTGATCCAGTTCACCATCAACCACACGATATATTCCACTACTCTGAGGTGCAAGTCCACTCACTGGTGTCTGCTACGCCCCCAGCAAGAGACCTGCCACCAGGCATTCACCTGCCTCACCAGAGCTTGAGTAGCTTCCAGCACTCGGGATCAATTTCTTCCTTACTTTTCATCTCAGTGAAGCAACATCTCCCCCACTGCCGTTTCTTTTGTTCTTAGCACTTGTCTTAAGTGTTCATACCTTACCACCTCCACACCTGCTGTAAGAACCTATGCTAATTATACGCAAATACCGAACTCTGTTTCCTTGACCACTGTTAGTTATATTTACTGCCCCAACTGCTACCTTATAATATACAAGCTTCGTGGATCTCTGTAACTCGTGTAAACATCAGAGTACTTTAGGGTGCTAGTTGCAACCCCTTACAAACGGTGCACATCCAGGGATTTCAGGTATTATCAATGGATCACATTGTGGAACCACCTCGTGATTCTGGTGGACATTGGTGCTGCTTGTTCCCGACGTAATATTGACGGCAGCCAGTGGACCTTCACAGTACTCTAATATTAATTGACATCGAAGGAGCTTGGCCTCGACGTCACAGCAGTGACAAAGGTTACAACAGTGCGTGTTTTGCAAAGACAAGCCAAGGCAAGCAAAACCTAAATCGGAGAGAGGAAGAGAACGGGTCATTGTGAAGCAGACGCATCATTGTTTACTGAATGTCATTCATCTACTGCACACCAGGTCACACACACACCTGTAGCACGTCGTTACGTTGGAACCCAGGGAAAGTAAGAGGTTCTCCCCAAACAAGCCAATGTCTTCAAGAAATCAACTTTTTTGTCATTTATTTCTCTGGTTACGTCTTCCTGCCGTATGAACTGGGTGACCCTAGCCATTTGTTCACTTGACATGACCTGTGTTCACTTGGCATCACCTGTGTTCACTTGGCATCACATGTGTTCACCTGGCATCATCTGTGGTTACATGACATCATCTGTGATTACCTGGCATCACCTATTTCACCTGGCATCACTTGTAGTCTCCTATCATCACCTGTATTCACCTGTGATCTCTTGGAATCTACTGTATTAACCTGGCATCACCTGTGGTCACCTGACATCACCTGTGGTTACTTGACATCTCCTGTGGTCACCTGCCC
Organism: Cherax destructor; assembly: GCA_009830355.1. NCBI lineage: Eukaryota > Metazoa > Arthropoda > Malacostraca > Decapoda > Parastacidae > Cherax > Cherax destructor. The sequence goes on from WNWK01001719.1 coordinate 70,894, forward strand.
AAGCAAGGCCCAGGCGCTTCTAGTCATCACGGACCAGTGGTCACCTGCCCAAGCCAGGCCCAGGCGCTTCTAGTCATCACGGACCAGTGGTCACCTGCCCAAGCCAGGCCCAGGCGCTTCCAGTCATCACGGACCAGTGGTCACCTGCCCAAGCCAGGCCCAGGCGCTTCTAGTCATCACGGACCAGTGGTCACCTGCCCAAGCCAGGCCCAGGCGCTTCCAGTCATCACGGACCAGTGGTCACCGGCCCAAACAAGGCCCAGGCGCTTCTAGTCATCACGGACCAGTCGCCTGCATATCCAACTTCATTCACAGCAAACAGAAGAGAAGTTCAGTTGTTTTTCTCCCTGTGGAATGTTTCTCATGGCGAGGAGATCTCTGGTCACATGTTCCACGGATATTCAATGCTGGAATGCCATTCTCCTGCACACTCTGCACATTCCTGATCCCTCACTCCAATCTCACACATGCTCACTCCCTGCTATTTGTCTGTGACATTTTATGCCAAGTTGTGTGTTATTTTTTAACCAGCATTTGTCTCCTGGAGTTTGGCTTTCCAAGTGCCCAAGCCACACAAATCCGCCACAAACATTAACAACGTACTAATCAAACCATCTCTAACCCAGGATTTCCTTAAACAGCTAGAGAGCGACTTATTGAAACTAAAAATTCTTGTTTCTTGGTCAGTAAATGCTTATCAGAGATTATTTCTAAACTTTTTTTTCATAACTGTATTTTAGCTATGATTCTTAGTGTGAATTGTGCTTACTGTGTGAAAAATTAAGTGATTTACTTAAAGAATATCGTCAGTAGTGTTTGCGCTTGATGCTCCCAACTTGTCAGCTGTCTATTGTAGGCTTTTGTGCACCTCTTAGTATTGTTATTTAAAATCCTCGAGTGACTCTGACATCTCTGGCCTCTTAGTGTACTTTTGCGTGAGTAAGCATTAGTGTATGAGTGATGAAGTGTTTGTAAGCATAAATGTTAGGTCATGTGAGCTTACGACACTATGTCTAACCTGTGCAACGTTCAGAGAAGGTTGATTAAATGTTGCGTTCAAAGCCGCATAGACTGTGTGATGTGAATTTAAACCTTGGTATCTGTGCCTCCCATTTCATCAATGCATTAACTTGAAGTTTCATTTCAGATGAAAATAAAGCCAGTATTATTCTTAGTTTGATTATGTTTAATTTGCACCACGTTCATCTTACCTAATGTCACAAATCTTATTGTTCTCCTCGACTAGGAAGACAAAATTAATACTTTGTGATATCTGAATATTTATTTCTTAAGACGCAGTTATATATGCACGTAACAGAACGTGGCTTTCCAGGTTATCCAACAAATTGTAGCCTTCGCTACAGTAAGTAGACGTAAATTGTCTAGCACCATGAAGGGGGCGTTGCTTCCTTACCAGTCACACTGCTCTTGTATTTCATACTCTTTAGATCTGATTTTTTATTAAGAATGAGCGACATTCCTGTAATATGTTGCTCATTCCATGTGAATGTCAGTCTCACAGCACTGCATTCATGGGAGACGTTTCACAGCTATAATTTACCTCTCCTATACTTACTATAACTGAACAATGGAGATGACTGCAAGACAAATTAACTGGAACAATTATGAGCTCAGTTATGACGCACTTATTCACCCGGTAAGTTTGGAATGAACCTTTCAGATGTGCACGAAATAATTTACTATTGTGACTGGAATGAATATCTGATGTTCTTAAGAGATAACACATTGCCTGTTTTAAATACAACCTACAATAAACAAATACTGATGTGTATCTATAAGCATATGGAAGAAGCATTGTGAAGGTATCACTACAAAAAATTTGTATGGAAACTAGTCATTATTCTGAACATATCACTGTTGGAATTTCATGGTAATTTCTAGTGAAGGATGTTCAGTTTCTAACTGGAAATGTCATGGGAACATCTGGCATTCGTATTGAACCTCTGGCAATAGAAAATTCCTACAAGGAAAGTTATGTCGTAGAAGTTCACAAAATGAACCTACATTTTACCCGCTCAGTGTTGTGACATGTGTGGTGTGGCGACCACACAATGTTGATAATGTTGGGTTAGTTTTGAGGGAGTTGTTGAGTGAGTGGCTTCGACCGTTGTCGTCTAGTGACAGTGAGTAAAAGTAATGAGAGCAGTGATGTTATCATTTCACTAACCCAGGAGGATGTAATTAAAGATCACTTTATAATTCCTTCTGTGAAGAAAATCAGAAATGTTACCGTGACAGAGGACCAATCACAGAACTTGGATCATTATTACCATTACACCAATGATGCTCTGATGTATAAGTTTATTTCTTTTTTCTGCTTCATCTGTGTTACACTATTGTTTTGGATGAATCTTTCCACAGACAAGTTACGGAGTTTGTTCACAATAGTTCTCCTGGTGCGAGGAGATCGCTGAATAACCTAGTAAAAAAAAAACTTTGCATGGCCAAAGACGAGTCAGTGAATTCACATGTTAAGTAATGCACCACTCTGGCCCATACCTACATTTGCTCCGGCCTTTTCTATACTTACGTTGGCCAACTTTCTAGGGAGAAGAACGGCAACCAGCACTTATTTTCTACAATGGATTTGTCAACCCGTTATCCTGAAGCTATCCCTATCAGAATGATCAACTCTCGATCTATTGTTCATGCACGGGTACGATTCTCCTGGCAAGTAAGACTTCCCAGAGAAATCCTCTCAGTCAAGGATTTATCTTCACCCCCAAAATTTTCGGAAACTCTTATCTCATTTAAGAATCACTTTCGTTCTTTCTACCATTTATCACTTACAGTTACAGGAATGTTGCTATACTTCCACCAGACTCTGCGGTCTAAAATGCGGGCTTACTGCATTGAATTCTTGAGAGACTGGGATGAGGGATTGACATTATTGTATTTTTGACTATCAGATAATGTGAGCAAGAGAGTCTTGACTACAGCTCCTTCAGACGAGTATATGGACATGTATGTCGTGGTCCTTTATCAGTGGTGAGACGTCTGGCTGGAGAAACAATTGACTTCAGTAAGAACTACTCCTAAACTGAGGCAGCAGCATTTTAAGTCAGCTCTTAGCTAACAGTAAAAAACTTAGTAGATGCTCAGACAATATGATAAAGAAATATTATGATAAATCATCTGTTCCTACAGTGTTCCAAGAAAGAGACAGAGTAATGACACCAAAATTAACAACTAGAACTGGCTTGTCCGAGTTATCGGACAATTGGAACTATTTAAAAACCAATGTGATATCAGTTAGTTTGTTCTACTGAAGAAAACTGTCCCATTTTTTATCACAGAAATTTACTAAAATCATATCATAGTGACTCTTTCTACTGCTTCAGTTCTTCCCTTACATGCTGAACCTCATGTTAGGCTACTAGATGTGTAGAAAAATATCTAGATTTTTTTTTATCAATCTCAAGACAACTTCCTAGAATGCCTGCCATTTGCTGAATCTGATGAGGTTAGGTCTGCCGCTAGAGTACACTGCGGCTGATGAGGTTAGGTCTGCCGCTAGAGTACACTGCGGCTGATGAGGTTAGGTCTGCCGATAGAGTACACTGCGGTTAAGTGAACATGATGTTGATTTTCAGGGAACAACACCCATTCAACATTGACTCCACAGAATGGGTTTTATCAGACAGGAGTCTCTGAAGGATGAGGTGGAGTATATACTATCACATATACTTAATGATCAGCGTATTAGTAAATGGGTGTCACCTTATTAACTTGTATTTTAGACTCATGGTAACCACTGAATATGAACCGACTACCATAATGTGAATGCTGTAACCTAAATAGATGGCTATTCTGTACCTCGGATACGTGACATTATAGACCTGTCTCAGGAACAACCTTCATGAGTCGTCTTGATCTGCTAAGTGGATATTATCAAGTTCCTCTCACCACTTAAGCACGAGATGTGTCTGCGATTACTATATATAATGACCTCATTAATTACTTGTAACCTCCATTTAGAATGAGGAACGTATTCCTATTTACATAGAATTGTTCACAAGTTGACACTGATTGGAGGGAGTAGATGTATATCTAAACAACGCATTTATTTACAGTAAGGACTGGATGCAGCACAGAACTCGTGCACTTGCTCCATTCGGGTAACTTGACATGCATAATTTTGCTGTCAACCTAATCCAGTGTGAGTTTGGTCAGGCTAAGATACAACATCTTTGGTTTACAATTGAACAGGCTAACGTAGCATTTACAGAAGCTAAGATAGGAACTATTTCTCATTTTCTAGTTCATTAGGGACAGGAAAGGAGTTCGGCATTTTCTAGGTATTGAGGAACATTATCGCAGATTTTGTCCCAACTCTTTTAAGACAGCTGCACATCTCACTCAGCTGACCAGTATTTACTTTTCGTTTATCATGTCAGACAAGTGTGATCGGGCTGTCCAGCATCTCAAACCACTGCTCATCTCTGCTCTCATTCTCCACTGCTCTAACCACTGCTCACCTCTGCTCTCATTCTCCAGTACTCTAACTTTCTTCAACAAGTTGTAGTATATGTGGATAATAATGATTATGCATACATGATCCTTTCAATATAAATGGTGACACACACTATCTTCTTTACGACTATGTCCATATCTGGAACTGCAATAAAAATGTTATGCCACTGTAGAAAAAGGAGGTTTTAACTTTAATTCGTATCTTTCAAACTTTACGAAGTATATCTGAGCATCTCACCTTCAACTATTGTGAATTTCTGTGGTCACAACCCACTGATTTTCTTAAAAGCCAAGAATGTTAGAATGAGGAAATGACCTTTATAGTGACAGCCTTTTAACATTAGCATTTATCACATTAAAGTTCCTTTGAACATAATAGCTTATGCTTTATCATCGTCATAACATTATTATTTCAGTAATGTAGCTTAGACTACCCGGTATAGTGATTCCCTTCTGTGTAAATATTGTTTTTAGCAACGTAAAAATTAAATAGGATCCAAATTCTTGTCACGTCATTTAAGTGACTATTCTGTGGATAATATTTATATATATGATAAATGGTTTTGAAAACCGACAAGTTGAAGATTGAGACACATAAGCAACATATGGGAATCTTTATTAAGGAAACCTTTCGCCACACAGTGGCTTCATCAGTCCAATACAAAGAAGAGAGGGATAAGGAGAGGACGAGAGCTTGATATAATCAGTCCCTCAGCCTGGAATCGATGTGTTCAGTCCATCACTCTTGTGATGGACTGAACTAATTTCATTCTACTCTAGCCTTCACGAGCAGTCTATATATTATTGAAACCACGAACGAGTGGTATTTAATCAATAACAACTCTGCGACTAGGCGAGAATTCGAACCCATGTCGGTTTGGCCCGCCTCATTGTGAGCGAAAATCACATGACGCTCTAACCCACAGGACCACCGTGGAGGCTAGTACACCAAACGAGAAGTAGAATGAAATAAGCTCAGAGGCACCCACACCACCGTATGTCCTTCGATCAAGGTAAAACACCTAGCTCTGCTGGATGGTTAATTCTTGAAAGATTTGGTGGTCTTGTGAGTTAGAGGGTCATGTTATTTTCACTCACCATGGGGCGGGCCAAAACGACATGGGCTCCAATCCTCGGGTAGTCGCATTGTTGTTATTGATTAAATACTCTCGTTCGTGGTTTCAAATAAAAATATATATATATATATATATATATATATATATATATATATATATATATATATATATATATATATATATATATATATATATATATATATATATTAATATTATTGAAACCACGAACGGAGTATTTATATATATATATATATATATATATATATATATATATATATATATATATATATATATATATATATATATATATATATATATATATATAATACAAAAGATTTAGGAGATACATTGTTGATATAAAGATGGCATATACAGTACACGAGGTGTGAGAGATACATGTCTAGTACATATTGTTACATGTTTGTCACTGATTATAATGCGAAAATCTCATCCAGCTCCTCCGAGCTGGGGCGCGTGCCCAGAATACAGCATGCATTACCCCTCTGAACAGCAGCGCTGAGTCGCTGGAACAGAAAACTAGCTGCCCTGGGACCCTAGTTACCCTGTTGAGTCTTTTGCCCAGCTCCTTGAGGAACTTAGATGCACTATTTTCCATGAACCAAGGGTCTCTGAGCCTATGGAAACAAACATATAATGATGGGCAAGTTCTCCATATTTTCTCGACTTCTGGGACTCCCTGAAGGTGGCAGCTGCCACTCCTTACTCCCTGGTGTATTGGAGATAGGTATCAGCCAAGGTAGATGCACATGTGTAGTCCCACACCACCTGCTTGCCGTCTGTCCAGGCGTGAAGGGTGATACCATCTGGACACTTTTGGCTGCCATCAGATCTGCATAGTTGGGGTGGCTCCCTTAGTGCTGGGCATCCGGCTGTTGTGAGGCTCCTCTTGATAATGTTATTAACCTCTTCATATCTTGCAATCTTTCCCTCGGATTTACGACACACAAGACCATGGTACCCGAATCGGTCTGCTGCTTCACTGCCACAAATACACCTGTGTTCGGCGAGAATAGGGGCGGCAGGTCGAAGGGTCTGTGGGTCGAGGCGTGTGCCAAGGCTGGAGTTGGGAACAGCCAAAAGAAAGTCCTCTGCATGAGGAGCTCTCACTGCAAGGAGGCGGGCTCTATCCTTCCCTGACACACTCTGAAGCATTGCTGAGGCTATAATATATATATATATATATATATATATATATATATATATATATATATATATATATATATATATATATATATATATATGTGTGTGTGTGTGTGTGTGTGTGTGTGTGTGCGTGTCCTCTGAACCCAGGAGGGACATTCAGTACTTCTGTACAAGGGTGGTGGCAGTGGAGGCGGCGGTGGTGGTGGTGGTGGTGGCAGTGGAGGCGGCGGTGGTGGTGGTGGTCTTCAGGTTACAAAGACCTCCCAAGGTGTCTTCCCAACAAGACTGGGTCCTTCATTATGTTTTCTCTTTGATATCCGTCACTAGAGGAAAAAACTTTACATCGTTGAGAGGCTGCAGGAGCACGTGTGGGAGATTTAGACTGGGAGGGAGACGAGGAGGAGGAAAAAGATGACCATCGGGAGGGAGGCTTAGAAGAGGATCAGGAATAAGAGACGAAACACGGGAATGGATGATAGGAAGAAGTAGAGGGAGTGGAAGAATTCAGGTAGCGAATAAGTAAACAGGGAGTGAAGTAGGAGGTGAGGAGGAACCAGGAAAGCAGTGGTGGGAGGTAGAGGAGGAGAGGACATAAACACAGTGAACTGAGGTCACAGTTGGAAGTTGAAGACTCAGATGAATCACAGGGATGTTAGGAAGTATTTCTTCAGTCACAGAGTTGTCAAGAAGTGGAATAGTCTGGGAAGTGATGTAGTGGAGGCAGGTTCCATACATAGCTCTAAGAAGAGGTATGATAAAGCTCACGGAGCAGGAAGATTGAAAAGTAGCGACCAGTGAAAAGGCGGAGTCAGTAGCTGTGACTCGACCCCTGCAACCACAACTAGATGAGTACACACACACACACACACACACACAGAAACAAGGGGACACAACTGGAAGCTGAAGACTCAGATGAGTCAAAGGGATGTTAGGAAGCATTTCTTCAGCCACAGAGTAGTCAGGAAGTGGAATAGTCTAGAGAAAGACATAGTGGAGGCAGGAACCATACACAGTTTTAAGACGAGGTATGATAAAGCTCATGGAGCAGGGAGAGCAGATACCCAGTAGCGGGCAGCGCAGAGGCGGGGCCAGGAGCTAAGTATCGACCCCTGCAACCACAATTAGGTGAGTACAATTAGGTGAGTACAATCAGGTGCTGGACACAATACACACAACTGAGGAGGAAGTGAAGAGGCTACTAAGCGAGCTAGATACCTCAAAGGCGATGGGGCCGGATAACATCTCTCCATGGGTCCTGAGAGAGGGAGCAGAGGAGCTATGCATACCCCTAACAATGATCTTCAACACATCTATCGAAACGGGGCAACTACCTGAGGTATGGAAGACAGCAAATGTTGTTCCAATTTTTAAAACAGGAGACAGAAACGTAGCACTAAACTACAGACCAGTGTCACTGACATGTATAGCATGCAAGGTCATGGAGAAGATTGTCAGGAGAAGAGTAGTGGAGCACCTAGAAAGGAATGAGCTTATCAACGATGGCCAACACGGTTTTAGGGACGGGAAATCCTGTGTCACAAACCTACTGGAGTTCTACGACAGGGTGACAGCAATAAGACAAGAGAGAGGGGTGGGTAGATTGCATATTCTTGGACTGTAAGAAGGCGTTTGACACAGTTCCACACAAGAGATTAGTGCAAAAGTTGGAGGACCAGGCAGGGGTAACAGGGAAGGCACTACAATGGATCAGGGAATACCTGTCAGGAAGACAGCAGCGAGTCATGGTACGTGGTGAAGTGTCAGAGTGGGCGCCGGTGACGAGCGGGGTTCCACAGGGGTCAGTCCTGGGACCAGTGCTGTTTCTGGTATTTGTGAACGACATGACGGAAGGAATAGACTCCGAAGTGTCCCTGTTTGCAGATGATGTGAAGTTGATGAGAAGAATTCAGTCGGACCCACCAGGCAGAACTACAAAGGGATCTGGACAGGTTTCAAGCCTGGTCCAGCAATTGGCTCCTGGAGTTCAACCCCACCAAGTGCAAAGTCATGAAGATTGGGGATGGGCAAAGAAGACCGCAGACGGAGTACAGCCTAGGGGGCCAGAGACTGCAAACCTCAATCAAGGAAAAAGACCTTGGGGTGAGTATAACACCAGGCACATCTCCTGAGGCGCACATCAACCAAATAACTGCTGCAGCATACGGGCGCCTAGCTAACCTAAGAACAGCATTCCGACATCTTAATAAGGAGTCATTCAGAACCCTGTACACTGTGTACGTTAGGCCCATACTGGAGTATGCAGCACCAGTTTGGAACCCTCACCTAGCCAAGCGAGGGGAACAGTGCCAGCCTACCTGTCAGTACTATATCGGTCCAAGGAATGAGGAAGATGCCTGGCGGCAGGCGCACACATGCGCGGGTCTCTGACGTCACAAGTAGCAAGGGATCCTAACTTGAGCAGGGATCACAATTATAACATAGCTGGTACTACATACATATACTACACAAGTATATTACATACGAGGATCAGTACACTACTGACACAAAGGTTTGCAACAAGACTAGTCCCGGAGCTAAGGGGTATGTCCTACGAGGAGAGGTTAAGGGAAATCGACCTGACGACACTGGAAGACAGGAGAGATAGGGGGGATATGATAACGACATATAAATTACTGGGAGGAATCGACAAGGTGGACAGAGACAGAATGTTCCAGAGATGGGACAGAGCAACAAGGGGTCACAGTTGGAAGTTGAAGACTCAGATGAATGACAGGGACGTTAGGAAGTATTTTTTCAGTCACAGAGTGGTCGGGAAGTGGAACAGTTTGGGAAGTGATGTAGTGGAGGCAGGATCCATACATAGCTTTAAGAAGAGGTATGATAAAGCTCATGGAGCGGGTAGAGTGAACGAGTAGCGGCCATTGAAGAGGCGGGGTCAGGAGCTGTGATTCGACCCCTGCAACCACAACTAGGTGACTACAACTAGGTGAGAACACACACACACAGGCGCTCGCGCGCTCGCACGCATATACAACAGGCCTAATGTCTAATCGACATGTGACTAGGACTAAATGGTAACTAACGACAGTACAAGACAAGTCAGGAGGACAGTACAAGACTAGCCAAGAGGACAGTACAAGACTAGCCAGGAGGACAGTACAAGACTAGCCAGGAGGACAGTACAAAACTAGCCAGGAGGACAGTACAAGACTAGCCAGGAGGACAGTACAAGACTAGCCAGGAGGACAATACAAGACTAGCCAGGAGGACAGTACAAGACTAGCCAGGAGGACAGTACAAGACTAGCCAGGAGGACAGTACAAGACTAGCCAGGAGGACAGTACAAGACTAGCCAGGAGGACAGTACAAGACTAGCCAGGAGGACAGTACAAGACTAGCCAGGAGGACAGTACAAGACTAGCCAGGAGGACAGTACAAGACTAGCCAGGAGGACAGTACAAGACTAGCCAGGAGAACAGTACAAGACTAGCCAGGAGGACAGTACAAGACTAGCCAGGAGGACAGTACAAGACTAGCCAGGAGGACAGTACAAGACTTGCCAGGAGGACAGTACAAGACTAGCAAGGAGGACAGTACAAGACTAGCCAGGAGGACAGTACAAGACTAGCTAGGAGGACAGTACAAGACTAGCCAGGAGGACAGTACAAGACTAGCCAGGAAACAGTACAAGACTAGCCAGGAGGAATTACAAGACTAGCCAGGAGGACAGTACAAGACTAGCCAGGAGGACAGTACAAGACTTGCCAGGAGGACAGTACAAGACTAGCAAGAAGGACAGTACAAGACTAGCCAGGAGGACAGTACAAGACTAGCTAGGAGGACAGTACAAGACTAGCCAGGAGGACAGTACAAGACTAGCCAGGAGGACAGTACAAGACTAGCCAGGAGGACAGTACAAGACTAGCCAGGAGGACAGTACAAGACTAGCCAGGAGGACAGTACAAGACTAGCCAGGAGGACAGTACAAGACTAGCCAGGAGGACAGTATAAGACTAGCCAGGAGGACAGTACAAGACTAGCCAGGAGGACAGTACAAGACTAGCCAGGAGGACAGTACAAGACTAGCCAGGAGGACAGTACAAGACTTGCCAGGAGGACAGTACAAGACTAGCCAGGAGGACAGTATAAGACTAGCCAGGAGGACAGTACAAGACTAGCCAAGAGGACAGTACAAGACTAGCCAGGAGGACAGTACAAGACTAGCCAGGAGGACAGTACAAGACTAGCCAGGAGGACAGTACAAGACTAGCCAGGAGGACAGTACAAGACTAGCCAGGAGGACAGTACAAGACTAGCCAGGAGGACAGTACAAGACTAGCCAGGAGGACAGTACAAGACAGCCAGGAGGACAGTACAAGACTAGCAAGGAGGACAGACAAGACTAGCCAGGAGGACAGTCAAGACTAGCCAGGAGGACAGTACAAGACTAGCCAGGAGGACAGTACAAGACTAGCCAGGAGGACAGTACAAGACTAGCCAGGAGGACAGTACAAGACTAGCCATGAGGACAGTACAAGACTAGCCAGGAGGACAGTAGGGACAATAGGAAATAAGACCATGAACAATGTATAAAAAACAACGACAGGGAGATAAGGAAAGAAGAACATGAAGGAGAGAAACAGAGAACACAAGGAAGAGGAACATGAAGGAGAGAAACAGAGAACACCAGGAAGAGGAACATGAAGGAGAGAAACAGAGAACACCAGGAAGAGGAACATGAAGGAGAGAAACAGCGAGATGAACACCAGGAAGAGGAACATGAAGGAGAGAAAGAACGCCATGAAGAGGAACATGAAGGAGAGAAACAGCGAGAGGAACACCAGGAAGAGGAACATGAAGGAGAGAAAGAACGCCATGAAGAGGAACATGAAGGAGAGAAACAGCGAGATGAACACCAGGAAGAGGAACATGAAGGAGAGAAAGAACGCCATGAAGAGGAACATGGAGAGAAACAGAGAACACCAGGAAGAGGAACATGAAGGAGAGAAACAGAGAACACCAAGAAGAGGAACATGAAGTAGAGAAACAGAGAACACCAGGAAGAGGAACATGAAGGAGAGAAACAGAGAACACCAGGAAGAGGAACATGAAGGAGAGAAACAGCGAGATGAACACCAGGAAGAGGAACATGAAGGAGAGAAACAGCGAGATGAACACCAGGAAGATGAACATGAAGGAGAGAAAGAACGCCATGAAGAGGAACATGGAGAGAAACAGAGAACACCAGGAAGAGGAACATGAAGGAGAGAAACAGAGAACACCAGGAAGAGGAACATGAAGGAGAGAAACAGAGAACACCAGGAAGAGGAACATGAAGGAGAGAAACAGCGAGATGAACACCAGGAAGAGGAACATGAAGGAGAGAAACAGCGAGATGAACACCAGGAAGAGGAACATGAAGGAGAGAAAGAACGCCATGAAGAGGAACATGGAGAGAAACAGAGAACACCAGGAAGAGGAACATGAAGGAGAGAAACAGAGAATACCAGGAAGAGGAACAAGAAGGAGATAAACAGCGAGGAGACCTGGAAGAGAAATGGGGAGAAGAGAAACAGCATGAGGGAGACCAAGAAGTGAAACAAGAATTAAACAAACATTGAAAGATAGATGATGAAAAGAGAAAAAAAAACGCGACAGGAAGACCAGGGAAGAGAAAGATGAAGGAAAGAAACAGAAAAGGGAAGTCCAGAAAGACAGGAAGGAGAGAAACAGCAAAAAAAAAAAAAAAAAAACAGAGTAGGAAGAGGAACAGAAGCCTGGTAGGAAGAATCTGAAGCCTGGTCACAGACCAGTTTCTCAGATCAAAGAGTCCCTCCATGAAGCCTGGTCACAGACCAGTTTCTCAGATCAAAGAGTCCCTCCATGAAGCCTGGTCACAGACCAGTTTCTCAGATCAAAGAGTCCCTCCATGAAGCCTGGTCACAGACCAGTTTCTCAGATCAAAGAGTCCCTCCATGAAGCCTGGTCACAGACCAGTTTCTCAGATCAAAGAGTCCCTCCATGAAGCCTGGTCACAGACCAGTTCTCAGATCAAAGAGTCCCTCCATGAAGCCTGGTCACAGTCCAGTTTCTCAGATCAAAGAGTCCCTCCATGAAGCCTGGTCACAGTCCAGTTTCTCAGATCAAAGAGTCCCTCCATGAAGCCTGGTCACAGTCCAGTTTCTCAGATCAAAGAGTCCCTCCATGAAGCCTGGTCACAGACCAGTTTCTCAGATCAAAGAGTCCCTCCATGAAGCCTGGTCACAGACCAGTTTCTCAGATTTACCGTCAACAATTCACAAAAGAAGAGAAAACTAACAGTCTAACGATCGTTACTTGTACAACAACAACGTAATGAACGTTTACGACAAAACTAATTACTTTGAGAATCAACTAATAAGGTCATTTAAGACAGCATGAAAAAGTCGGTTTGCTGTGACAAACACATAAAGTAATCTTCCTTAAAAATATATTAAACAGGTCCTACAAAAGATTTAGATCTAAGATCACGTAATGTCTCAGAAGATTTATTCAAGACTTAGAACTAAGATCACGTAATGTCTTAGAAGATTTATTCAAGACTTACAACTAAGATCACGTAATGTCTTAGAAGATTTATTCAAGACTTAGAACTAAGATCACGTAATGTCTTAGAAGATTTATTCAAGACTTAGAACTAAGATCACGTAATGTCTTAGAAGATTTATTCAAACTTACAACTAAGATCACGTAATGTCTCAGAAGATTTATTCAAGACTTAGAACTAAGATCACGTAATGTCTTAGAAGATTTATTCAAGACTTACAACTAAGATCACGTAATGTCTTAGAAGATTTATTCAAGACTTAGAACTAAGATCACGTAATGTCTTAGAAGATTTATTCAAGACTTAGAACTAAGATCACGTAATGTCTTAGAAGATTTATTCAAACTTACAACTAAGATCACGTAATGTCTCAGAAGATTTATTCAAGACTTAGAACTAAGATCACGTAATGTCTTAGAAGATTTATTCAAGACTTAGAACTAAGATCACGTAGTGTCTTAGAAGATTTATTCAAGACTTAGAACTAAGATCACGTAATGTCAAATGAGACTTATTCAAAACTTAGATCTTGCATCACGTAATGTCCTAGAAGATTTATTCAAGACTTAGATCTAGATCCTGTAATGTCTTACAAATATTATTAATGTATTAAATACAAGACAAAAGCTTCAAAAGCTGCATAAACTAGAAAATTATTTTAGTTCAGGATTTCTTTCAGAGTTCACCATAATTTCAAAAAATACTATGAAAGTATATACAAATTTTGATGAAGATTTGCAATAGTATTTCAGGAAAAAATCAGCGAACTGTTGCATTATATTTACCTTAAAGAAATGCTTAAGTAAATTACCACATTGTTAAATTTCACAAACTACAGCAGAAGCATGTGGTGGCTAGGAGACGTATGTGGTTGCTAGGAGACGTATGTGGTTGCTAGGAGACGTATGTGGTTGCTAGGAGAGGTATGTAGTAGCTATGAGAGGTATGTGGTTGCTAGGAGACGTATGTGGTTGCTAGCAGAGGTATGTGGTTTCTAGGAGAGGTATGTGGTGGCTAGGAGAGGTATGGGGTTGCTAGGTGAGGTATGTGGTAGCTAGGAGAGGTATGTGCTAGCTATTAGAGGTGTGTGTTTTCTAGGAGAGGTATGTGGTAGCTAGGAGAGGTATGTGGTAGCTAGGAGAGGTATGTGGTAGCTAGGAGAGGTATATGGTTGCTAGGAGAGGTATGTGGTGGCTAGGAGAGGTATGTGGTATCTAGGAGAGGTATTTGGTTGCTAGGAGAGGTATGTGTTGGCTAGGAGAGGTATGTAGTAGCTAGGAGAGGTATGTGGTAGCTAGGAGAGGTATGTGGTAGCTAGGAGAGGTATGTGGTAGCTAGGAGAGGTATGTGGTAGCTAGGAGAGGTATGTGGTAGCTAGGAGAGGTATGTGGTAGCTAGGAGAGGTATGTGGTAGCTAGGAGAGGTATGTGGTAGCTAGGAGAGGTATGTGGTAGCTAGGGAGGTATGTGGTAGCTAGAGAGGTATGTGGTAGCTAGGAGAGGTATGTGGTAGCTAGGAGAGGTATGTGGTAGCTAGGAGAGGTATGTGGTAGCTAGGAGAGGTATGTGGTAGCTAGGAGAGGTATGTGGTTGCTAGGAGAGGTATGTGGTGGCTAGGAGAGGTATGTGGTAGCTAGGAGAGGTATGTGGCTGCTAGGAGAGGTATGTGGTGGCTAGGAGAGGTATGTGGTAGCTAGGAGAAATATGTGGTAGCTGGGAGAGGTATGTGGTAGCTGGGACTAATTGGGATCACTTAGCAAGATGGAAAATTTATCTTAAACACTACGCATTAAATACGTGTACATGTGTGTACATGATAGTACATGGGTGTATATGGTAGTACATGGGTGTACATGGTAGTACATGGGTGTACATGGTAGTACATGGGTGTACATGGCAGTACATGGGTGTACATGGTAGTACATGGTAGTTCAGCGCTCTATTATGAGTGAACACTCCTGCACCATGAGTGTACACTGCTGCACCATGAGTGTACACTACTGCACTGTAAGTGTACACTGCTGTTCCTTGGGTGTACACTGCGGTCCAATTGGCGAGGACTGCTGAACCGATGATGAAAACTGCTGTACTGATGTACATTCTTCCACCGCTGTATTTCACTGTTGTACCATGTTCACTGTATCACTATAACGGTATACAACTGTACCATGAGTGCACTGCTGTACAATGAGAGTGCACTGGTGTACCGTGATAAAGCACTGCTGTACCATGAGAGTGCACTGCTGTACCATAAGTTTGCACTATTGTACCATGAGAGTGCACTGTTTACAGTGAGAGTGCACTTCTGTACCGTTAGTGCACTCCTGCACTGTGAGATTTCACTATTCTGCCATGAGAGTGCAGTGCTCTTCAAAGAGAGTGCATTACTGTACCGTCAGAGTGCACTGCTCTAACATGAGAGTGCACTGCTGTTCCATTAGAGCGCACTGATGAACCGTCAGATTTCACTGCTGTACTATGAGAGTGCACTGATGTACCATGAGAGAGAGCGTTGTTCTACTGTCAGAGTGCACTGTTGCACCATGAAAGTGCACTGCTGTACTGTGAGATTTCACTGCTGTACTATGAGTGCACTGCTGTACTATGAGTGCACTGCTGTACTATGAGTGCACTGCTGTACCATGAGTGTACTCTTCTACACACAGATTTTGCAAAAGCCTTTGACAAGTGCCATCATGGTGTAATAGGTCACAAAGTGCACGCTAAATGGTCAACTTTCTAACCTATCGAACACAAAGACTAGTGGTAAACAGTGTTACGTCGGGGACTGCCATAATATAAAGCTCTGTTCAACTCTCCCCAGCCTGTTCCTCATCCTCATTTCAGGTATATACATGAGATGAAAGCCATACATAGCACCGTGTCATCCTTTGCGATCGATACTAGAATCGAGACCGTCATTCACCGAGGACACGGTAAGTCTCCAAGAAGATATAAACTAAGTTTTCCAATGGGCAACGGAAAACAATATGATGATCAATGATGACAAATTCCAACTAATCCGTTATGGAAAACTGGAGGAAATAATAACTAGAACTGAGTATACTACAAACTCTAATCACACAATAGAGCGGAAAAGTAGTGTGAAGGACTTGGGAGTATTAAATTAATGTCAGAGGATCTCACTTTCAAGGATCACAACAGTGCCACTATCACATCTACTAGAAAAATGATAGGATGGATAACGAGAACATTCAAAACAAGAGATGCCAAGCCATTGATGATCCTCTTTAAATCACTTGTTCTCTCTAGGCTGGAATACTGCACATATAAATTCCGTCAAACACCTTAACTACTGGGAACGCTTGGAAGCACTTGAATTGTACTCACTGGAGCGCAGGCGAGAGAGATGCATCATAATCTACACCTGGAAAGTCCTAGAAGGACTGGTCCCTAATTTGTACACAGAAATCACTCCCAACGAAAGCAAAAGACTGGGCAGACAGTGCAATATACCCCCAATGAAAAGTAGGGGCGCCATTGGTACACTAAGAGAAAACATAATAAGTGTCCGGGGCACAAGACTGTTTAACAGCCTCCCACCAAGCAAAAGGGGAATTACCAATAGACCCCTGACTGCTGTCAAGAGCTGATCAGAAGGGCTGTGGTTCGTACGTTGGATTACCTGCGTTCAGCAGTAATAACCTTGTTGATCAGGCCCTGATCCACCGGCTTACTGAAACAACTAGCTATCTTTGACCTTCTCATAAAAGAACACCTCATTCGTGTGGAAATTAATCCTGGATCCACCGGGTGGACAGAACGAATTCATCCACTTGATGGCATCCACTCTTCGCCAGAGTTTACTAAGAATCATTCGTAAAGTCAAGTACTATGATCAAATGTTCGACTCGAAACAGGTACACGGTGAGCAGATGTCAAAGTAGTGAGATACCTGGAAGTTGATTTTGAGAAGAAAAGAAGTCCGTGTTAAAGAGATCTTTCTTGGTTTTATCCAGATAAGCCAGAAGGATGCTGAGAGCTTGGTTGAAGACGTCTTGAAACTGCTAGAGAAGGGCGAAATGGAGCTACAAGATTGTCGGTCACAGTGCTATGACAACGCTGCTGTGATGGCTGGACACAGAAGTGGCGTTCGTCAAAGAATAAGTGAGAAAAACAACCTGCATATACACCCACTCAACTTGGTGGGTGTATATACAGACAAGCAGGATACTATGATGGACACGTTTTTTTGGAACCATCGAAGCTCTCTACGTGTTCTCTCCCCGACTTAACAGCCTGTGGCTGTTAAGTCGGAGTCCGAAACCAGGTGGATTGCAAGACAGAAGCAGTGAAGCCCGTCAAGTACGTTGAGGAGATACTTCAAGTTCTCCAGGACGTGGTAGACAGTGCACAGAAGACCGGTGAAACAAAGAGTGACGCAAGGCAACTGTATAACCGCATGTTCAGTTACGATCTTCTGACTTTGTTTGGATTTGGGAACAAATTACTCGCTCGCATTAACCGTATTCAAAAGAGGCTGCAGGACCCTAGCATGTGAACTTCCACGATGCTGCCCGGATTTGAAAGCCCTCTGAGATCATTTTGATGATGAAAGAGAAGCGTTGGTCAGTGAGTCACTTGAAGAAGGACTCGGCATCTGTCAAGAATGAAATATTGAAGATGAAAAACGTCAGAGACGAAAGAAACGAATGGCTGATGAGAACCTGAGAGAAGCTGGGTTAACAACAAAGGAGGAAATGAAAAGAGTCATGATGGGAACACTCGACCGTCGTCACAGAGAAATGGATGAAAGGTTCGCTAGTTTGTACGACACTGACGCTAAGTTTGGGGTCCTCGACATCGAGGGACTGCGTTACGGTACCGACAGTAACGACCTTAAGAAGATGTACGAAAATTTGGGCGAATTGTACAGCTCTGATGTTGATGGACAGCAACTATATGAAAACATTTCGGATTGCAGAATCTTGCTATCAAGTCGAGCCAAAATGAAAATATCAAGACCCGAAGAGCTTCTCGAATTTATTGTTCAGTATGGGGATGAAAGCGTCTTCCCCAATCTTCGCAATGCTATTCAGATAATGCAAACCATCGCATTTTCCATCGCCAGCTGTGAGAAATCATTCAGTAAGTTAAAACTAATACTTTCGTTGAGTCTCCATGGGTCAAGGCAGACACTGTGATCTTGCTCTTTTGAGTATAGAAAGAGAAGAAACGGAAGAGGAAGACTGAATTTGAGCACATCGTAGACAATCTGCATCAGCAAAAGCAAGGAAAGTGCAGTTGTAATTTTTCAAGTAGTGCCGTAATTTCTTAGTTAAAAGATTAACGAGTTTGACTTGTATTTTGGAGCTGATTTCATGTTATAGTTATCTAAAAGATGGGTGTCAGATGTCTGGACAACGGCGTAATTTCAGTTCTTGCCATAACCGCTATTTTCCGTAAATACGCCACAGGCTGTGGGTTTTCCTGGCTACCCTGCTCTGGGTTTTCCTGGCTACCCTTCTCTGTGTTTTCCTGACTACCCTTTTCTGGGTTTTCCTGGCTACAGTGCTCTGGGCTTTCCTGCTCTGGATTTTCCTGGCACTCCTGCTCTGGGGTTTCCTGACTTCCCTGCTTTGGATTTTCATGGATACCTGCTCTGGGTTGTCCTGACTCTCCTGCTCTGGGTTTTCTTGGCTACCCTGCTCTGAGTTTTCCTGATTCTCCTGCACTGGGATTTTCTTGCTCTCCAGCTCTGGGTTTTCTTGGCTTTCCTACTCTAGGTTTTCGTCTCTACCATTATCTAGGTTTTTCTGGCTACCATACTCCGGGATTTCCTGGCTACTATGCTCTGGGTTTTCATGGCTACCATACTCTGGGTTTTCCTGGCTCTTTTGTCTGCATGTGTTTCTCTCCTGTGTCTGTCTAGTTTTCTAATTCTAGGCTGGTGTCATGTGGAACACAAGTGTGCAACATTGTATTTCTCTCATCAGAGCCAGATTAAGCTTTTGTTTGCCTCTGGGCTACGCGCACCGTGAGGGCCCCCAGTGATATTTTCTTCATATACGTGATGTAATAACATACTATAACTATACACTTACAGCAGTAACTATGAACACTTTTCACTTAATCCCTGGATGCCCTCCAGCTGGCGGAGATCAATGGGCTGCAGCCTCTGGAGACCCTCCAGCTGGCGGAGATCCCTGGGCTGCAACCCCTGGAGACCCTCCAGCTGGCGGAGGTCCCTGGGTTGCAGCCCATGGAGACCCTCCAGCTGGCGGAGATCCCTGGGCTGCAGCCTCTGGAGACCCTCCAGCTGGCGGAGGTCCCTGGGCTGCAGCCCTTGGAGACCCTCCAGCTGGCGGAGGTCCCTGGGCTGCAGCCCCTGGAGACCCTCCAGCTGGCGGAGGTCCCTGGGCTGCAGCCCCTGGAGACCCTCCAGCTGGCGGAGATCCCTGGGCTGCAACCCCTTGAGACCCTCCAGCTGGCGGAGGTCCCTGGGCTGCAGCCCCTGGAGACCCTCCAGCTGGCGGAGATCCCTGGGCTGCAGCCCCTGGAGACCCTCCAGCTGACGGAGGTCCCTGGGCTGCAGCCCCTAAAGCCCATGCCTTAATCCGGCCCTGCCTCTCTTCTGTGCTACTTTCAACCTTAGTTTCTAACTTTTTTATTTACTAAGCCCTCTGTCATCGTGTCCTCCTCCTCATCCCATTTTTTCTAAATCTCCGGCAGGTTCTTGACGAATGACTGTGCTTGTTCCCTGTTTATATTTAATTACTCTTATCTGTGCCCAGAATCCTTTGTCTATGTTGCAGAGTTATATACATTTTATATTTCCAGCTTTGTGTGCTAATAGCAGTAGTAACTCCAGCACAGCGCAGGATACATGGAATCTTCTGTGGCACATCCCACATTGAATGTCTTGTGTGACACATCCCACAGTGAATGTCTTGTGTGGCACATCCCACAGTGAATGTCTTGTGTGGCACATCCCACAGTGAATGTCTTGTGTGGCACATCCCACAGTGAATGTCTTGTGTGGCACATCCCGCAGTGAATGTCTTATGTGACACATCCCACAGTGAATGTTTTGTGTGGCACATCCCACAGTGAATGTATTGTGTGGCACATCCCACAGTGAATGTCTTGTGTGGCACATCCCACAGTGAATGTCTTGTGTGGCACATCCCACAGTGAATGTCTTGTGTGGCACATCCCGCAGTGAATGTCTTGTGTGGCACATCCCACAGTGAATGTCTTGTGTGGCACATCCCACAGTGAATGTTTTGTGTGGCACATCCCACAGTGAATGTATTGTGTGGCACATCCCACAGTGAATGTCTTGTGTGACACATCCCACAGTGAATGTCTTGTGTGACACATCCCATAGTGAATGTCTTGTGTGACACATCCCACAGTAAATGTCTTGTGTGACACATCCCACAGTGAATGTATTGTGTGACACATCCCACAGTGAATGTCTTGTGTACCACATCCCACAGTGAATGTCTTGTGTGACACATCCCACAGTGAATGTCTTGTGTACCACATCCCACAGTGAATGTCTTGTGTGACACATCCCACAGTGAATGTCTTGTGTGGCACATCCCACAGTGAATGTCTTGTGTGACACATCCCACAGTGAATGTCTTGTGTGACACATCCCACAGTGAATGTCTTGTGTGACACATCCCACAGTGAATGTCTTGTGTGACACATTCCACAGTGAATGTCTTGTGTGACACATCCCACAGTGAATGTCTTGTGTGACACATCCCACAGTGAATATCTTGTGTGGCACATCCCACAGTGAATGTCTTGTGTGGCACATCCCACAGTGAATATCTTGTGTGGCACATCCCACAGTGAATGTCTTGTGTGGCACATCCCACAGTGAATATCTTGTGTGGCACATCCCACAGTGAATGTCTTGTGTGGCACATCCCACAGTGAATGTCTTGTGTGGCACATCCCACAGTGAATGTCTTGTGTGGCACATCCCACAGTGAATGTCTTGTGTGGCACATCCCACAGTGAATGTTTTGTGTGGCACATCCCACAGTGAATGTATTGTGGGGCACATCCCACAGTGAATGTCTTGTGTGACACATCCCACAGTGAATGTCTTGTGTGACACATAAGAACATAAGAACATAAGAAAGAAGGAACACTGCAGCAGGCCTACTGGCCCATGCGAGGCAGGTCCAAATCTCCAACGGCTTAAGCCAATGCCCCGACCCAGCCAGGTCAGGTTACATTCACTTAAGGAAGGAGCACTGCATCTGACCTAGTAGCACAACCTAGTCAGGACCAATTCACACCCAACCGCACCCACTCATATAATTGTCCAGCCGACCACCTGGTCAGGTCACTTCCACTTAAGGAATTAGTACAGGTCAGGTTACATTCACTTAAGGAAGGAGCACTGCATCTGACCTAGTACAAGCTCACACCCATCCACACCCACTCATGTATTTATCTAACCTATTTTTAAAACTACACAACGTCTTAGCATCTATGACGGTACTCGGGAGTTTGTTCCACTCATCCACAACTCTATTACCAAACCAGTGCTTACCTATATCCTTCCTGAATCTGAACTTTTCCAACTTGAAACCATTGCTGCGAGTCCTGTCTTGGTTGGATATTTTCAGCACGCTATTTACATCCCCTTTGTTTATTCCTGTTTTCCATTTGTACACCTCAATCATATCCCCCTAATTCTACGCCTTTCTAGAGAGTGCAGATTCAGGGCCCTCAGTCTATCCTCATAGGAAGATTTCTGATACATGGGATCAACTTTGTCATCCTCCTCTGTACGTTTTCCAGTGCATTTATATCCATTCTGTAATACGGTGACCAGAACTGTGCAGCATAATCTAAATGAGGCCTAACCAAAGATATATAGAGTTGAAGAACAACCTGAGGACTTCTGTTATTTATACTTCTTGATATGAAGCCAAGGATTCTGTTAGCTTTATTGCGAACACTTATGCACTGTTGTCTAGGCTTCAGATTACTACTAACCAGAACTCCTAAATCCTTCTCGCAATTACAAGTAATAAGATCTATATTATTCAGCTTATATGTGGCATGGTTATTGTCCTGCCCAACATTTAGAACTTTGCATTTGTTTACATTAAACTGCATCTGCCACTTCTCCGACCACTGCATCAGTCTATTCAAATCATCCTGGAGTGCTCTAATGTCCTCGTTTGAATGAATTGGACGGCCTATTTTGGTGTCATCAGCAAATTTACTTATGCTACTATTTATTCCCTCATCTATGTCGTTTATGTAAATTGTAAACAACAGGGGGCCCAAAACTGACCCCTGTGGAACACCGCTTGAGACACGCCCCCATTCTGATTTCTCTCCATTTATGCAAACTCTCTGCCGCCTATTAGTCAACCATGCCTCTACCCAGGAAAAATTTCTCCTCCTATTCCGTGTGCCTTAAGTTTCCTCAGTAGCCTCTGATGTGGAACTTTATCGAAAGCCTTACTGAAGTCCATATACACAATATCATATTCATTACCATGATCTACTTCCTCAAACACCTTAGTGAAAAAAGTTAGTAAATTCGTAAGACATGAACGCCCCTTTGTAAAACCGTGTTGAGATTCATTAATCAATTTATGCTTTTCAAGATGGCTACGAATTGCCTCGGCAATTATTGATTCCATAAATTTACCAACTATGGAGGTAAGGCTTATTGGTCTATAGTTCGAAGCTAAGGACCTGTCACCTGCCTTGTAAATAGGTATTACATTTGCCCTTTTCCACTTGTCTGGCACTATGCCAGTTTGTAGTGATATATTGAAAAGATTTGCCAAAGGTTTGCTAAGTTCCTCTTTACATTCCTTTAAAACTCTTGCAAACAGTTCATCAGGGCCTGGGGATTTGTTAGGTTTTAATTTCTCTATTTGTCTGAGGACCATGTCACTAGTTACCCCAATCGAGCATAGTCTGTTATCTTCCAGCTCTACATAATTTATTATTTCTGGAATTCTGCTAGTATCTTCCTGAGTAAAAACTGAGAGGAAGTAAGTATTGAAAATTTCACACATATCCTTATCACTGTCCGTGATCTGTCCTGAGTTACTCTTAAGTGGGCCTATCTTGTCCCTAATCTTACTTCTGTATACCTGAAAGAACCCTTTTGGGTTAGTCTTCGAATCCCTTGCGACCTTAGCCTCATAATCCCTTTTTGCTTTTCTTATTCCTTTTTTTATTTCTCTCTTTAATTGAAAATATTGATTTCTTATCTGTCCATCCCCTCTTTTGATACGCCTATATATGCCTCTCTTTTGACCAATGAGATGTTTTAATCTATTGTTCATCCATTTAGGATCATTTTTGTTAGATCTAATTTCCCTACTTGGAACAAAAGTTGTCTGGGCAGCTAGAACTATGCTCTGAAAAACGTCATATTGGCATTCCCATAGTGAATGTCTTGTGTGACACATCCCACAGTGAATGTCTTGTGTGACACATCCCACAGTGAATGTATTGTGTGACACATCCCACAGTGAATGTCTTGTGTGCCACATCCCACAGTGAATGTCTTGTGTGACACATCCCACAGTGAATGTCTTGTGTGCCACATCCCACAGTGAATGTCTTGTGTGACACATCCCACAGTGAATGTCTTGTGTGGCACATCCCACAGTAAATGTCTTGTGTGACACATCCCACAGTGAATGTCTTGTGTGACACATCCCACAGTGAATGTCTTGTGTGACACATCCCACAGTGAATGTCTTGTGTGACACATTCCACAGTGAATGTCTTCCATACGTTAAATTTATTTTCACACTTCCTACAGATTTTGTTTGTGGATATTTTGACAGCAGGTGCTGGGAGCAGAGGTGAAGGTGGGGGTGGTAGGTGAAGTGGCGGTGGTAGGGGAGGTCAGGGTGGTAGGGGATGTAGCGGTGGTAGGGGAGGTCTGGGGGGTAGGGGAGGTGGCAGAGGTAGGAGAGGTGGGGTGGAAGAGGAGGCGAAGGTGGTTGGGGATGTGTGGGTGGCAGGAAGGTGGATGTAGCGGTGGTAGGGGAGGTTTCGGTAGTAGGGGAAGTGTCGTTGGTAGGGGAAGTGTCGTTGGTAGGGGAAGTGTTGTTGGTAGGGAAAGTGTCGGTGGTACGAAAGGAGGTGGTGGTATGGTAGGTGGACTAGTAGGGTACGTGTCGGTGATTGGGGAGGTTGCAAAACCCTGCAGCATCTGCCAGGGTTTTGCCTCCATAGATTGCTGTGTTTGTACCCACCATGGCTGAATGAAGGTGATTATAACCAGGGTTAACACTCGCCCTGAAGACATATTTCTACAGTATGACATTTATATCACCTGGAAGTTATGGGTGACCCTTATCTGTGTTTTGAGGTTGGCTCGCCTATCATGGCCTCGAATGGTTAGCCTGGTCTCAGACCGAGCCGCGGGGGCGTTGACCCCCGAAACCCTCTCCAGCAAAACATCAACCCTAGTCTCTGCAGTGGTATTTGTCGGATCTTCATGTAAACAGTGGCTTACGTGGCTCATTGTAACGGTGCGGTGACATTACAACGTCGAAGAGAGGCCGTAATCGATGGCTTGAGATGCGTAGTGACGTCATGGAGTTGTCACTTCTGTGGTGTACTTGCGACATTACAACGTCGAAGAGAGGCCGTAATCGATGGCTTGAGATGCGAAGTGACGTCATGGAGTCGTCACTTCTGTGGTTTCCCACACGTCGCCTGACGACTATCACTCGCTAATAGTAAGTAATTATTCACGGCACAAAGACTTCCTGGCACTTGTGTGCAAAGGAGAGTGCTAGTAATGTTCCTACATTCAGCACAGTGTGGCCCAGCCGGGTTTGTCACATGTTCACTGGTCAAAATCAAATTGCAATCTGCCTGTTGCAACATCCGCCCTCTTTTTATGGATGATTATGTGTGTAGACACTGACATCTATGATTCTACTGAGTCTGGTGACTCAGTAGAATCAGAAGTGGATTCCTTGAGTCTGAAGTGCCGACTGTGGAGTATGAAGCCCCTAGGTATATTATAAATTTAGAAGCAAATTATCTTGAACTTTTCCCGGTAATGGGAAACAGCAACATCCCCTAGCTAACATACACACACCCACATACACACAGACACACACACACACACACACACACACACACACACACACATACACACACAACTAACACACACCCACACGGTCGGGAAGTGGAATAGTTTGGGAAGCGATGTAGTGGAGGCAGGTTCCATACATAGCTTTAAGAAGAGGTATGATAAAGCTCATGGCGCAGGGAGAGTGACCCAGTAGCGGCCAGTGAAGAGGCGGGGCTCGACCCCTGCAACCACAACTAGGTGAGTACACACACACACATACACACACACATATATATATATATATATATATATATATATATATATATATATATATTAAGAGGCAGAAACTAGTGTAAGAGTATTAACTCTGCTGGACACATGTGTCTCGTGTGTCGATATCTGCTCTGAATCTGCATTCTCATTAGATTCTTCATAGTCGGAACAAGTGTTAAGACAAATGGGGTTATGGAATGACTTAATGAAGCTATGTAGCAAGACACAAGACCTTATTTGATCTTTGCTAGTGCAAAAAGAATAAGACATGACCCCTCTCATGCTCACTCCTGCTCTCCAGTGTGGGAAAGTAGGGAGAGGGGTCTTAGCTTCCTGGAGAGGGATCGCCGCCCGCTGAGAGGTGGTGTCGTCGCCCTCCTTGGTTGGAGAAAATTTGTCCACAGGAAGTGTCCTCAGTAGGGTAGGTGGCGGTGGTGGGGGAGGTGGCAGTGGTGATGGGGAGGTGGTGGTGATGGGGAGGTGTAGATTGTAGGCGAGGTGGCGGTTGAAGGGGGTTAGTGGTGGTAGGGGGACATGGCGGTAGAAGGGGAGGTAGTGGTGGTAGGGGAGGTGGCGGTGGTGGGGGAGGTAATGGTGGCAGGGAGGTGGCGGTAGTAGGGGAGGTACTGGTGGAAGGGGTGGTAATGGCAGCATTGGTGGCAGGTTAGTGGAAAAGGTTAGAGTGGAAGACGGCAGTGGTGGTGGCAGTGTGAGGCAGGAGGCGTCAGAAGAAGTGGTTCAGGCGAGAGGGCAGAGGAGGCGGAGATGGTGGTGGAGAGGTGAGGCTGGGGTGGTGATGGAGAGGTGAGGCTGGGGTGAATGTGGAGAGGTGAGGCTGGGGTGAATGTGGAGAAGTGAGGCTGGGGTGGTGATGGAGAGATGAGGCTGGGGTGAATGTAGAGAGGTGAAGCTGGGGTGGTGGTAGAGAGATGAGGCTGGGATAGTTGTGGAGATGTGAGGCTGGGGGGTGGTGATGGAGAGGTGAGGCTGGAGTGTTGGTAGAGAGGTGAGGCTGGGGGTGGTGGTGTAGAGTGTTGGAGGAGACGCTGGAGTTGGTTGCTGGTAAGGCTAATGCAATTTCTTACACTGTTAAACAGCAACACTCTCCTGTCTATTGTCGGCACAATACAAGATACTCGTATGCTATATGCATCATATTCACGGCTCTCTGTGTTGCCAGCCGTATGTGGTAGTACGTCTGGCAGTGCACAACTTCGGGTGGGTTGTGCACTGTCAGGCGTATTAGGTGGCAAAAATGAAGGGAAGGAACTCTTCAACATCACTCGTCCTCACTCTCTATTTTCGTAAATTAATTATTATTTTTGGTACTATATGCCCGGCAATAAAATCCAGCGCTTCCTTACTACCAATAGGTACTATTCCTCCCTGTCCAATGCATGAAACCACAGTCTAGGCTGAGGAGGCAAAACTTTTGTTGGATTCTGTGTAATAACTGGACAATGCTTCTTCTGGTCAGCTTCATACTTTTTAGTGGTGATGTGTTTACCTCAGGGGAAACAATCTCTTATTGTTAGGTTGTGTAAGTTATCATGTGCCAATTTTGTAGTCAAACTGGTGTCTGTGACGTAACTGTTGAATGTCTCTTGTGATCAGAAATAAGTCACAGTGCTTGACTTTATTTGGGTATCATAGGTTAAATTAACTTAATGTTCCTTTAAGTTTCTATAGTATCTGTCTGCCTTCAATAACATTCTTAAAAATATAAACTTACTGTACTTTACTTTTTAAAAAACTTGGTCACTCTTACTTTGAGAAAAAATTGAACTGATATTGGTGATCCCAGTTTGGTTTATTGGAAGAAATTGGAAAATTTTGAGATGCTCCTTTTGGTGCGATAATTTTTGGGTGTCTCATCTGATTAGCCTCAAGCTTAATGTGCTTATGTATTTTAGTACATTGGTCAATTTACTTACTTTGAAAAGCTTGAATTTCATTTGGTCTGTGTTTCTTTTAATTTACCATATATAATGAAGAAATTTGGATATTAATTTCCATATGATGACTTGTGAATTTAACTGCATTATCAACTTATGAAGCACTCTGCACTGTTCCTGCCGCATGCATTGAGACACAAGGTACTGGGGTTGTGGAATACGGGGGCACCTTCCTCGGATCGTGCAGCGACCTGTAATTATTATCAATTTTACTCTGTAATTAATAATAATAATAATAATAATAATAATAATAATAATAATAATAATAATAATAATAATAATATATATATATATATATATATATATAATGATAAATTAAATATAATAATAATAATAATAATAATAATAATAATAATAATAATAATAATAATAATATATAATGATAAAGTGACCGATGTACTAAAATACACAAGCACATTGCTCTCACT
The DNA here is from genome assembly GCA_009830355.1 of Cherax destructor. NCBI lineage: Eukaryota > Metazoa > Arthropoda > Malacostraca > Decapoda > Parastacidae > Cherax > Cherax destructor. The sequence goes on from WNWK01001719.1 coordinate 98,891, forward strand.
CTTCCTGGCTTCAGACTTAAGTGACAGTATATTCTTGTATTAACCATTTGTGCCACGCACTTGAGTGTGAGTGTAACATTGTACTCACCCTCCGTGCCTACACACTTGAGTGTAACATTGTACTCACCCTCCGTGCCTACACACTTGAGTGTAACATTGTACTCACCCTCCGTGGCTACACACTTGAGAGTGAGTGTCATCCCCAACACGTAAGGACCAATAGTAGAGCTTTTTTCGTTACCATTAACGTCCAAGATTCTCACACTGTCTGGCGGCACTGTAGAGGAGAAGAAGAAAAACAAGGTCACTTCACTCTGTCTGGTGGCACTGTGGAGAAGAGGAGAGAGAGAGATCAATGTTACTACACATTAGGGTCTTTGCCAGTGTTCTTGGCAGGCGACACCTACCTTGTTAAATGCGCCATTAGTTGTTTATGTGTCCCTTCACCTCACTACATTCAGCTTATCTCAGGGTTCGTTGAAGAATTACACATTTTTGCAACATTTTCGAATCTTTATTGAGGAAACATTTTGTCAACAAGTAGCTTTTTAAATTTGGTACAGATATGAATGGTGGAAACCACATACCACGGGTGGGGTTCGAACCCGCGGTCAGAGAGTCTCAGAACTCCAGACCGTCGCGTCGGTCTGGAGTTCTGAGACTCTCTGACCGCGGGTTCGAACCCCACCCGTGGTATGTGGTTTGTTTGCAATCGTGTCATTACGATTTCGTGAGTCATGAATGGAAGATGGAAGGGAGTGTGAGGTAATCAGTCCCTCAACCTGGAGTCGATGTGTTCAGTCCATCAATCTTGAGAAAGTACAGCATAAGCTCGAAGTTGTTTATATATATACTGCAAACAGGTGAGCAGAAGCAGCAGGAGGCGGCGTCACCAGTGGAAAAACCCAGTAGTGTAAGTAGGATTTCTTCTCAAAGAAGTATTAGTCTTTTGGTGTGTATAACCTGAGAGTTGTATATCTCTCTCAGTGGGTATAACCTGAGAGTTGTATATATCTCTCAGTGGGTATAACCTGAGAGTTGTATATCTCTCTCAGTGGGTATAACCTGAGAGTTGTATATCTCTCTCAGTGGGTATAACCTGAGAGTTGTATATCTCTCTCAGTGGGTATAACCTGAGAGTTGTATATCTCTCAGTGGGTATAACATGAGAGTTGTATATCTCTCTCAGTGGGTATAACCTGAGAGTTGTATATCTCTCTCAGTGGGTATAACCTGAGAGTTGTATATCTCTCTCAGTGGGTATAACCTGAGAGTTGTATATCTCTCTCAGTGGGTATAACCTGAGAGTTGTATATCTCTCTCAGTGGGTATAACCTGAGAGTTGTATATCTCTCTCAGTGGGTATAACATGAGAGTTGTATATCTCTCTCAGTGGGTATAACCTGAGAGTTGTATATCTCTCTCAGTGGGTATAACCTGAGAGTTGTATATCTCTCTCAGTGGGTATAACCTGAGAGTTGTATATCTCTCTCAGTGGGTATAACCTGAGAGTTGTATATCTCTCTCAGTGGGTATAACCTGAGAGTTGTATATCTCTCTCAGTGGGTATAACCTGAGAGTTGTATATCTCTCTCAGTGGGTATAACCTGAGAGTTGTATATCTCTCTCAGTGGGTATAACCTGAGAGTTGTATATCTCTCTCGGTGTGTATAACCTCAAAGTTGTATATCTCTCTCAGTGGGCATAACCTGAGAGTTGTATATCTCTTTCAATGAGTATAACCTGAGAGCTGTATTTCTCTCTCAGTGTGTATAACCTGAGAGTTGTTTAACTCTCTGTGTGCATACACTAAAGTGTTTTTCACAGCATACATTCATTAAAAGGTATATATGTCTGAGTGTAGATGAATGGTTCAGAGAACCGACAAGTTGATAAATTAGACACATACGTAACACTTGGGTATCTTTACTGAGGAAACGTTTCGCCACACAGTGGCTTCATCAGTCCATACAAAGGAGAAAGGTGAAGAACAGGAGGAGTTTGAGGTAATCAGTCCCTCGGCCTTGAGTCGATATAGTCAGTCCATCAAGTGTTGCATATGTGTCTAATTTATTAACATATCTCTGAGTACTTACTGTATACTGAGTGTGTATCCCTGTGTATATTCACTGAGGTGTGTATTTTTTAATGTACATTCTGTGTGCACATGAGTAAGTATCTCTCAGTATAGGTAAACTGACAGGTGTTTATGTTCAGTATTAAATCATCCAGCTGGATTTACTTTTAAAGGAACTTAATCCACGTGTGTTTGATTTTAAAGGAGCCTGGTCCATGTGTTTAGTTTTAAAGGAGCCTGGTCCATGTGTTTAGTTTTAAAGGATCCCTGTCCATATGTGTTTAGTGTTGAAGATACCTGTTCATGTGTATTTAGTTTAAAAAGGGGCCTGGTCAATATGTGTTAAGTTTTAAAGAACCCCAGTTTATGAGTGTTCAGTTTTAGAGGATCCCGGTCCATGTGAGATTAGCTTTAAATGAGCCCGGTCCATTTGTCTTCGGTATTAAAGGATCCTCGTCCTTATATTTGAAGCTAAGAAGATTTCCTGCTATGTGTATTTAGTCTTGGGGTCAAGTGGTGATGGAGTGTTATGGTGTCAAAGCTGTGCTTCCTAATATCAAGATAAACAGATTCAACAGGTACGTGAGTGAGTGAGAAGTGGGGGGTGGGGGTTGAGAGTTGGACCTACCTTGCATGAGCCAGTAGGCCAGCTGCAGTGCGCCTTCTCATGATCTTATGTTACCAAGATTTAGGAGCATATGACTTTACTGTTCAACAGTATAGGTCCTATAACTACACTGTCCAACAGTATAGGTTCTATAACTTCACTGTTCAACAGTATAGGAACTATAACTTCACTGTTCAACAGTATAGGTCCTATAACTTCACTGTCCAACAGTATAGGTCCTATAACTTCACTGTCCAACAGTATAGGTCCTATAACTTCACTGTCCAACAGTATAGGTTCTATAACTTCACTGTCCAACAGTATAGGTCCTATAACTTCACTGTCCAACAGTATAGGTTCTATAACTTCACTGTTCAAAAGTATAGGTCCTTACAACTTCACTGTCCAACAGTATAGGTTCTATAACTTCACTGTTCAACAGTATAGGTTCTATAACTTCACTGTTCAACAGTATAGGTCCTATAACTTCACTGTCCAACAGTATAGGTTCTATAACTCACTGTCCAACAGTATAGGTTCTATAACTTCACTGTTCAAAAGTATAGGTCCTATAACTTCACTGTTCAAAAGTATAGGTCCTATAACTTCACTGTCCAACAGTATAGGTCCTATAACTTCACTGTCCAACAGTATAGATTCTAAAACTTCACTGTTCAAAAGTATAGGTCCTTACAACTTCACTGTCCAGCAGTATAGGTTCTATAACTTCACTGTTCAACAGTATAGGTTCTATAACTTCACTGTCCAACAGTATAGGTTCTATAACTTCACTGTTCAACAGTACATGTCCTATAACTTCACTGTTCAACAGTACATGTCCTATAACTTCACTGTTCAACAGTACATGTCCTATAACTTCACTGTTCAACAGTATATGTCCTATGGGACATGTGAAACAAAAGTTATCTTTACTTATATATATATATATATATATATATATATATATATATATATATATATATATATATATATATATATATATATATATATATATATATAAATTCCTGCTGTAAACAATTATATGTAAACTTACAACAACAACAATGATAATAATAATAATAATAATAATAATAATAATAATAATAATAATAATAATAATAATAATAAAAATAATAATAATAATAATAATAATAATAACGCTATTTCTAAAAGATATTTTATACAATTGATATATAATTAGATGTTTTTACTGGCAAACTTTATAGGAAGTCACTGGTTATAGAGAGTATTTTGGGCAGTTAAAATCAACGACTAACTTCTGGACGTTTATATGAGGCGGTTTACATGAATGCTAATTGTTTACATTTTTTGTCTTTAACAATTTGGTTTATGATTATGACATTTTGCAATTTTTTTGGTAAGACAATTTTTGATGTTATATGAAGAAATAACGAGGCGATGGTGTGAACATCAGTATGGATTCTATAGTACTATATACATAAGCAGGTTTTTTTTTAAGGTAAATCAAGTTTTAACATGATTAGTCTATGCAGAATTTAGGTCAAACGAAGATTTTTTTTTTTTTTTAATATTTTTCTGAAATTGGTGGCAGATTAAGATCTTTTTTTTCTTTGCACTGATTAGAGATCTTAAAGACGTTAAGTAGAACACGTCAGAGTGACACTGGTTTCTTGTATCGTGACTAAGAAACTGAACATAGCGAATAGGCCGAACTCCCTTAAAATCTGGACTTTCCCCCAAAAAAAAAAAAAAAATCAGATTGATAGATATATTTCTTCATTGACAATGATGTATGAAACTATATTTTTGGACCAAACCTAACTTAAAACCACATCTAACCTTACTTCTAAATGACCCCAATGGAAATAAGTCCCTCTGTTTGACTTTTTTTTGGGTTATCCTGGGTTCTCTACACATATGCTGCTATGTATGATAATCAATGTAACTGTATTTGTGTATACCTGAATAAACTAACTTATTCTACCAGCGTACTTTCCCCAGCAAAATTCTGCTTTATATATCTTAGACCAGTTTATATATATTTATTATTACTTTAAATCAACGAAATATTTGCTATTAGTTATATTCAGAATGATTTTCTGAGATTTATGAGGAAAAAAAATCACTGCTAAGTCTGCAGAAAACACCCTTGATTTTTAGCCATAACTGGCTGGTTTGACTTATTCAGACGCGCTGCCTTACCACTGAGAGAACAAGGGAGCGCTTTCACGCTTTCACAAACATCTTCAGAGGAATAGGAAGAAGAGGCAAGAGATGCAAATTTTATAGGTTAAAAAGCGAGATGTCACTTACCTCTGTGAGAGACTATGTAACTCAGTGAGATGCTATGTAACTCAGTGAGATGCTATGTAACTCAGTGAGATGCTATGTAACTGTGAGAGGCTATGTAACTGTGAGAGGCTATGTAACTCTGAGAGATGCTATGTAACTCTGAGAGATGCTATGTAACTCAGTGAGAGGCTATGTAACTGTGAGAGGCTATGTAACTGTGAGAGGCTATGTAACTGTGAGAGGCTATGTAACTCTGTGAGAGGCTATGTAACTCTGAGAGATGCTATGTAACTCAGTGATAGGCTATGTAACTGTGAGAGGCTATGTAACTGTGAGAGGCTATGTAACTGTGAGAGGCTATGTAACTGTGAGAGACTATGTAACTGTGAGAGGCTATGTAACTCTGTGAGAGTCTATGTAACTCTGAGAGATGCTATGTAACTGTGAGAGATGCTATGTAACTGTGAGAGGCTATGTAACTGTGAGAGGCTATGTAACTCTGTGAGAGGCTATGTAACTCTGAGAGATGCTATGTAACTCAGTGAGAGGCTATGTAACTGTGAGAGGCTATGTAACTGTGAGAGGCTATGTAACTGTGAGAGACTATGTAACTGTGAGAGGCTATGCAACTCTGTGAGAGGCTATGTAACTCTGAGAGATGCTATGTAACTATGAGAGATGCTATGTAACTGTGAGAGGCTATGTAACTCTGAGAGATGCTATGTAACTCAGTGAGAGGCTATGTAACTGTGAGATGCTATGTGACTCTGAGAGATGCTATGAAACTGTGAGAGATGCTATGTAACTGTGAGAGGCTATGTAACTCTGAGAGATGCTATGTAACTGTGAGATGCTATGTAACTCTGAGAGATGCTATGTAACTCAGTGAGATGCTATGTAACTCAGTGAGAGGCTATGTAACTGTGAGAGGCTATGTAACTCTGAGAGATGCTATGTAACTCTGAGAGATGCTATGTAGCTCAGTGAGATGCTATGTAACTCAGTGAGATGCTATGTAACTCAGTGAGATGCTATGTAACTCAGTGAGATGCTATGTAACTCAGTGAGATGCTATGTAACTCAGTGAGAGGATATGTAACTCAGTGAGAGGCTATGTAACTCAGTGAGATGCTATGTAACTTAGTGAGATGCTATGTAACTCAGTGAGATGCTATGTAACTCAGTGAGGTGCTACGTAACTCAGTGAGATGCTATGTAACTCTGAGAGATGCTATGTAACTCTGAAAGATGCTATGTAACTCAGTGAAATGCTATGTAACTCAGTAAGATGCTATGTAACTCAGTGAAATGTTATGTAACTCAGTGAAATGCTATGTAACTCAGTGAGAGGCTATGTAACTCAGTGAACTGCTATGTAACTCAGTGAAATGCTATGTAACTCAGTGAGATGCTATGTAACTCAGTGAAATGCTATGTAACTCAGTGAGATGCTGTGTAACTCAGTGAGAGGCTATGTAACTCAGTGAGGCAACACCTCACTCAGTGAGGTGTTGCCTCAAAATACTCTGTATGAAGCCTACTGATCAACAATTTCAGTAATATATAATAGTATTTTTTTAATAAAACAGTAAACTATAAAAAAATCAATCTCTGATTAGATTAAAATTATTCCAGATCAATAAGAAAGTAGAATCAGTTGTATGGGTAATTAAAATTATGTATTTCAGGCCATTAACTCAAGAAAAAACATAAGAATGGAGGAGGACTGTAGTAGGCTCACCGGTCCACTCCATGAATGTGACTTCAAAATCCAAACCTCCCAAACGCATACATTGGTCCAACATATGCATGAAATTCAAGACAAATTGTCCTTTTGACGATAAGTACACTCCGTATTTTTGTGAATATTTTGCCATCTGGAGATTAAATAAGGAAGGAATTTCCAGCAGGAGTCTCTGCTGAGCCATGTCCCTCCAGCAGGAGTCTCTGCTGAGCCATGTCCTCCAGCAGCAGTCTCTGCTGAGTCATGTCCCTCCAGTAGCAGTCTCTGCTGAGCCATGTCCCTCCAGCAGCAATCTCTGCTGAGCCATGTCCCTCCAGCAGGAGTCTCTGCTTAGCCATGTCCCTCCAGCATGAGTCTCTGCTGAGCCATGTCCCTCCAGCAGGAGTCTCTGCTGAGCCATGTCCCTGGGCTCGGCACGAGCGGCCATGATTTATAATGGTTGTCCGCCTCCACTCTCCTACTACTACGTGCCATTAATTCGTGATAACTGTGACATATCCACGAAATAAGAAATGCTACAAGATAAGCTATTATACAGAAGAAACATTTGTTAGAACAATGATCCGATCTCTTAAGAACTTTATCAGAGAACGGAAAGATAAATATAATGATCTTAACTTAAGATTTTGGTCGATTTTTCGTTACCAAGAGAGTTAGTTGTTTAGTCAGTTCGGCATCGGGGACTATCTGCCTTATTTCTATGGGTGACTCTTAATATTCTTCACTCGAAAGCGACCCCTTACAGTCGGCTTACAGCCAGGTACTGTACGTACTGATAGGTGAGTACAAGCAACAAGTGTAGGGAAACATGACCAACGTTTCACCCGTGAACATCAAAATGTCCCGGTGATCGATCCCGGTTCCTTAGTATGTGAGCTGAAGACGCTACCAACCAACTAACGAGCACCCACTCTTCCTAACAGATAACATAAGAACATAAGAAAGGAGGAACACTGCAGCAGGCCTGTTGGCCCATACTAGGCAGGTCCTTCACAATCCATCCCACTAACAGAATAATTGCCCAACCTAATTTTCAATTCTACCCAAGAAATAAGCTTTGAAGATTCTATTAACTCAAGTGCGAGTCCCACTCAAATCCAACCCCTCTCACTCATGAATTTATCCAACCTAAATTTGAAACTACCCAAGGTCATAGCTTCAATGACCCTACTAGGCAGACTGTTCCACTCATCAACTACCCTATTTCCAAACCAATATTTTCCTATATCCTTTCTAAATCTAAACTTATCCAATTTGAATCCATTATTGTGGGTTCTCTCTTGGAGAGATATCCTCAAGACCTTATTTATATCCCCCTTATTAATACCCATCTTCCACTTATATACCTCGATCATGTCTCCCCTCATTCTTCGTCTTACAAGTGAATGTAATTTAAGGGTCTTCAATCTTTCTTCATACGGAAGATTTCTAATGCTATGAATTAACTTTGTCATTCGTCGCTGAATGTGTTCTAACGAATTTATATCCATTCTGTAAAATGGAGACCAGAACTGAGCTGCATAATCTAGGTGAGGCCTTACTAATGATGTATAAAGCTGTAATATAACCGCTGGACTTCTGTTGCTTACACTTCTTGATATAAATCCCAGTAATCTATTTGCTTTATTTCTTACGCTTAGGCATTGCTGTCTTGGTTTGAGGTTGCTGCTTACCATAACCCCCAGATCCTTTTCGCATTCTGTACGGCTGAGTTCAACATTATTAAGCTGGTAGGTGCAAATTATTAAGCTGGTAGGTGACTCAATATAATCTCCTGCAAACTGGGAAAAATAGTCCACCTGACATGGAAGACGATTAAAACGAACAGAAAATTGTTTTCTTGACATGGAAGAGCATGAGAAAAAAGAATTTCTTATAATTAGTAACACTAGATGGAAAATATTCCAGGGAAGTCTAAGAATGCTGAGAGGTTTGGCAAATGTTCGTAGTGGCTGACACCCAGAACAGTTGACCAACACTCACGTATCTATGTACTGAATCCTTATCAGAGGTGTGAGGAGACTTGGCCATAAACCTCGCACCGCACTCGATCCCACTCACAATACTCGGCTAATAACCAGGTAACTACTTAGTGGGAGGTAAACAGTTGGCAGCAGATTTACTCAGATACCTCTTGCGTGCGTATCGATCCCAGTTCCTTTTGGCTGTGTCCCAAACACTACCTCAGAGCCACAAGAGAAAGTTGAACGCCAGAATAAGGTTGCACAGGGTACGTTGATTCGTAAAAGATGTGTTTGGAGATACATTCATTTATGGCATATATTAATGAAAACGTTTCGTTACGAGTGGCTTCTTCAGCATAAGCATTAAAAAGACTCATACGGATTTTGACGGCAATGGAGAAGTCAAGAAATGAAATGGGTTTAGAAATTATATTTAATTTTATTTTCCAGAACCTGAGGAATCTAAGCAAATTATGTTTGATCATAGAAAAAGAGAAATGCTCTATTTCCTCGGCTCAAACTTTTTTCAGCATCAAAACACTCAAAAAATATTAGAGAGATTAACTATACACTCATTAAAAACAATATCAGAACCAGATCATATATGCCAAGGAATGTTCAGGCTATAAAGACACCCAAGTGTTGCATATGTATCTTGCATATTCTTTGTGTATCCTTAATGTAATGACACTTGTCTGACAATATCATCACAGTAACTTGGAGCAGAGGATATCTGAGTCTTTATTGTAATGGAGCTTGTGAGTGGAGCATTTAACTTAAGAAAAACCTTCCTAGCATGGGCCAGTAGCCCACTCCTCTGGTGATGCCATCTATTCCCATAGCTTACCTCTCCTCCAGTATATATAGCTCTGTTTGTCTCTGCTTCAGAGTAGCTAACACTCTGCAACTTAACTCTTATCAAATCTGAGGGACTGAGAAACCTCAAAATTTCCTTTCTATTTCAATTAAGGATGAGAGACAGACCAACTCACTATCTCCGCTTCTTCAACTCGCTCCATTATATTAGTATCAAACGGAAGTAGAGAGCACTCCAGTAGAGAGTAAACCTAACTGGAGTGCCTTGGATTTGGGATTCAGCACCAAGATTATGTCAACCGTGATAAAGTCTAAGTGGAGAGTCTTGAAACTTGAGCTGAAGAATAAGAAAAAGGCACAATACCGTGACTGAAACAATACACAAATAACCCACACACAGCAGAGACTTAACCTGATTCTTTTTCCCCTTCTCCCTCTTCCCCTTTCCTCTTTCTCCTTTGGGTTTGATTTCTTCAGCCTTGTGTATTTTGTCCATTATTATTATTTTTTCCCCTCTGTGTTCTTGTTCCTACCCTTTGTGGTTCCCTAGCTCCCTTGTGGGTCCCTAGCTCCCTTGTGGGTCCTTAGCTCCCTTGTGGGCCCCTAGTTCCCTTGCAGTGCTCCTCTATAAAAGGCATTTTCTCCCTAGGATAAATAAAAATGGAATACTACTATGATACATACTGTTTCTATGTTACATTTGCTGAATTATAATTCAGTTTAATTCCTGTGGCACTGACTTGTAGGCACTGACTGACCCCCAGAGCCACCACCTGTGACACTGACTTAGAGGCACTGACTGATCCCTAGAGCCACCTCCTCTTTTTTTTATTTACACATCCTAATGTTGGTATAAGAAAGTGGTATAGTGGGGAGTTTCGAATTTAGGTTGGATAAATACATGAGTGAGAGGGGTTGGATTTGAGTGGGACTTGCACGAGAGTAAATATAATTATCTAAGCTTATTGTTTGGGTAGCATTGAAAATTGGGTTGAACAAATATTCTGTTAGTGGGATGGATTGTAAAGGACTTGCCTAGTATGGGCCAACAGGCCTGCTGCAGTGTTCCTACTTTCTTATGGTCTTATGTAACTCATCACCTGGCCCATTGAACATGTGTCCAATGCAGTAATGTTTGCACATAAAGTTATACATAAGTTTTTCACAAAGCTGTTTCCTAAGATAATCATTAATAGGCCGTCAATACAAGGTATTTTGGTTTCCATTTTATTTTTCTCCGTTATATCTCAAAATTCCTAATACGAGGGATAATGCTCAAATTAATGATATCGTCAAGCATAATTCACTTAAAAAACGTAAGACTTCAGTAAAAGGTTTGCCTTAAAAAAAAAAAAAAAGCAGATGGCTGCAGGAGTGCAAGCCGTCATTTCAACAATAAAAACATAAGAGTGAAAGAATGAAAGAGCAGTGTAGTAGGCTCACTGGTGCGCACTCATGAGTTACACAACTCTGGATCACTGGAAATCTTCATTGCTGAAACGCTTGGCCTACACGACAGGCTTCCTCAGTGGAATAATAGGACTGTATCACCGGTAACAGCTGAAGTTGAAATTTTGAGGTGATCACAGTCCCTCGGCCTACAGTAAAGGCAAGCGGAAATGACTAATATACTAGAGCAGAAATGAAGCGAAGCACACACACACACACACTAATATATATATATATATATATATATATATATATATATATATATATATGGTGAAAAAATAAAGATGGGTGGTGAGGAAAGTGGAATATTCATATGGTTTCAGGACGAAATTGAATTGTTTTTCCTAAAGCTTTTTATCATTTTTCTAGGCTATGGGTCCACAGCTTGCATAGAGGAGGACCCATCCTAGTATGAAAAAAGTATATATACATGTGTGTATATATATATATATATATATATATATATATATATATATATATATATATATATATATATATATATATATATAATATATATATATATATATATATATATATATATATATATATATATATATATATATATATATATATATATATATATATATATATATATATATATATATATATATATATATATATATACACATGTATATATACTTTTTTCATACTAGGATGGGGTCCTCCTCTTATGCAAGCTGTGGACCCATACCTAGAAAAATGATAAAAAAGCTTTAGGAAAAACAATTCAATTTCGTCCTGAAACCATATGAATATTCCACTTTCCTCACCACCCATCTTTATTTTTTCACCAATAGGAATATTTTATTACTTAAAAAGGTAAACAAGGCTTAAAAGATTCATTGATAGTTTGAAGATGGTATTTACAGTACATGAAGGTTGCGGGATACATTTCAAGTACATATTGCTACGTGTTTATCACAGATTATAATGCGAAAATCTCATCCAGCTCCTCAGAGCTGGGGCGCGTGCCAAAAATACAGCAGGCATTTCCCCTCTGACCCACAACACTGAGCCTCTGGAACAGAAAACTAGCTGCCCTGGGATCCCTTGATGCTTTGATGAGTTCTTTTGCCTAGATCCTTAAGAAACTTAGATGCACTTTTTCCCCATGAGCCAAGGGTCTCTGAGCCTATGGGAACAAATATATAATGATGGGCAATGTCTGCATATTTTCTAGAATTTTGGGACTCCCTGAAGCTGGCAGCTTTCTCCCTGTTTATTGGAGATAGGTATCAGCCAGTGTGGTTGCACATGTGTAGTCCCCCACGACCTGCTTGCCATCTGTCCAGGCTTGAAACATGATCCCATCTGGACACTTTTGGTTGTCATCCGATCAGCATAGTTGAGGTGGCTCCCTTATTGCTGGGCATCCTGCTGACGCCAGACCCCTCTTGATGATGTTATTAACCTCTTCATGCTTTGTAATCTTTCCCTCGGATCTACGGCAAACAAGATCTTGGTAATCGTATCGGTCTGCCAATTCACTAACAAAAATACACCTGTGTTCAACGAGAATAGGGGGCAGCAAGATTAAGGGCATCACCAAAGCGGATGGTCTGTAGGTCGAGACGTGTGCCAAGGGAGGCTTTGGGAACAGCCAAGAGGAAGTGCCCCTGCATGAAGCGCTCTCACTGTCAGAATGCAGGTTATATCCTTTCCCGACACACTCTGAAGCATCGTTGAGGCTATATTCTTCACTACTGGGGCATCTCGGTGTAAATGTTTGTAATTGTTGGGTGATCAGGTCTGGTCTCAGAGTCCATTAGATTATCCCTGAACCTGGCTCTGTCAATGAACTTTTGGTCATGTGTGAATGGCTGTAAGATATTCAGACATGTAGGTGAATATCAAGTGTGCTGGATAAAGTCCCTGTTCAATAGACATTTAAGTGCTGACTTCTAAAAAGACATCATCAGGGAGAATGAGGTGAGACAACTGATGGGAAGTAGGGAGTATACCTGAAGTTAATGATGTAAGACACATGCTGGGAGGTAGGGAGTATACCTGAAGTTAATGAGGTGAGGCAACTGCTGGGAGGAGAGGAATATACTTGAAGTGAATCAACAAAGGCTGTTCCTGTGAGGTCACTGGTATAGAATATATGGAATGGAGAGAATGTGACTACAACAGCTTGGAATATAAAAAAATCACCTGTTTAAAACAACAGCAGAGGTAATGTCCAGAACAGAAAATAATAAGTTATGAAAGCGAACTTCAAAATTTGATAACCTGACAATGAAAAAATCTTGGAAATGCAAAGGAGATTATAACTGCCAATAAATAAACGAAAAAAAATTGTATCATATATCTGGAAAACATGTGAGTTAGGTCAACTTTCTTGGAGACCATAGGAGTTAGGGCAGCTTTGTTGGAGAACATGGAAGTTAGGGCAGCTTTGTTGGAGAACATGGAAGTTAGGGCAGCTTTGTTGGAGAACATGGAAGTTAGGGCAGCTTTGTTGGAGAACATGGAAGTTAGGGCAGCTTTGTTGGAGAACATGGAAGTTAGGGCATCTTTCTTGGAGAACAAGGAAGTTAGGGCATCTTTCTTGGAGAACAAGGAAGTTAGGGCATCTTTCTTGGAGAACAAGGAAGTTAGGGCATCTTTCTTGGAGAACAAGGAAGTTAGGGCATCTTTCTTGGAGAACAAGGAAGTTAGGGCATCTTTCTTGGAGAACAAGGAAGTTAGGGCATCTTTCTTGGAGAACAAGGAAGTTAGGGCATCTTTCTTGGAGAACAAGGAAGTTAGGGCATCTTTCTTGGAGAACAAGGAAGTTAGGGCATCTTTACTGCGCGGTAAATAACCTTGCAGCAGTGACTTATAGTAAACCTTATAGCCTGCCATTGTTTTATGTTGTGAACCTTCACTTTCTTTCTCTCTCTCTCTCTCTCTCTATCTCTCTCTCTCTCTCTCTCTCTCTCTCTCTCTCTCTCTCTCTCTCTCTCTCTCTCTCTCTCTCTCTCTCTCTCTCTCTCTCTCTCTCTCTCTCTCTCTCTCTCAACACAATTGTGTTACGATGGTAAGCCAAGATATAACATCATGTTTTACAAGCTAAAAGCTGCTACCTACCTCAGCTCATTTAAAAACCTCCTCAAGCATTATCTTTCAGTGGCTTGAAGGAAGCTGAGTCTTGAAGTAGTTTTTCTATTACAATATGAAAAACTTAATATAATTTATCCACGTAAAGAATACATATATTTCTACACTGAAAGACCAACAATCCAAAAAATTAAGAAGTAGATTTAAATATGTGTTAATAAACATTAAACGAAATGCAGCATTTACAGTTTTGCTCACAACTGGAAGTGATTTACTGACACTTTTATGTACATCATATACACAATAAAATATTAATATTTGTATAGGGAACAGGATGAAGCAGTAAGGTCACCCACAAATTTATACATGTTGAAGTCTCTGCTGAGATGACAGGTACAACGGAACTGGGTCCAGATGAGAGATAAGTCTCTCTTCATGGTTCTCCTTCCTGTAAAGTAGTCGCAGATGAGACAGGAACAGGCAGACCAAGACAGAAGCACAGTGAAGGTGACAACACACATTTTCCTCGTACTGTCAAGCAAGTACAAGATATTCCTTAGTAATGTGAACTTATTGACTACCTTGCTTGTAAGAATTACCAAGTGATTCTTCATAGGAATTTTATGATCAAATTTCTTTTCTAGAATATACCTCATCCCTGTCCTAAATACTCTTCATTAATATCATGCTGTCTAGACACCATCTGCATTTGTGTTTTCTCAGAAGCAAATGTAACTTGTCGTTAATTTTCCTAGGTTGATATAGCTGTAAGCTGGTGATTAATATTCGTGAGAGAGGCAGATATCGCCTTTCTTGCATGTGTAAAGGACAATACACAGTCAACAGCATAGGTATGGAATTCTGGGATGAGATGAAGTAGGTCATAGAAATAGACGTTTAATAACAATAGACCGAGTAAGCTTCCTTGTGCAACTCTGACACAGACTGGGTGGTTTTTAGACTCTGCTCAACTGAGAAGTACTCTAAATGATCTTTCTTGAAGGTAGTCACTAAGAAGGTACACTGAAGAGCCCAAAGACTCCAAGTGCTTGTAGTTAGGCAAGAGTCCCTGGTGCCATACTCGGCCGATGGCTCCAGCAATGGACATTGCTACTACATAGCTGATCTTGGATTCATCCAGTGACTGGTGCCACATAATGAACTTTTCTGAATCCTCACTAACGGTCACAAAGAAGCTGTTGCTTGCGTCGAGTATTTTACATTTTATTCGACTAGTGGTACCTGACCAGCCGGGCTGTGGTTTGTACGTCAGTTTGCGTGTGGCCAGCAGTAACAGCCTGATTGATCAGACCCAGACCTGGTCTCAGACCGGGCCGCTGGGGCTTTGACCCCCGAAACCCTCTTCAGGTATGCCCTCTCGACCAGTCAACTAGCAATTCAGAGTGTAGCATTTATGGGGCCCCAGTATTATGCTTATTACTAGTTCCAAACAGCCAATCAGCCACTCTGCAGAGAGACGTCTTCAACGCACCGAACAGAAATAGTAGACTTCCAGCGTCTCTGGTCGTGTTCACTGTGCTTACAGTGGTTCCCATTTGTAACATTGTAAATATCTATACATAGTATGGTGAAGAAATACGCTAGTAAATAATCTACTTCTTGTTTACATTGACCTCGCTTGCCCTGCTAAGTTTGTTTGCTTGCTGACTTATTAACGGTCGGGTGCTACAAGCTAGTAATAGAAGAGAATCATAGTAAAAAAAAATAATTTGCCGTTATATTATTGTCTAATAATTTTGCCACTAACTGAAAGGAGTTTGTAATTACTGATTATTACTTGGCTCTTCTTTATGAGAAGCGGTACTACGCTTGCCTTTTTTTTTTCCAAAAAATTACTGCCATTTACCCTGTGTAAGGCAGAGTTGATATATGTGAATGAGACGTGCGGCCAGCTGGCCAGTACATTTACTTAGCAATCAGTGGATCACCTTATTTGATCCCAGTGCCTTTTCTAGGTCCAGGTATTTAATGAGACAAACCTCTTTAATAATAATAATATCTATATTTCTGCCAGTACATGTACAAGGTATACAGACCTAGCTGACATCAATGACATACTACTATACAGAAAGTCGCTTGTTATGCAGAGCATTTCGGGCAAATTAGGTCAGTTTTGTCACAGGATGCGACCCACACCAGTTGACTAACACCCAGGTACCCATTTTACTGATGGGTGAACATAGACAACCGGTGTAGGGAAACACGTCCGATGTTTCCACTCCTTCGTCGGGAATTGAACCCGGGCCCTCACCGTGTGAAGCGAGAGCTTTTGCCACCAGGCCAGACTTATGGTCACTTCTGACAACTTTGATCAGTCCATTTGGTTAGAAATGGATGTTTCCTAATTGGACCAGAGATTTACATCTTGGTATGAAAATGTCTAGCAAGGAGGACCAATATTTATTGAGTGCAGGTAACAAGAGCTGCATCACGTTGATTGAGATGTGGAGTGTCACCAGGTGTATATTTTCTCTCTCGTTTATATTAAATTAATCCATTTTAATTCTTTTCTGTTCAGTGTTTAGTCAAGCTAAATGTTAATATTATCAAAGATAAATAAAACATAACATTTTCGTGACGTTAAAGTTGGTTTTCGCACAACTATTGCACCATCAGATCTACACTCTGACAAATAATCGTTGCTCTTGGTAGAAAACACTACGGATGTGTTGCCATGGATGGCTGCCTCTCAGAACTATGTGGGTGCGGTTAAACGAGCGTCGTCGATGACCCGATAATTGGTTGGGATTCACAAGATGAGTTAATTATAGCTTTGATGATTTAGTCTTTATTATTATATTCAACTCAAGAACAAGGATTATGTTAAGTAAAAGGACAGAAATGCAACTAATGAGACATTTTATTGTGGCAACGTTTCGCTCTCATTAATATTAAACGACCCACCAAAATCAGATTAGTCAGAGCCAGAAAAGAAGAGGCAGAGATAAGGAGGGAGGCCCAGCGGCAATATAAAAATGACATAGCATTGAAAGCCAAGTCTCACCCGATGCTGTTGCACAGCCACATGAGGAAGAATAACAACAGTCAGGGTTGAGGTAGTAATCAGGCTGAGGAAGGAAGGAGGGGAGATCACAAGAAACAACCAAGAAGTATGTGAAGAGCTTAACATGAGATTTAAGGAAGTATTTTCAGTGGAGACAGAAAGCCGTAATGGTGGGGCACAACAAGTGCTGGACACAATACACACAGCTGAGGAGGAGGTGAAGAGGCTGCTGAGTGAATTAGATACCTCAAAGGCTGTGGGACCGGACAACATCTCGCCGTGGGTCCTGATAGAGAGAGCAGAGGCCCTGTGTGTGCCACTAACAACAATCTAAAACACATGTATCGAAACAGGGCGACTACCTGAGGTGTGGAAGACATCAAATGAAGTCCCAGTTTTTAAGAAAGGAGACAGACACGCAGCATTAAACTATCGACCAGTGTCATTGATATGTATAGTATGCAAAGTCATGGAGATTAACAGGAGAAGAGTTGTGGAGCTTATTCACGATAACCAGCACGGTTTCAGGGAAGAGAAATCCTGTGTCATAAACCTTCACACAAACACACACAAGTACAGAAGACAAAGGACCCAGGAAAATAAAGAGATTAGCCGAAGAGCCAGAAACGAATATGCACAGGTACGAAGGGAGGCTCAGCGACAATATGAAAATGATATAGCATCAAAAGTCAAGTCTGACCCGAAGCTGTTGTATAGCCACATCAAGAGGAAAACAACAGTCAAGGACCAGGTAATCAAGCTGAGGAAGGAAGGTGGGGAGTTCGCAAGAAACGACCAAGAGTTATGTGAGGAGCTCAACATGAGATTTAAAGAAGTATTTACACAAGAGACAGGAAGGACTCCAGGAAATTCAGAATAGGGAGGTATACCAACAAGTGCTGGATGAAATACACACAACCGAGGAGGAGGTGAAGAAGCTGCTATGTGAACTCGATACCTCAAAAGCGGTGGGACCGGACAACATTTCTCCGTGGGTCCTTAGAGAGGGAGCAGAGATGTTGTGTGTGCCACTAACTCAAATCTTCAACACATCCATTGAAACTAGGCAACTACCTGAGGCGTGGAAGATGGCAAATGTAGTCCCAATTTTTAAGAAAGGAGACAGACACGAGGCATTAAACTACAGACCTGTGTCACTGACGTGTATAGTATGCAAAGTCATGGAGAAGATCATCAGGAGGAGAGTGGTGGAGCACCTAGAAAGACACAAGCTTATAAACGACAACCAGCACGGTTTCAGGGAAGGAAAATCCTGTGTCACAAACCTACTGGAGTTTTATGACAAGGTAACAGAAGTAAGACACGAGAGAGAGGTGGATAGACTGCATTTTTGGACTGCAAGAAGGCGTTCGACACACTTCCTCACAAGAGGTTAATGCAAAAGCTAGAGGATCAGGCACACGTAACAGGAAAAGCACTGCAATGGATCAGAGAATATCTGACAGGGAGGCAACAACGAGTCATGGTACGTGACGAGATGTCAGAGTGGGCACCTGTGACGAGTGGAGTTCCACAAGGGTCAGTCCTATGACCTGTACTGTTTTTGGTATATGTGAATGACATAACAGAAGGGATAGACTCAGAAGTGTCCCTGTTTGCAGATGATGTGAAGTTAATGAGAAGAATCAAATCAGTCGAGGATGAGGCAGGACTACAAAGAGACCTGGACAGGCTACAAGCCTGGTCCAGTAACTGGCTCTTTGAATTTAACCCTGCCAAATGTAAAGTCATGAATATCGGGGAAGGGCAAAGAAGACCGCAGACAGAGTATAGTCTAGGTGGCCAAAGACTGCAAACCTCACTCAAAGAAAAAGATCTTGGGGTGAGTATAATACCGAGTACATCTCCTGAGGCACACATCAGTCAGATAACTGCTGCAGCATACGGGCGGCTGGCAAACCTAAGAATAGCGTTCCAATACCTCACTAAGGAATCATTCAAGACTCTGTACACCATGTACGTCAGGCCCATACTGGAGTATGCAGCACCAGTCTGGAACCCACACCTGGTCAAGCACGTCAAGAAATTAGAGAAAGTGCAAAGGTTTGCAACAAGACTAGTCCCAGAGCTAAGGGGATTGTCCTACGAAGAAAGGTTAAGGGAAATCGGCCTGACGACACTAGAGGACAGGAGGGTTAAGGAAGACATGATAACGACATAAAATTCTGCGAGGAATAGATAAGGTGGACAGAGACAAGATGTTCCAGAGAGGGGACACAGAAACAAGGGGTCACAATTGGAAGTTAAAGATTCCTATGAGTCAAAGGGATGTTAGGAAGTATTTCTTCAGTCATAGAGTTGTCAGGAAGTGGAATAGCCTAGAGAGCGACGTAGTGGAGGCAGGAACCATACATAGTTTTAAGACTAGATTTGATAAAGCTCATGGAGCAGGGAGAGAGAGGACCTAGTAGCAATCAGTGAAGAGGCGGGGCCAGGAGCTATAAATCGACCCCTGCAACTACAAATAGGTGAGTACAAATAGGTGAGTACACACACACACACACACACTCTAAGGGGATTGTCCTATGAAGAAAGGTTAAGGGAAATTGGCCTGACGACACTAGAGGACAGGAGGGTTAGGGGAGACATGATAACGACATATAAAATACTGCGAGGAATAGATAAGGTGGACAGAGACAAGATGTTCCAGAGAGGGGACACAGAAACAAGGGGTCACAATTGGAAGTTGAAGACTCCCATGAGTCACAGGGATGTTAGGAAGTATTTCTTCAGTCATAGAGTTGTCAGGAAGTGGAATAGCCTAGAAAGCGACGTAGTTTTAAGACTAGGTTTGATAAAGCTCATGGAGCAGGGAGAGAGAGGACCTAGTAGCAATCAGTGAAGAGGCGGGGACAGGAGCTATGACTCGACCCCTGCAACTACAAATAGGTGAGTACAAATAGGTGAGTACACACATACACACACATATACGAAAAAGTGTAAAGGTTTGCAACAAAACTAGTCCCGGAGCTGAGGGGTTTGTCCTACGAGGAGAGGTTAAGGGAAGCCACCCTGATAACACTTGAAGACATGAGGGATAGAGGGCACATGATAGCATCCTATAAAGTACTGAGAGAAATTTACAAGGTGACTAGGGACAGAATGTTTCAGAGATGTTACTCAGCAACATGGGGTCACAACTGCAAGTTAAAAACTTGAGTCACAGCTATGTTAGGAATTACTTATCCAGTCATAGAGTTGTCACAAAGTGGAACAATCTGGAGTATGATGTAATGGAGGCAGGATGAATACATACTTTTAAGAAGAGGTATGATAAAGCTTATGGAGCAGGGAGAGAGTGCATCTAGTAGCGACCAGTGAAGAGGCGAGGCCAGGAGCTATGAATCGACTCCTGCAACCACAATTAGGTGAGTACAAACACACACACACACGCGAGCGCGAACGCACACACTCACAAACAAACTACCACACACAAACACACCATAATACCTCCAGACACAGATCACAGACACACACACACACACACACACACACGCGCGCACACACACACACACACACACACACACAGGGTTCCACAGGGGTCAGTCCTAGGACCAGTGCTGTTTCTGGTATTTGTGAACGACATGACGGAAGGAATAGACTCCGAAGTGTCCCTGTTTGCAGATGATGTGAAGTTGATGAGAAGAATTCAATCGGACGAGGACCAGGCAGAACTACAAAGGGATCTGGACAGGCTGCAAGCCTGGTCCAGCAACTGGCTCCTGGAGTTCAACCCCACCAAGTGCAAAGTCATGAAGATTGGGGAAGGGCAAAGAAGACCGCAGACGGAGTACAGCCTAGGGGGCCAAAGACTGCAAACCTCAATCAAGGAAAAAGATCTTGGGGTGAGTATAACACCAGGCACATCTCCTGAGGCGCACATCAACCAAATAACTGCTGCAGCATATGGGCGCCTAGCAAACCTAAGAACAGCATTCCGACATCTTAATAAAGAATCGTTCAGGACCCTGTACACTGTGTACGTTAGGCCCATATTGGAGTATGCAGCACCAGTTTGGAACCCACACCTAGCCAAGCATGTGAAGAAGCTCGAGAAAGTGCAAAGGTTTGCAACAAGACTAGTCCCGGAGCTAAGGGGTATGTCCTACGAGGGAGGTTAAGGAAATCGACCTGACGACACTGGAGGACAGGAGAGACAGGGGAGACATAATAACAACATATAAGATACTGAGAGGAATTGACAAAGTGGACAGAGACAGAATGTTCCAGAGATGGGACACAACAACAAGGGGACACAGATGGAAGTTGAAGACTCAGATGAATCACAGAGATGTTAGGAAGTATTTCTTCAGTCACAGAGTTGTCGGGAAGTGGAATAGTTTAGGAAGCGATGTAGTGGAGGCAGGCTCTATACATAGCTTTAAGCAGAGGTATGATAAAGCTCATGGCGCAGGGAGAGTGACCCAGTAGCGGCCAGTGAAGAGGCGGGGCCAGGAGCTTTGACTCGACCCCTGCAACCACAACTAGGTGAGTACAACTAGGTGAGTACACACACGCACACACACACACACACACACACACACACACACACACACACACACACTCAAGTGGAGGGCGTGAGAAGCTATTTTTTAAGAGATAACTTTGCAGGGATGAGTGAATTCTTGAAGTGGTAAAGTAAACTGGAAGAAAAGTCCAGATAAGATGATAGAGTTGGTAGCTGGAAAGTTCCGGGAGACAGAGATCTTCAGACTCAGAATAACTTAAAATAACATGGAGCAGGTGGATCAACGAGTGATACTGAGAGACAAAATTGAGAAGCGTCAAAGAGAGGAGATAGTAGAGGAAGTGAAGGCAAGATGAGAACAGAGAAGTGAGCAGGTTAGCCGGAAATGAGTATGCAAGGCTGAGGAGAGTTGTTGAGTGACATTTTGGGAACGACATGACAACCAAGGCTAAATCTGAAGCAAAGCTGCTTCACACTCACTTCAGGCGAAAGACAACAGTAAAAGACCAGGAAATTCGACAGAAGATGGAAGGAGGAGAGCTCACAGAAAATAACAAGAAAATCTACAAAGTGCTGAACGAACGATTTAAAGAGGGGTTCTCAGTGGAAACAAGGGCGATGCCAGAAAGCCCAGGAAATGAGTTGAATATGAACTGTTCAGAGAACCGACAATTTGACGATGGAAAAACTTGTCCAACAGTTTTATCAAGACTGACGGACTGAATACATCGACTCCAAGCCGAGGGACTGATACATCAAACTCCTCAATTTCCACCTTCCATCTCTATACTGGACTGACGAAGCCACTGGGTGGACAATATACATGTAACAGGGAAAAGGTTAAAACGCTTTGGATAGAGCTGGATAGATCAAAGGTAGTTTTAGTGTCAACAACCTGCGTGGGGGAGCAGAAGCGTTGTGAGAAGCAGTATTTAAGACCTACGAGTAAGTGAACACGGGACATATTGAAGAATGAGACACTTTTGCAACATTTGGGAAGATTTACTGTGGAAACCTCTCGCCAACCAGTGGCTTCTTCAGTCCAGTAGAGTGAAGAGCGGTGGAAGATGAGGAGGAGTATGAGGGAACCGGTCCCTCAGCCTGGAGTAGATGTGTTCAGTCCATCATTCTCAAGACTGTCAGTTTTCTAACCCATTTACATCACGCTGGACAGTTGTTAGAGATTTAGAAGACAGTGAATGCAGTACCTAATTTAATGAAAGGAGCCAGACAGGAAGTAATGAACAACAGACCAGTGTCGCTGACATGCATACCATGGAAGGTAATCGAAAAGAGAGCAGAAGATATGAAGAGCACTTGGAGATAACACTAACCAGCACGAGTACTTATCAACGGGAGACTGGAGAGACAGAGAGACGGATCGCTTTTTCTAACCAATTGGGCATTTGATATTATACCCACATAAGACTGGGTCGAAAACTAGAGGCGTGGGTAGGACTAAGAGAGAACGCACTCAGGTGGTTCAAAGAGTACTTTAAGCTGAGGTAAAGAGGGATTTTTTTTCTGGGAAGAGACGTGAAAATGGTGAAGTGTGACAAGTGGGGTACCGCAAGGATTAGTATTAGAGACAGAACCGCTTTTGATTTATCTGAATGATATTCCAGACGGAACTAAGTTGCTTTCAAAGCTAGGAGGAAGGAACAAGATCCTTCCAGCTAGGAGGAAGGAACAAGATCCTTCCAGATAGGAGGAAGGAACAAGATCCTTCCAGCTAGGAGAAACAAGATCCTTCCAGCTAGAAGGAAGGAAAAAGATCCTTCCAGCAAGGAAGGTACAAGATCCTTCCAGTTAGTAGGAAGGAACAAGATCCTTCCAGCTAGCAGGAACAAGATCCTTCCAGCTAGCAGGAACAAGGTCCTTCCAGCTAGGAGGAAGGAACAAGATCCTTCTAGCTAGGAGGAAGGAACAAGATCCTTCCAGCTTGGAGGAAGGAACAAGATCCTTCCAGCTAGGAGGAACTAACAAGATCCTTCCAGCTAGGAGAAACAAGATAATTTCAGCAAGAGGAAACAACAAGATTCCTCCAGCTAGGAAGAAGGAAGATCCCCCAACAAGGAAGAAGGAAGATCCCCCTGCTAGGAGGAAGGAAGATCCCTCAGCTAGAAAGGGAGATCCTCCAGCTATGAGGAAGGAAGATCCCCCAGCTAGGAGGAAGAAAGATCCCTCAGCTAGGATGAAGGAAGATCCCCAGCTAGGAGGGAAGATCCCCCAGCTAGGAGGAAGGAAGATCCCCCAGCTAGAAGGAAGGAAGATCCCTCTGCTAGGAGGAAGGAAGTCCCCCAGCTAGGAGGAAGGAAGATCCCCCAACTAGGAGGAAGGGAGATCCTCCAGCTAGGAGAAAGGAAGATCCCCAAGCTAGGAGGAAGGAAGTTCCAAAAGCTAAAAGGAAGGAAGATCACCCAGCTAGGAGGAAGGAAGATCCCCCAGCTAGGAGGAAGGAAGATCCCCCAGCTAGGAGGAAGGAAGATCCCCCAGCTAGGAGGAAGGAAGATCCCCCAGCTAGGAGGAAGGAAGCTCCCCCAGCTAGGAGGAAGGAAGATCCCCCAGCTAGGAGGAACAAGATCCCCCAGCTAGGAGGAAGGAAGATCCCACAGCTAGGAGGAAGGAAGATCCCCCCAGCTAGGAGGAAGATCCCCCAGCTAGGAGGAAGGAAGATCCTCCAGCTAAGAGGAAGGAATATTGATGGTAATGGGGAAAGTAATGGGCTGGAAAATTAGATGAGAAGAATCCTAAGACTGATACGCCATTTTCTTAGTGCAGGTGACCTGTGACCTGGCCACCCCCTGGTGACCTGGCTACCCCCTGATGACCTGGCCACCCCCTGGTGACCTGTGACCTGGCGACCTGGCCACCACCTGGTGGTTTTTGTCCCTGCCAGCACCATGTAACTTGTGACCTAGCCAGCATCTTGTCATCTTTGACCTGGCCAGCACCTGGTGACCTGTGATCTAGCCAGCACCTGGTGACCTGTGACCTAGCCAGCACCTGGTGACATGTGATGTGGCCACCTCCTGGTGTCCTGTGACCTGTACCGTGGCCACCACCTGGTGACCTGAGACGTGGCCACCACCTGGTGACTTGTGACGTTGCCACCACCTTGTGACCTGTGACGTGGCCACCAACTGGTGACCTATGACCTGGCCTCAACATGGTAATCTGTGACCTGACCACCAACTGGTAACCTATCACCTAGCCAACACCTGGTGATCTTTGATCCAGGCAGCACCTGGTGACCTGTGACAACCTCAGTGACTCAGCAGGAATACAGGACCCCTAGCTACGCCAGTGCCATTACCGAATGGGAGACTTGCTGCTCCAGCACCAAAACCTAATGCAGCACTGGCCTACAAACAGTCAAGCTGGGATGGCCCCATCTCTGAAAAAGTGCTTGCCAACATGCTTTAAACTGTAACATAAGACAGGGAGACTGTTCGACTCTAGGCTGTGAGCGCACTTTACTCTGGGGACTTCCTCCAAACAGTTCCCATTTCGGCAATGGGAACACGCCTCGACCCTAAGACTCTCCATATTGCAGTGACTCTCTGCCTCGCTCCCTCAGTTCACACGAAATATACGTGTATTTGCGACGATGCTCAAGCCGACCAATATGATCTATATGGTCTTAACTGCTCCAAAACCAAGGGCTGTCACTGAAGACACATCAAGGTCAACGACATTATAAAGAGAAGCCTTGCTACAGCTGGATGCACAGCCAACAGAGAGCCCCGGTCACTAGCAACCAACAATATTCACAACCCTGCAAACCACCCCGGTGGGATCACCATCTATCCTTGGAAGAATAGCAAGCTCTTAGCATGGGACTATACCTGTGTGTCGACGCTGCCTGACACCTACATCCATCATAGTGTTGGGCGACAAGAGATCGGCAAGTACAGAGACGTAATTTGTGCCAGTGGGATCATTAGAAAAAAATGTCACATGTTTCCTTAAAGAATTGGATTTCAGACTCATCAACACCACCAAGGACCTGAGGGCGGCCACTTTCATGTTTCAGCGCCTCATCGTGGCCATCCAGAGGGGATATGCTTGCTGCACACATGGCTCGTATCCGGCTTTAGATGAGCTGAAGAAGATTCATAATCTTTGATATATTGTACCAATGCATTCATGTTTGTGTTTTTTGTCAATGTAGTCTATAAATAAAGTTCACAAACACATATACACACACACACACACACACACACACACACACACACACACAAGAACATAAAAAAAGAAGGAACACTGCAGCAGGTCTACTGGCCCATGCGAGGCAGATCCAAGTCACCTACCAGCTTAAACCAATGACCCACCTAGTCAGGTCAGGTCACATCCACTTAAGGAAGGAGCACGACATCAGACCTATAAGCACAAGCTAGTCAGGTCAAACTCACACCAACCCACACACTCTCATGTATTTATCCAATCTATTATTAAAACTAGTCAACGTCTTAACTTCTATGACGGTACTCGGGAGTTTGTTCCACTCATCCACAACTCTATTACCAAACCAGTGCTTTCCTATATCCTTCCTGAAAATGAATTTTTCCAACTTAAAACCATTGCTGCGAGTCCTGTCTATGCTAGATATTTTTAGCACGCTATTTACATCCCCTTTATTTATTCCTGTTTTCTATTTGTACACCTCAATCATATCCCCCCTAATTCTATGCCTTTCTAGAGAGTGCAGGTTCAGGGCCCTCAGTCTGTTCTCATTGGGAAGATTTCTGATACATGGGATCAACTTTGTCATCTTCCTGTGCACGTTTTCCAGAGCATTTATATCCATTCTGTAATACGGTGACCAGAACTGTGCAGCATAATCTAAATGATGCCCAACCAGAGATATATAGAGTTGAAGAACAACCTGAGGACTTCTATTATTTTTGCTTATTGATATGAAACCAAGAATTCTGTTCGCTTTATTGCGAACACTTATGCACTGTTGGCTTGGTGTTAGATTACTGCTAACCAGAACTCCCAAATCCTTTTCGCAATCAGTAGTATTAAGATCTACATTATTTAGTTTATATGTGGTATGGATATTTTCCTGTCCAATGTTTAGAACTTTGCAATTGTCTATATTAAACTGCATCTGCCACTTCTCCGACCACTGCATCAGTCTATTCAAATCTTTCTGGAGTGCTCTAGAATTCATTAGAATGAATTAAGCGACCTATTTTGGTGTCACCGGCAAACTTGCTTATATCGCTATTTATTCCCTCATTTATATAAATTGTGAACAACAAGGGGCCCAACACTGACCTCTGTGGAACACCGCTCGTGACGAGTCCCCACTCAGATTTCTCCCCATTTATGCAAACTCTCTGCTGCCTATCTGTCAACCATGCCTCTACCAAGGAAAAAAAATCTCCTCCTATTCGGTCTGCCTTAATTTTTCTCAATAGCCTCTGATGTGGAACTCTATCAAAAGCCTTTCTGAAGTCCATATACACAATATCATATTGATTACCATGATCTACCTCAAATTCCTTTGTGTAAAAAAGTTAGTAAATTCGTGAGACAAGAACGCCCCTTTGTAAAACCGTGTTGAGATTCATTAATAAATTTATACATTTCAAGATGGCGACGAATTTCCTCGGCAACTATTGGAGGTGAGACTTATTGGTCCATAGTTCGAAGCTATGGACCTGTCTCTTGGTTTGTAAATAGGTATTACATTTGCCATTTTCCACTCTTCTGGCACTATGCCAGTTTGTAGTGGTATGTTGAAAAGACTTTACATTCCTTTAAAACCCTTGCAAACAGTTCATCAGGGTCTGGGGATTTGTTCGGTTTTAATTTCTCCAATTGTCTGAGGACCATGTCACTAGTTACCCCAAACGTGCATAGTTTATTATCGTACTGTTCTACATAATTTATTTCTGGAATTTCGCTAGTATCTTCCTGCGTAAAAACTGAGAGGTAATAAGAGTTAAACATTTCACACATTTCCTTATTGTCAGTGATCTGACTTGAGTTACTTTTGAGTCAATCTTGTCCCTAATCACACACACACACAAATATACACACACACACAATGTTATATATATATATATATATATATATATATATATATATATATATATATATATATATATATATATATATATAGTCTCGTGTGTCACACATCAGAAGGGAAGTATGCTAGACATGAGGAGGTCAATGACATCATAAAGAGAAGCCTTGCCACAGCCCGTTGCCCAGCTCAACGGGAACCCCAAGTACAGAGGTCTGATGGAAGTCAAAAGTGTCCTGATGGAGCCACTATGCTACCCTGGAAGGATGGTAAGCAGATTGCTTGGGACTACACCTGTGCTGCCACAATGGCAGACACCTACTTGCCATACTCCTTAGCCAAAGGGGGTGGAGCTGCCAGCCACAGGGAGACCCAGAAGACTCGCAAATATGAAGGCCTTTCCCCTTGCTGTAACTTCATCCCAATAGGGTCGGAGACCCTTGGAGCATGGGGTAAGTGTGCGCTAAAGTTTCTCAAAGAGCTGGGTTAAAAACTAATCATCTAAACCAAGGACCACAGGGCGACCAGCTTCCCCTTTCAGAGACTCAGTGTTGCGATCCAGAAGGGAAATGCCTGCAACATTCTGGGCACGCGGCCCACTGCCGGGGAGCTGGACGAAGTATTTGACATGTAGCTCTGAGTTGTTATCTATGTTGTTTTACTCCCTATTGTATTCTTGTCAATGTATTTTGTCTTGAAATAGAGTTTATACACAATGAAAAGATGGGGTGGTAGGGGAAGTGGAATATTCAAATGGCTTCAGAAAGAAATCTAAATATTCTTCCTTGAAGCCTTTTTATCCACTTATCCGAGGCTATGGGTCCCACAATTTACACCAGAGGTGGATCCCATCCTATATAATATATATATAATTTTTTTTATTAACACATCGGCCGATTCCCACCAAGGCAGGGTGGCCCGAAAAAGAAAAACTTTCATCATCATTCACTCCATCACTGTCTTGCCAGAGGGTGCTTTACACTACAGTTATAAAACTGCAACATTAACACCCCTCTTATATATATATATATATATATATATATATATATATATATATATATATATATATATATATTAGCCTCATGATGAGCGGGCCAAAGCATCATGGATTCGACCCTGGCTAGTGCAGTGTAGTTATTGATCAATACCACTCGTTCGTGGTAACAATAATAATATATATATATATATATATATATATATATATATATATATATATATATATATATATATATATATATATATATATATATATATATATATATATATATACATAATAAGAATTTTCTAATATTTTTCATGTCATATGACCTGGAATATATGGGATTTGCAGAAATTAATGAAATCTTCTGTTTCCTGGAAGAAGATATTTTCTTTTTCTCAATATACTTTATTTATAAATTAGTTATCCATCTCCACGTTCCAGTTATCCTCACTCAAAGACCTAAGGATTATAGCTCGACCTTCGAGGATTACGCTAATAATTCTCCCACAGAGGTATATAAGCCAAAATGCTTCCAAAGTCTTCTTGGTGCAATTTCTCCAAGAAATTAGTTGTTAGAAATGTACTCAGAGGTCGCTTAGTTATTATTATTTGGTTTGTGATTCACAAGTGTCTTCATATCGTGATAATTCACTAAAACCTGTCTTTATACCATCACAGGTACCTAAGTCAGGGAAGACAATGTCGGTGGTCATATCTGTCTTCCAGCATCCAGAGAGAGTGATATAAAGATAGAGATAGAGAGAGAGAGAGAGACAGACAGACAGAGACAGAGATAGAGACAGACAGACAGACAGACAGACAGACAGACATAGAGGAAGACAGACAGAATGAGACAGAGAGACAGACATAGACTGACAGAGAAAGAGAGAGAGAGACAGACAAAGACACACTGACAAACAAACAGAGAAAGAAAGAACAAGAGAGAGAGAGAATATAACCACGACCATTCTCACACACGATAAATTTGACAGGAAAATATTGAACACAATGAATGTAAAGAACAATGCTTTTAAAACTTCAAATACGTTTATTAAAACAACACATGGATGATGGTTATAGCCTGGAGGGCTGGTCACAGTGACCTGGAGGGATGGTCACAGTGACCTCTCACCCTTCTCTTCATAACACTCTCATCAACATACTAACAGAGAAACACTCAGCACAATACTCTGAACAACTCTGTCAACACCAAACACCATAATGTATGGTAGTGGCTTGTACCACTGTGTATGGTAGTGTCTACTACCACTGTGTAGAATAGTGGCTGTACCAGTGTGCATGGTAGTGACTAGCACCACTGTGTATGGAAGTGACTAGCACTACTGTGTAGAATAGTGGTTATACCAGTCTGTATGGTAATGGCTATCTCCACTGAGTAGCGTAGTGGCTACCTCCACTGACTAGCGTAGTGGCTACCTCCACTAACTAGTGTAGTGGCTACCTCCACTGACTAGCGTAGTGGCTACCTCCACTAACTAGTGTAGTGGCTACCTCCACTGACTAGCGTAGTGGCTACCTCCACTAACTAGTGTAGTGGCTACCTCCACTGACTAGCGTAGTGGCTACCTCCACTAACTAGTGTAGTGGCTACCTCCACTGACTAGCGTAGTGGCTACCTCCACTAACTAGTGTAGTGGCTACCTTCACTAACTAGTGTAGTGGCTACCTTCACTAACTAGTGTAGTGGCTACCTCCACTGACTAGTGTAGTGGCTACCTCCACTAACTAGTGTAGTGGCTACCTCCACTAACTAGTGTAGTGGCTACCTCCACTAACTAGTGTAGTGGCTACCTCCACTGACTAGTGTAGTGGCTACCTCCACTAACTAGTGTAGTGGCTACCTCCACTAACTAGTGTAGTGGCTACCTCCACTGACTAGTGTAGTGGCTACCTCCACTGACTAGTGTAGTGGCTACCTCCACTGACTAGTATAGTGGCTACCTCCACTGACTAGCGTAGTGGCTACCTCCACTAACTAGTGTAGTGGCTACCTCCACTAACTAGTGTAGTGGCTACCTCCACTGACTAGTATAGTGGCTACTTCCACTAACTAGTGTAGTGGCTACCTCCACTAACTAGTGTAGTGGCTACCTCCACTAACTAGTTTAGTAGCTACCTCCACTGACTAGCGTAGTGGCTACCTCCACTAACTAGTGTAGTGGCTACCTCCACTAACTAGTGTATGGCTACCTCCATGACAGTAGTGGCTACCTCCACTAACTAGTGTAGTGGCTACCTCCACTAACTAGTGTAGTGGTAACTCCACTAGCGTGTATGGCTACCTCAACTAGTGTAGTGGCTAACTCCACTAACTAGTGTAGTGGCTACCTCACTAACTAGTGTAGTGGCTACCTCCACTGACTAGTGTAGTGGCTACCTCCACTGACTAGTGTAGTGGCTACCTCCACTAACTAGTGTAGTAGCTACCTCCACTGAGAAGCGCAGTGGCGAGGACCACTGAGTAACATAGTGGCTAGCTACACTGAGTAACATAGTAGCTTGCTACACTGAGTAACATAGTGACTAGCTACACTGAGTAACATAGTGACTAGCTACACTGAGTAACATAGTGGCTAGCTACACTGAGTAACATAGTGGCTAGCTACACTGAGTAACATAGTGACTAGCTACACTGAGTAACATAGTAGCTAGCTACACTGAGTAACATAGTGACTAGCTACACTGAGTAACATAGTAGCTAGCTACACTGAGTAACATAGTGACTAGCTCCACTGAGTAACATAGTGGCTAGCTACACTGAGTAACATAGTGACTAGCTACACTGAGTAACATAGTGGCTAGCTACACTGAGTAACATAGTGACTAGCTACACTGAGTAACATAGTGGCTAGCTACACTGAGTAACATAGTGACTAGCTACAGAGTAACATAGTGGCCAGCTACACTGATTAACATAGTGACTAGCTACACTGAGTAACATAGTGGCTAAATACACTGAGTAACATAGTGACTAGCTCCACTGAGTAACATAGTGGCTAGCTACACTGAGTAACATAGTGGCTAGCTACACTGAGTAACATAGTGGCTAGCTACACTGAGTAACATAGTGGCTAGCACCACTGAGAAACATAGTGGCTAGCTACACTGAGTAACATAGTGGCTAGCACCACTGAGTAACATAGTGGCTAGCTCCACTGAGTAACATAGTGGCTAGCTCCACTGAGTAACATAGTGACTAGCTACACTGAGTAACATAGTGGCTAGCTACACTGAGTAACATAGTGACTAGCTCAACTGAGTAACATAGTGGCTAGCTACACTGAGTAACATAGTGACTAGCTACACTGAGTAACATAGTGGCTAGCTACACTGAGTAACATAGTGACTAGCTCCACTGAGTAACATAGTGGCTAGCTACACTGAGTAACATAGTGGCTAGCTACACTGAGTAACATAGTGGCTAGCTACACTGAGTAACATAGTGGGTAGCACCACTGAGAAACATAGTGGCTAGCTACACTGAGTAACATAGTGGCTAGCACCACTGAGTAACATAGTGGCTAGCTCCACTGAGTAACATAGTGGCTAGCTCCACTGAGTAACATAGTGGCTAGCTACACTGAGTAACATAGTGGCTAGCTACACTGAGTAACATAGTGGCTAGCTCCACTGAGTAACATAGTGGCTAGCTAAACTGAGTAACATAGTGGCTAGCACCACTGAGTAACATAGTGACTAGCTCCACTGAGTAACAGTGGCTAGCTACACTGAGTAACATAGTGGCTAGCTACACTGAGTAACATAGTGGCTAGCTCCACTGAGTAACATAGTGGCTAGCTACACTGAGTAACATAGTGGCTAGCACCACTGAGTAACATAGTGGCTAGCTACACTGAGTAACATAGTGGCTAGCACCACTGAGTAACATAGTGGCTAGCTCCACTGAGTAACATAGTATCTAGCTACACTGAGTAACATAGTGGCTAGCACCACTGAGTAACATAGTGACTAGCTCCACTGAGTAACATAGTGGCTAGCTACACTGAGTGACATAGTGGCTAGCTACACTGAATAACATAGTTGCTAGCTCCACTGAGTAACATAGTGGCTAGCTACACTGAGTAACATAGTGACTAGCTACACTGAGTAACATAGTAGCTAGCACCACTGAGTAACATAGTGGCTAGCTACACTGAGTAACATAGTGGCTAGCACCACTGAGTAACATAGTGACTAGCTCCACTGAGTAACATAGTGGCTAGCTACACTGAGTAACATAGTGGCTAGCTACACTGAGTAACATAGTGGCTAGCTCCCCTGAGTAACATAGTGGCTAGCTACACTGAGTAACATAGTGGCTAGCACCACTGAGTAACATAGTGACTAGCTCCACTGAGTAACATAGTGGCTAGCTACACTGAGTAACATAGTGGCTAGCTACACTGAGTAACATAGTGCTAGCTCCACTGAGTAACATAGTGGCTAGCTCCACTGAGTAACATAGTGGCTAGCACCACTGAGTAACATAGTGGCTAGCTCCACTGAGTAACATAGTGGCTAGCACCACTGAGTAACATAGTGGCTAGCTCCACTGAGTAACATAGTGACTAGCTCCACTGAGTAACATAGTGGCTAGCACCACTGAGTAACATAGTGACTAGCTCCACTGAGTAACATAGTGGCTAGCTCCACTGAGTAACATAGTGGCTAGCTACACTGAATAACATAGTGGCTAGCTCCACTGAGTAACATAGTGGCTAGCTACACTGAGTAACATAGTGACTAGCTCCACTGAGTAGCATAGTGGCTAGCACCACTGAGTAACATAGTGGCTAGCTCCACTGAGTAACATAGTGGCTAGCACCACTGAGTAACATAGTGGCTAGCTCCACTGAATAGCAGGATGACGCAGGAAAGTGAAATTCAAAAGTGTTGGAACAGATCTGAAGATTGTTTGTGTAAAACAGTGTAAAATATTTGCTCCTTTTAAATCATATTTAATAAATTTCATTTTAAATATTTTGAACGATTTCAATATTTAATGGCTGATGCATCTTAGGGCAGAGATGATACCTATTAAAAGTCGTTTCCACAAAGGCAAATTTGTTGATGTCGCAAAAAATATTAATTGAAAACAGGAATCGTTGGAATCTATGTCATAACTGGAGAATGACTCATCTGACTGGCTTTAAACTTTCACCACTGGTTTGGTTGCATAAATCGCGATTTGTTAATTTTATTGAATAAACAGTGATATTCGTTTTATTATTCATTAACTAAGGAATGCTTTTCTTGAGTGGCATCAACATATTATTAACGATGCATTTTATAAAAACGATGATAACCCACAAGTTTTGTCCCAGGAGCTGCAAATTAGAATTTTATTGATATAGGTAAAATAAATTGGAATCGTTAGTTTCGGGTCAGTCACTCGTGAATGATGGCTTTTCAGATTGGCTTCAAACTTTTACCATTGGTGGACTTTATTAAAACACATCTTGTCACTCATCTTGCTATGTGTCAATTTTAATTTGCCAATCTTATTTAGCAAATTGTTTTTTATGTAATAACTAGTGAAAAGGTAGCTTATGAGAGGTTTTTACAAAACAAGTGTTGTAAAAAGAGCAGAGTATATGGAGAGTAAAAGAAAGGTGAAGAGAGTGGTGAGAGAGTGCAAAAGGAGAGCAGATGATAGAGTGGGAGAGGCAATGTCAAGAAATTTTGCTGAAAACAAGAATTTTTTTTGGAATGAGAAAGCCTGCGGAACGAATGGATTTTGTAGTTAAAAACAGAGTAGGGGAGTTAGTAGATGGGGAGCTGGAAGTATTGGGTAGATGACGGGAATATTTTGAGGAACTTTAAAATGTCGATGAAAAAACGGAGGCGGTAATTTCATGCACTGATCAGGGAGGTATAACATCTTTTAGGAGTAAAGAAGAGCAGGATGTGAGTGTGGGGGAGGTGAGTGAGGCATTACGTAGAATGAAAGGGGGTAAAGCAGCTGGAACTGACGGGATCATGACAAAAATGTTAAAAACAGGGGGGGATATAGTGTTGGAGTGGTTGGTATTTTTGTTTAATAAATGTATGAAAGAGGGGAAGGGACCTTTATATAAAGGGAAGGGGGATAAAAGAGATTGTAAGAATTATAGGGGAATAAGTTTACTGAGTATACCTGGTGAAGTGTACGGTAGGGTTAATATTGAAAGAATTAGAGGTAGGATTGCAGATGAGCAAGGAGACTTTAGAGTGGGTAGGGGATGTGTAGATAAAATGTTTACATTGAAGCATATATGTGAACAGTATTTAGATAAAGGTAGGGAAGTTTTCATTGCATTTATGGATTTAGAAAAGGCATATGATAAGAGTGGATAGGGGAGCAATGTGGCAAATGTTGCAAATGTATGGAATAGGTAGTAAGTTACTGAAGGCTGTAAAGAGTTTTTATGATTATGGTGAGGCTCAGATTAGGGTGTGTAGGAGAGAGGGAGATTACTTCTCGGTAAAAGTAGGTCTTAGACAGGGATGTAATGTCACCATGGTTGTTTAATATATTTATAGATGGGGTTGTAAAAGAAGTAAATGCTAGGGTGTTGGGGAGAGGGGTGGGATTAAATTATGGGGAATCAAATGCAAAATGGGAGTTGACACAGATACTTTTTGCTGATGATACTGTGCTTATGGGAGATTCTAAAGAAAAGTTGCAGAGGTTAGTGGATGAATTTAGGAGGGTGTGTAAAGGCAGAAAGTGAACATAGATAAGAGTAAGGTGATGAGGGTATCAAACGATTTAAATAAAGAAAAATTGGATATCACATTGGAGAGAGGGATTATGGAAGAAGTGAATGTTTTCAGATATTTTTGAGTTGACTTGTCAGCAGATGGGTTTATGAAGGATGAGGTTAACCATAGAATTGATGAAGGAAAACAGGTGAGTGGTGCGTTGAGGTATCTGTGGAGACAAAAAACGTTATCCATGGAGGCAAAGAAGGGAATGTATGAAAGTATAGTGGTACCCACACTGAAGAGGGGTTGTTGAGGTGGTTTGGTCATTTAGAGAGAATGAATCAAAGTAGAATGACTTGAAGAACGTATAAATCTGTAGGGGAAGGAAGGAGGAGTAGGGGTCGTTCTCGAAAAGGTTGGAGGGGTGGGGGTAAAGGAGGTTTTGTGGGTGAGGGGCTTGGACTTCCAGCAAGCGTGTGTGAGTGTGTTAGATAGGAGTGAATGGAGACGAATGGTTCTTGGGACCTGACGAGCTGTTGGAGAGTGGAAACCGGTTATTGATTTAGCCGGACTTGAGTCCTGGAAATGGGAAGTACAATGCCTGCACTTTAAAGGAAGGGTCTGGGATAGTGACAGTTTGGAGGACTATTCTAAATTGTAGTATCTGAGCTCTTCTGCTCAGATACTACAATATATATATATACTACTATATATATATATATATATATATATATATATATATATATATATATATATATATATATATATATATATATATATATATATATAATGTATTTTGTCAATGCATTTTGTCTTTAAATAAAGTATATAGAAAATATAGGGTGGTAGGAGAAAATTTTCAAACAGCTTCGGGAGAACTTTGAGTTTTCCCTGAAATAAGTTTATTCTTTTCTCTGAGGATGAGGATCCCCAAGACAGTTCCAGAGGTGGTACCTCCTATATATATATATATATATATATATATATATATATATATATATATATATATATATATATATATATATATATATATATATATATAAGAGTTTCAGGTCCTTTCTTATGTTCCTCTTCACAGAGTCGTGAGATGTTACGCTACTGTGAGGTGTAGTCTTTGTTAGTGTGATGTGACTGAGGTGTAGTCTCGCCCTTATATAGCCTTCTTGTCATGTTTCCTGTTATAGTTCTTGATAATGTGGATAGTCACGAAAGCGCTTGAATTCCTTTATTTTTCATAGTAGTTGTCTTGATATATATATATATATATATATATATATATATATATATATATATATATATATATATATATATATATATATATAATTATGTTGTGTGTGTGCTGAGACATTTTGTATCGTATTGTAAATATGTTCCCTGTTTAATGTCTATGCGAATGAAGTGATGTCTTTAATAATATGCCTTAATGAAATATACTTTGCATGTTTCTGAGTGTATTATAATATGAATGAATTTTTTTCTCTGGTCTTTGCATGTGAAGAGCTGTTAAATATTCTGTAATATTTGTAATGACAAATATTATACCACGATTACAAGAATAATAAAGTAATGTTTGCATATTGCACCATGACTATGATCTCATGGCACCATGATTGTGTGGTCATGGGTGTGGGAAAATTTCATCCACCACTCAGGAGACCTGAGTGGTGGACAAAAGCTGATGATTAAAAAGGTTGACTACGGTGGCGAGGTAGTGGGTAGGGAGTAGATGGATGGGTGACCATGGAGGAGAGAGTGAGAGTGCTACGTAGAATGAATGGAAGTGTAGTGTGCGTGTATATGGAGTATATCAAAAAGTATTGTGAGATGCATGAGGGAGGGTGGTGTATGTGTGTGGTGTATAAGGAAGTGTTTGTGTGTGTGGTGTATGACAGAGACTGTCTGAGAGTTGTGTATGTGGCGTATGAAGGGGGTTAATAGGATGTAGTGTATGACGGAGGGCATTATTTGTGTTGAATGATAGTGAGTTGTGTGACTGTAGTGTAGTGAATATGGTGAGTGTAGTGTGTGTGTGTTAAGGCAAGACGGAAGAATGTGACGTGAGTGAGTAAGGTGAACGAAGTAATGTGAGTGAGGTGAATGAAGTAATGTGAGTGAGGTGAATGTAGGTGGTAGACTGGTGTTTGAGGGAGGTGAGTGTGTATAGTATATAAGACAGTATAGTAGTATGTACTCACCTAGTTGTACTCACCTAGTTGTGGTTACAGGGGTCGATTCACAGCTCCTGGTCCTGCCTCTTCACTGGTCGCTACTAGGTAACTCTCCCTGCTCCATGAACTGTATCATACTTCTTCTTAAAGCTATGTATGGATCCTGCCTTCAATACATCACTTTCCGGGCTATTCCACTTCCTGACAACTCTGTAACTGAAGAAATACTTCCTAACACCCATGTGACTCATCTGAGTCGTCAACTTCCAATTGTGACCTCTTGTTACTGTGTTCCATCTGGAACATCCTGTCTCTGTCCACCTTGTCGATCCCTCTCAGTATTTTGTATGTCGTTTTCATATCCCCCCTATCTCTCTTGTCCTCAAGTGTCGTCAGGTCGATTTCCCTTAATTAATCTTTCCTCGTAGGACATGCCCCTTAGCTCCGGGACTAGTGTCGTTGCAAATCTCTGCACTATCTCTAATTTCCTTACGTGCTTAGCTAGGAGTGGGTTCCAAACTGGTGCTTCATACTCCAGTATGGGCCTGACGTAAACGGTGTACAGTGTCATGAACGATTCATTACTGATATGTCGGAATGCTATTCTTAGGTTTTCTAGGCGCCCATATGCTGCAGCATATGAGTGAGGTTTGTAGTCTCTGGCCCCTCTAGACTGTACTCCGTCTGGGGTCTTCTTTGCCCTTCCCCAATCTTCATGACTTTGCACTTGGTGGGGTTGAACTCCTGGAACCAGGCCTGCAGCCTGTCCAGATCACTTTGTAGTCCTGCCTGGTACTCCACCAATTGAATTCCTTTCATTAGCTTCACATCATCTGCAAACAGGGACACTTCCGAGTCTATTCTTTCCGTCAAGTCATTCATATATACAAGGAACACCACCAGCCCTAGGATTGAGCCTTGTGGAACCCCGCTCGTTACAGGCACCCACTCTGACACCTCGGAACGTACCATAACTAATCTCGTATGTGGAACTGTATCGAAAGCCTTCTTGCAGCCCAAGAAAATGCTTTCTACGCACCCCTCTCCCTCTCTCTCTATCTTGTCACTTCCGTCACCTTGTCATTAAACTCATGCAGGTTTGTGACACAGGATTTCCCTTCCGTGAAACCGTGCTGGTTGTCGTGTATAAGCTTGTTGCTTTCTAGGTGCTCCAACATTTTTCTCCTGACAATCTTCTCCATGACTTTGCATACAATATATGTTAGTGACATTGGTCATTAGTTTAATGCCACGTGTCTGTCTCCTTTCTTAAAAACTTGGACTACATTTGCTGTTTTCCACAAGTCAGGTAGTTGACCAATTTCAGTGGACGTGTTGAAGATTGTTGTTAGTGGTAAACACCGCTCCTCGGCTCCCTCTCTCATAACCCCAAGATATATGTTATCCGGTCCACTGCCTGTGTGGTACCTAGTTCACCTAGCAGCCTCTTCACCTCCTCCTCAGTTGTGTGTGTTGTTGTTTCCAGCACTTGTTGGTGTATCACAATATTCCAGCTTTCGGGAGTCCTTTCTGTCTCTACTACAAATACTTGCTTAATGTTGAGTTCTTCACATACTTCTCGGTCGTTTCTTGTGAACTCCCCTATTTCCTTCATCATCTTGATTACCTGTTCCTTGACTGTTATTTTCCACCTGATGTTGCTGTACAACAGCTTCTGGTCAGACTTGGATGTGTGTGTGTGTGAGTGAGTGTGTGCAGGGGTCGAGACTCAGCTTCTGGCCCCACCTCTTCACTGATCGCTACTGGGTCCTGTCTCTCCCTGCTCCATGAGCTTTATCATACCTCGTCTTAAAGTTATGTATGGTTCCTGCCTCCACTACTTCACTTGCCAGACTATTCCACTTCCTGACTACTCTATGACTGAAGAAATGCTTCCTAACATCCCTTTGACTCATCTGAGTCTTCTACTTCCAATTGTGACCTTTTGTTTCTGTGTCCCATCTCTGGAAATCCTGTCTCTGTCTACCTTGTCTATTCCATGCAGTATTTTGTATGTCGTTATCATATCTCCTCTAACCTTCCTGTCCTCCAGTGTCGTCAGGCCGATTTCCCTTAGCCTTTCTTCGTAGGACATTTCCCTTAGCTCTGGAACTAACATTGTTGCAAACCTTTTCACTTTCTCTAATTTCTTGACGTGCTTGACCAGGTGTGGGTTCCAAACTGGTGCTGCATACTCCAGTATGGACCAGACGTACACGGTGTACAGTGTCTTGAACGATTCCTTACTAAAGTATCGGAACGCTATTCTCACGTTTGCCAGGCGCCCATATGCTGCAGCAGTTATCTGGTTGATGTGTACTTCCGGAGACGTGCTCGGTGTTATACTCACCCCAAGATCTTTCTCGTTGAATGAGGTTTGCAGTCTTTGGCCACCTAGCCTATACTCTGTCTGCGGTCTTCTTTGCCCTTCCCGGATCTTCATAACTTTGCATTCGGTGGGGTTAAATTCGAGAAGCCAGTTGCTGGACCAAGTGTCCAGCCTTTCCAGGTCTCTTTGAAGTCCTGCCTGATCCTCATCTGATTTAATTCTCCTCATTAACTTCACATAATCTCGAACAGGGACACTTCTGAGTCTATCCCTTCCATCATGTCATTCACTTATACCAAAAATAGCACTGGTCCTAGGACTGACCCCTGTGGGCCCCCGCTCGTCACAGGCGCCCACTGTGATACCTCATCACGTACCATGACTCGTTGTTGCTTCCCTGTCAGGTATTCTCTGATCCATTGCAGTGCCCTTCCTCTTATACGCGCCTGATCCTCTAGCTTTTGCACTAATCTCTTGTGAGGAACTGTGTCGATGGCCTTCCTTGCAGTTAAAGAAAATGCAATCAACCCACCCCTCTCTCTCGTGTCTTACTTATGTTACTTTTTCATAAAACTCCAGAAGGTTTGTGACACAGGATTTGCCTTCCATGAATCCGTGCTGGTTGTCTTTCATAATCTTGTTCCGTTCCAGGTGCTCCACCACTCTCCTCCTGATAATCGTCTCCATGACTTTGCACACTATACATGTCAGTGACACTGGTCTATAGTTTAGTGCCTCGTTTCTGTCTCTTTTTTTAAAAAAAAGGAACTACATTTGCCATCTTCCATACCTCAGGTAGTTGCCCAGTTTCAAGGGATGTGTTGAAGATTGTGGTTAGTGGCACACACAGCGTCTCTGCTCCCTCTCTAAGGACCACGGGGAGATGTCCGGTCCCATCGCCTTTGAGGTATCAAGGTCACTTAGCAGAAAACCATACCACGGGTGGGGTTCGAACCCGCGGTCAGAGAATCTCAGAACTCCAGACCGTCGCGTAAGCGACTCTCTGACCGCGGGTTCGACCCCACCCGTGGTATGGTTTGTTTGCAATCGTGTCATTACGATTTCGTGAGTCACTTAGCAGCTTCTTCACCTCCTCCTCAGTTGTGTGTATGTCATCCAACACTTGTTGGTATATTCATTGTTGGTGTTCCCGTCTATTCTGTGTTCCCAGAGTCCTTCCTGTCTCCACTGTCAATACTTCCATAAATATCGTGTTGAGCTCCTCACATACCTCTTGATCGTTTCTTGTGAGTTCCCCATCTTCTTTCCTCAGCCTGATCACCTGGTCTTTGACTGTTGTCTTCCTCAAAATGTGGCTATACATCAGTTTCGGGTCAGACTTGACTTTCGATGCTATGTCGTTTTCGTACTGTCGCTGGGCCTCCCTCCTTAACTGTGCATACTCGTTTCTGGCTCTCCGACTAATCTCCTTATTTTCTTGGGTCCTTTGCATTCTGTACTTTTTT
The DNA here is from genome assembly GCA_009830355.1 of Cherax destructor. Classification (NCBI taxonomy): domain Eukaryota; kingdom Metazoa; phylum Arthropoda; class Malacostraca; order Decapoda; family Parastacidae; genus Cherax; species Cherax destructor. The sequence goes on from WNWK01001719.1 coordinate 140,071, forward strand.
CCATTCTCTAGTGCACTTAGTCTTTGCCTCAATACACCTTCGGGTAAACCAAGGGCTCGCTTTGGATCTTCCCATTATTTCTGTTGCCCTTGGGAACAAACTTTCCTCTGCCTTCTTGCATTTTGTTGTTATGTATTCCATCATTTCATTTACTGACTTTCCTACCAATTTTCTGTCCCACTGAACCTCCTTCAGGAAGTTCCTCATACCTGTGTAGTCCCCCCAATAATAGTTTGGCTTTTCCCATTCAACTTCTGTTACCCTCTCCACTTGTAACACTACTATGTATTCAGAGCTCAGAACCACGTGTGTGTGTGTTGTATAAGGGAGGGTCCTGAGTGTGTATGTTGTAGTATGTCTTTGGTGTATGAGGGAAGTGTCTGTATGGTGTATAACGGAGAGTAGTGCGTATGAGGTGAATGATGGAGAGTTGTGTCTTACACAGAATGAATGCCTCATATAGTATGGGTGTCTCACAGTATGAGTATCTCACACAGTGTGAGTGTTTCACAGTATGAGTGTCTCACACAGTATTAGTACCTAGTATGTCTTTGGTGTATGAGGGAAGTGTCTGTATGGTGTATAACGGAGAGTAGTGCGTATGAGGTGAATGATGGAGAGTTGTGTCTTACACAGAATGAATGCCTCATATCACAGTATGGAGTGTCTCACAGTATGAGTGTTCACAGTATGAGTGTTTCACAGTATGAGTGTCTCACACAGTATTAGTACCTCACACAATGAATGTCTCACACAGTATGAGTGTCACTCACAGTATGAGTGTCTCACACAGTATGAATGTCTCACACAGTATGAGTGCCTCACACAGTATGAGTGCTTCACAGCGTATGAATGTCACTCACAGTATGAGTGCCTCACACAGTATGAGTGTCTCACACAGTATGTCACTCACAGTATGAGTGTCACTCATAGCATGAGTGTCTCACACAGTATGAGTGTCTCAGACAGTATGAGTGTCTCACACAGCATGAGCGTCACTCACAGTATATCTCACACAGTATGAGTAACTCACAGTATAGTGTCTCACACAGTATGAGTGTCTCTCACAGTATGAGTGTCTCACACAGTATGAGTGTCTCTCACAGTATGAGTGTCACTCTCACTATGAGTGCCTCACACAATATAAGTGTCTCACACAGTATGAGTGTCTCACACAGTCTGAGTGTCACTCTCACTATGAGTGCCTCACACAATATGAGTGTCTCACACAGTCTGAGTGTCATTCTCACTATGAGTGCCTCACACAATATGAGTGTCTCGCACAGAATGAGTGTCTCACACAGTATGAGTGTCACTCACAGTATGAGTGCCTCACATAGTATGAGAGCCTCACATAGTATGAGTGCCTCACATAGAAAAAGTTAGTGGTATGGTTTATGGGGGGGGGGAAACAGTGAAGTCCCAGTGTAGTAATGTTATAAATTCTAAGGGAACTAGTAATAGACAGAATAAGGTGGATATTGGAAAGTCAGTGGCACTAGGTGACAAGGACAGTAATAGGTATAGTGAAAAAACAGAAATGAGCATGAAGGGTAAAGTGAAAGGAGGGTCTTTAAGTGTATATTACACCAATAGTCGTAGTGCTAGGAATAAGATGGACGAGTTGAGATTAGTTGCAAGTACTGGTAATATTGATGTTTTTGCAATAACTGAGACATGGTTAAATATGGAAAATCGGGACTTGCCTGCCGAATGTCACATTCAGGGTTTTAAATTGTTCTAAGTAGACAGAAGTATCGGGAAGGGGGGTGGGGTGGCACTCTATGTCCGTGATCATTTAAATTGTTGCATAAAAACGGGTATAAAGTCTGAAATAACACATACAGAGTCTGTCTGGATAGAATTCTCAGAGGGGTGTGAAAAATTGATTTTAGGCGTGATTTACCGTCCCCCAAACTTAGATAGGGAACAAGGGAGAATACTTTGGGAGGAAATTGTTAAGGCCACAAGGCACGATAACGTAGTAATTCTAGGGGACTTTAACTTTAGTCAGATTGATTGGAATTTCTGGACAGGGAATTTAGAATCTAACTACTTTTTAGAAGTAGTTCAGGATCGCTTTTTGAACCAGTTTGTGACAGAACCTACAAGGGGAAATAACCTACTTGACTTGGTTCTGGCAAGCAAGGAAACCCTTGTTAATAATTTAGAAATTACAGAGAAACTCGGCTCAAGCGACCATAAGTCAATTAATTACCTTTAGCATTGAATGGATGTATGATAGTAGGGATAATTTAGTAACGGTCCCAGATTTTCGCTTAGCAGATTATAATGGACTTAGAGAACACTTATCAACTGTGGACTGTGGTAACGAAGAAAGGTATCAATATGACAGTTTTCTTAACACTATACAGGCTGTCCAAAGAACATTTATCCCGTATAAAGAAATTAGATCAAGTAGAAATGACCCAAGATGGATGAATAATAGGGTCAAATATCTTTTAGGGCAGAAGAAAGGAATTTATAGGCGCATAAAAAGAGGTGAGGGTCATCTTATAAATCAGTATACTGACATTAAGAGGGACGTTAAAAAGGGGATAAGAAAAGCCAAACGGGACTATGAAATTTAAGTTGCTAGGGATTCAAAAACTAACCCAAAACGTTTTTTCCAAGTTTATAGAACAAAAGTTTGGGATAAGATAGGTCCCCTTAAAAATAACTCTGGGCATCTTACTGACAAGGAGAATGATATGTGCTCTATTTTTAATAATTATTTTCTCTCGGTTTTCACACAGGAAGACATTAATAATATCCCAGAATTTTTAATTTTTACAGAGGCTCAGAAGAAGATAAATTATGTAATATCACAGTCACTAGTGAAATGGTTATGAAACAACTAGACCGACTGAAACAAAATAAATCGCCAGGTCCTGATGAGCTCTTTGCAAGGGTTCTTAAGTAATGCAAAATGGAACTCTGTGAACCAATATCTAACATTTTTAATTTATCTCTTCAAACAGGTGAAGTGTCTGATATGTGGAAGATGGCTAATGTAATTCCTATTTTTAAAGCAGGGGACAAGTCACTACCGTCAAATTACCGCCCAATAAGCCTGACCTCAATTGTAGGCAAATTACTAGAGTCAATTATAGCTGATATTATTAGAAGCCATCTAGATAACCATAATTTGATTAATGATACTCAGCATGGATTCACGAGGGGCCGTTCCTGCCTATCTAATTTATTAACCTTCTTCAGGCTGTTGATCACGGTAATCGCCTTCTTCAGGCTGTTGATCACGGTAATCGCCTTCTTCAGGCTGTTGATCACGGTAAGGAATTCGATATTGTTTATTTGAACTTTAGAGAGGCTTTTGATAGAGTACCGCACCAGAGACTGTTAAAGAAAGTGGCAGCTCATGGCACTGGGGGAAAAGTGCTGTCTTGGATCGAGTCATGGCTCACCAATAGGAAGCAGAGAGTGTGCATAAATGGGGTTAAATCCGAGTGGGGACTTGTAACAAGTGATGTTCCACAGGGATCAGTCTTAGTGCCTCACACATTATGAGTCACTCACTGTATGAGTGCCTAACACAGTGTGAGTGTTTCATACAGTATGAGTGTCACTCACAGTTTGAGTTCCTCACACAGTGTGAGTGCCTCACACATTATGAGTCACTTACTGTATGAGTTTCTCTAACAGTATAAGTGTCACACAGTATGAGTGTCTCACATAGTATGAGAGTCTCACACAGTATGAGTGTCTCACACAGTATGTCACTCACAGTATGAGTGTCACTCACAGTATGAGTGTCACTCACAGTGTGTCTCACACAGTATGTCACTAACAGTATGAGTGTCACACAGTATGAGAGTCTCACACAGTATGAGTGTTTCACACAGTATGAGTGTCTCACACAGTATGTCACTCACAGTATGAGTGTCTCACACAGTATGTCACTCACAGTATGAGTGTCTCACACAGTATGTCACTCACAGTATGAGTGTCTCACACAGTATGTCACTCACAGTATGAGTGTCTCACACAGTATGAGTGTACTCACAGTATCTCACACAGTATGTCACTCACAGTATGAGTGTCACTCACAGTATGAGTGTCACTCACAGTATGAGTGTTACTCACAGTATGAGTGTCACTCACAGTATGAGTGTCACTCACAGTATGAGTGTCACAGTGTGAGTGTCACTCACAGTATGAGTGTCACTCACAGTATGAGTGTCACAGTATGAGTATCACTCACAGTATGAGTGTCACAGTATGAGTGTCACTCACAGTATGAGTGTCACTCACAGTATGAGTGTTTCACACAGTATGATTGTCTCACACAGTATGTCACTCACAGTATGAGTGTCTCACACAGTATGTCACTCACAGTATGAGTGTTTCACACAGTATGTCACTCACAGTATGAGTGTCTCACAGTATGAGTGTCACTCACAGTATCTCACAGTATGAGTGTCACTCACAGTATGAGTGTCACTCACAGTATGAGTGTCACTCACAGTATGAGTGTCACTCACAGTATGAGTGTCACTCACAGTATGAGTGTCACAGTATGAGTGTCACTCACAGTATGAGTGTCACAGTATGAGTGTCACTCACAGTATGAGTGTCACTCACAGTATGAGTGTCACTCACAGTATGAGTGTCACTCACAGTATGAGTGTCACTCACAGTATGAGTGTCACTCACAGTATGAGTGTCACTCACAGTATGAGTGTCACTCACAGTATGAGTGTCACTCACAGTATGAGTGTCACAGTATGAGTGTCACAGTATGAGTGTCACAGTATGAGTGTCACTCACAGTATGAGTGTCACAGATGAGTGTCACACACAGTATGTCACTCACAGTATGAGTGCCTCACACAGTATGAGTGTCTCACACAGTATGTCACTCACAGTATGAGTGCCTCACACAGTATTAGCATCAGAGAGACCTCACATTATACGCCTGTGGGGTACAACAACGTACTTTAAAACGGATTTTTACCCTCATTTCTGAGTTGACTCACAGAGATGAGAAGAGATGAGCTTATTTATATGGTAATGCTAGTCAGGATGGTACGCACACACACACACACACACCACACACGGGACAGCCATCTGCCACCTCATCCTGGGAAGGAGTCTGTGTTTGTAGTGTATTGTTGAGAGTGTTTGAAACCTTTTAGTATTCTCAAAAATAGAAGTAAATTATTAATAAGGATTATTTTATGGTGTAAGAGTAATATTTTTAACATACGAAGGTGGAAGCGAGTCGCTCAAGAGTGTAGTGGAGCTTTTGTTGACATAACTGAGGAAGTAGGTGTACAAGCTATGCAGGTGTACAAGCTGTGCAGGTGTACAAGCTGTGCAGGTGTACAAGCTATGCTTGTACACCTGCTGTCAAGAATATGTGGATAGAATGACTGAAATTGATCGAAATCATGCATGGCAAGAAGAATTAATAGAAAATAGAAATAATGAAATGCAACTATAAAATGGTGAAATAAAGGTTTTAAAAGGCTTTTTTAGAGCAAATGCTGACATGATGGAGAGAGATCAAGAATTTATTAAATAATGATCATAAAGAAAATGAAATTATAGTTTCAGTGGAGTACAAAACCAAATTACAAGAAAGTTATGCAGGAATAACTAAGAATAACAGAACTAGAACGGCAGGTGCAGCTAGCACGAGATGTTTTTGAAAATATCGTCAAATGCTCAGAGAAGAAAAGAACAATTCTTGAAGAATGTAAATCTAACACAAGATATTTTTTGCAAAATGCACTAGAGAGAAAAAGAAGAGAGATTGGACAACAGGTTGTGTTAGCTGAAGAATTCTTTGGTGGAGATAATATTTTTCAAGAAACTAAAAAAGAGATTGAAAATTGTTAATTTTTAAGGGACGCTTTTGATAGAGATTAAACTGCTGTGTTCGAAGGGAAATAAAATCACGAATAAAAAAAAATGAAAGACGAATAACATAAAAAATATGACAAAAATGCATTGGGGGATTTCAGTTTTCAAGAATATTTTGTGGCATATAGGCCTACTGGAACTTAAGAGAACAACAAACATAGGCCACTGAAAACACATTAACACAGATAAAGCATTAGGAAGAAATGCGGAAAAAAGGGCTTAGAACATTGAGGAATCTGAGGGTTATAAGGATTTTCAAATTAGCCAACATCTTTCTAGAGAAGATTGGGTGAAAATAAAAGAAATCATGAACACAGGTATGAAACTGAACGAGAGTAGATGCCACGGGGACGTAACCTTCCTGACTCCTGAAATCGTAATGACACTATTGCAAACAAACCATACCACGGGTGGGTTTCGAACCCGCGTCACTAACGCGACGGTCTGGAGTTTTGAGACTCTCTGATCTCGGGTTCGAACCCCACCCGTGGTATGGTTTACGTAACCTTCCTATTCAGTAATTTGTTCCAATAGACGATCACTGGATATATGACAATCACGTTAAAACAAGTGTGAAAAAGGGCGATAGTGAGAATACCAGATATCTGAAGATTTTATAATCTAATGTGGACAGTAATCTCAAAAATTTGAGAACTTATCGATAATATAAATGAAAATTAACCTGATAAAAATCTAACAGAAAGCAAATTGGAGAAGCCGATTTACTGAGCGTGGAGACGAAAAAAGAGTAGGAAATAAAGGCGGAGGATTGGCAGTATTGGATTCTCTTAAAATATTGGAAACGAAAATCCAAAATAACGAATTGAATTTTTTGGAAAAAGAGCACCAAATAAAGAAGAGAAACTCTTAATAATAAATGTGTAAATAATCCACCATTTAATAACTCAGTACGTGGGAATGAGAAGAGTTCAATAGGATTAACGAGGGAATGCAAAACATCCTCGTAAGGACAAATGGTAAGGACAAATTTATTATACGGGGAGATATTAAGTGAAAATAATTAAATTGAATAGCCTGTGATACTAGTACTGTAGACAGTATAATGACAATATAATTAATGAATATAATATAATGTAATAAAATATTATGCAATAATATATAATGTAATAAAATATTATGCAATAATATATAATGTAATAATATATATTCTAATATAATATAAAATTATTATATATAATATAGTATTAAATTTAATGATAATATACTATAATGAAAGGTTTTGTAAGCATCAGCATTTAGAAGAGGCGATAAGAATGAAACGTAGTAATAGATCGTCAATATTAAAGTCAGTGTTTACTACAACAGCGGAGGAAATGTTCAAAATAGCCTACTTAAGCGCTCTTGAAAACAGTCATCCTGTATGAGTGATCATTTGCAGCGAAATATGACTTAGGAGATAAAACGAAATGTATAAATAGATAAAAAGAAAGGGAACTGCAGTGCCTTAAAACAGTATTTTAGAGAAATTAATTTGAACGGGTATACTAAGTTTTGCAGATGTAAGTAATCTGTAGAAAGAGTTCTGTAGTGTTTGTGTAAATGGAATTAAACGCTTTATTGCAGGACGGAATATAAGAATGTTAAAGAATGGTTAAATGGAATGTGTTGGAGAGCACTGAAGAAAAAGAATCAATACAGGAAGCGGGTCAGTCAAGAAAAATAAATTGAGGATTCATTGAGGCTGGAATTGAAGATACAAATGCAAAGCAAAAGGAAGAAAAGAAATTTTGAAAAGGAAATAGTAAACAAGAGCAAGTTTGAACTAAAAAATTTGATTTAAGTCTGTAAAAAGTAAACTAAATGTTAAAGACTGAATGCAAAGGATAAATGATGACTGCAAAATCACTGTGAAGATAAAGCATCAAGTATCAGTATGTTCACAAAACAAGATTTTTTTTCAAGCATCAGATTTTAATCCCAGACAGACAAATGAACTGGAGGATACTGGAAGTAAAGATAAAGCAAAGAAATTGTTACTAGATGCTGATAAGAAATTAGTTATAGGACCAGAGGGGAGAGCACCTTGGCTCTTAAAAGAATGTGCAGAAAAATTATATACACTGCAGGAAACTAAATTAACAAATATATGAAAGATGGCACATATTGTGCATATATATATATAAAAAAGTGAAGTAAAAGATCGTTGATTAACCTATAGGCCAATTTTGTTGATGGGCGTTGTAAAATTATTGGAAATCGTCATTAGAGAAAAATGAATTTTCACTTTTAAAATAATAAAATCCTAAGTGATAAGCAGTTTAGGTTTTTCGATTTGCACATTCATGTATATCAAATTTACTAAGTTATTATGACAGAATTTTTGGGGAAATTTATAAAAAAAAAAATGAAAAAAAGAAATGGGTAGGAAGATTGTATTTATATCTAATTTAAAAGGCCGCCATTGTTACCAATAAGTCAATATTGATCGAGCAAACCACATACCACGGGTGGGGTTCGAACCCGAGGTCAGAGAGTCTCAGAACTCCATACCGTCGCGTAAGCCACTGGGCCAGCTAGCTTCAATAAGATTCATCCAACTAGGTATATTTCTACACCATAGGAAGGTTAGCATAGGCACCACTGTGTCCACAAATGCAAGTTTTTACAGACGAATCTCCAGCTAGCATAGCCGTGACGAACTCTAGCTCAAGTCCCCTTCAAAGCCGTCAACATGACTCTGGAGTTCTGAGACTCTCTGACCGCGGGTTCGAACCCCACCCGTGGTATGTGGTTTGTTTGCAATCGTGTCATTACGATTTCGTGAGTCACATTGATCGAGCAGTTAACTCACTTAGCTCGGTGTACAGTGCAGATCCCACACAACAAAAAACAATGAATTGGTTTGTATATGTGTAAATCTAAATATATAAATACAGTGGAACCTCTGTTGTCGAACGGACTAGTTGTCGAACAAATCGGTTTTTGAAACGATTTGTTCGATTTGGTTTTTGTACATGGTCTTGATTGTCGACTGACAAAGCTCAGATCATGTGATCACCAGTGTCCACAGTGTGGGTCACCAGTGTCCACAGTGTGGGTCACCAGTGTCCACAGTGTGGGTCACCGTCAGTATAACGACTAACACGCGTGCTGTAAACATCTCTTGAGTTATTGCTGTGCATCTTGTGAAGGTAATGACACCAAAAGTACGAAATTTGATGGAAAACGTACGGAATTACGCTATCGCAAAGTTAGCGGTCTCGACAATATTTACGCATCGGCAAGTTCGCCCACTTTGAGCTCTATTTTGGGCCAATTCCTTTTTCCAGTCGACAAAACTCATAGCAATTTTGCTAATGCGCCTTTTATTCTATCTAATGAGTACAAAAAACTGCCCATTTACCTATTTCAACTACCCAATAAAGTGATCTTAAATTACTATTTTGGCCAATTTCACACAAAATTCAAGAGAGGCCAATTTCAAAATAAGATCCAGTATAAACAATTCAGACATTCCTGGGACTAAAATAACATTTTATATGTTCATTAGTCAGGTCTCCAGGTCTCTCTTATATTATGCTTGCATTTCATTTTGAATTTTTATTACTCAAAAAATAGAAGATTTACTGTTATTCAGACTATTGCATAATTGTAATTGTATAAAAAATATCAGCGCATTCGTGAATGTATATTAAACCCACCAGTTGACATATACTGGGCATGTAACATGATTTGTTTACTCTTGAACGTCGGCAAAAAAATATCATTTCCGCTACATTGAGTTCAATTTCAAGCTACATTTGTTCTTTAAACTATTGAAAATCATCTTTATTTCTGTAATATATCTTCCATTCTATCAAATGAAGCCAAGAAAACGAGAAAACAACCATAAATACCATACGAAAATACACCGCAAATTAGCTGTTTTAAACCAAACACACGGTTGCAGTATATTTTTTTCATTATGCACTGCGTGCTGCAGGATTTTTTTTATGCTGCACACACTAACCATGCAGACCCATTCTCTCACACGTAGGCCTACCAGCTTTCTCCCGCATGATTAGAATCCGCTAGAATTTTGCCAATAGCTCTTCTCTGACAGGTAAGAGGCAGTTAAATTTTCATTTACTTTATAGTATTTCAGTTAAATTTTCATTTAGTGTTCATTTTTAGTTTCCGTATGCTGTATATTTTTTTACATTGTTTTATGTAGTAGTACATTATTATTAATAAATTGTAAAATTGTCATTTATGGTCTGGAACAGATTAATTTTATTTACATTATTCTTTATGGGAAAAATTGGTTTGGTTGTCGAACCGACATCTGGAATGAATTAAGTTCGACAACCGAGGTTCCACTGTATGCTGAAGTTTTAAATAACACTGGTCTTCGCCAAAATTATTCTGAAATAAAACAAGCGATTATTTACTATATTTGTGTCACTGAATATTGAATTGATGCTTAAATGTCAAATTGGCTCTGTTTATAAGGAGGGAGGAAGGGAGATAAACTAGCCTGGGAAGGGAGTAAGGGAGATAAACTAGCCTGGGGAGGGAGGAAGGGAGATAAACTGTGAAGGTTCTTGGGTTCAAACCCATAATGCATAATTGATTAAAAAATTAATGCGATTTCCTATTTTTGTCATTAGTTACTCTTTTTTTTAAAGTTTATTATTTTTTGAGGGGGATGGGGACAGGCTTCTACTTAATGGACCACCAATTGTGTACCTCACTTTGATTTGTTTGAAAACGGATGATTCACTCTGAGTTTAGGTATTACATCTGCTTGCTAACTGGATTGCATCAGTTCATTCCCAGAGTCATACAGTGTATTCATGTCAAACTCTTTTTCGTGTTTGCTTTTATACACATTGGATATTTTCATCCCAGTGTTGTGAAAGATGTATCTTAATTGCGTGTACAGTAAAATATTTTGCATCGCAAAAGCTGCTATAACTGCCATGATTAGGAAACCCTGTCACCTTCATTTTGGCTATAATGCTGAAGATCGCGCGAAGAACTTGACAACAAACCTTCGCCAGTGGTAAATTCGCAAGTGAAAATCTATGCTTATTGCATTGTCAGTGGCGTGGAGGGAGCCAACAGATCATGTAACCCATTGTTACTTCTGCATGATGCCTCCAGTCACGAAAAAAATGGTTGCCAAAAAAAATGAACTCTTCATTTTCCTAATATATCCTCTGCCATCTCCTCTGCACTCACGAAGGAGTGCCCATCCTGAGTCTCAAACTCATTCTTCCTTGAATCAGAGGACGAGGAGGATGACTGAACCTGATAAACATGTGAGTCTTCAACCTGACAATATCCTGAATATGTTCATAACTTGACATAACGACATTATCAGAGATTTAGAGCTGCTGAAGAATAAAGCCATACTATTGAGTTCCAGATTACAACAGTGGAATCTCCTCGCTGAAAATGTGAGAGTACGTTTCCTGACCGTCAAAAAGATAACATGTAAATCACAAATAGAATACTATGCAAAGAAATAAAAAATGAATTTGAGTTCCGTCGTCCCATTCTTTATCAGGGGCCTTGTTGATTGCACCGACATCAATGATCTGATGGCAACTCTAATTATTAATCATAATCCTGATGAATGGAGACTGTTCCTTGATTGGTCGAAGTTGAGACTTAAGGGTGTTGTTGTCCTGCACGTTGACACTTAGTTTTCAACACCACTTGAAAGGAATACATAACAACAAGAATCAGATTTTGAACTATGTATATAAACTTCGACTAACATCAGTAGTAGCTTTGTGGTTACTAGAAAGTTATTGTTTCCTTGCTAGGACTGCAGCTAGGCTACACTAAGTTTTTGCTGTGTTGTTGCTTCCTTGCTAGGACTGCAGCTAGGCTACAATTTCTGTATTGCTGTTCTTGTGTGAATGGGATAGCCGGATGAGGACTTCTCATTACATCAAAAAGGACTGGCCACTCTGACACTCACTGGAACCTGTAACAAAAAATTGTCCTCCACTAGTTGAAACCAGAAGGATTTTTCTTACCACTTATACACATGACGCTAGGCCTCGAGAAAAACTTGTGGAAGCTCTGAATATCCGGCGGCAGTCTTGAGGCACCTCAGTGGTAAATTCCCAAAACTCGATGAAACAAAAATCACAGTTTCGCGAGCGTCATAGACATGAGGAGTTTGCATAGACATGAGGAGTTTGCCATCAGAGACATGAGGAGTTTGCCTGTATCATAGTTGGTAAGGAGAAAATTTATAGTAACCAATTTTCTCTGAAATACCGAAGCTGACAACTAGAGTGAGCTGCCCCCCCAAAAAAAAACAGTTGTTGTTCTATCAAAAACTGGACTGCATTATGTCTTTAAAGATATATATAATCCATTCGCACCTCCATTTTTGCGTCCCACTGCAGAGCAGTTAGCAGTGAAGATGGTGAACGTCTCATCCAGACCATCTCAGTCATGGAGAAACACTACCAGGGTAAAATGGAGTCCATCATTGTCAGCAGATTACCGCCGGACAATAACAAGAGAAGCTCCAGATGTGGAATAAAAGAGATGAGCAAAGAAGCTTTGGGTTGAATCAATAAAAGTGAATTAATTATACATGCATGTTACTAATATACACCATATATATACGAAAAATGTATTACTTAATTTCCTTAGGAACTTTGGCCACTCGATCATTATTATGGCATATTCGTTTTCAGCGCCACATAAACCTTAAAATTAATTAATTAGTTTTTCATCCCAAACAAAAAACTGCTTCAAATCTAAACACCAGTTTATTTAGTCAAACTTACACCCAGTGATCTATAGAATATTGCCCCATTCATCGTGCAAGCATTGTTTAGTGTAAGATTTAGTGCTCAATAAAGGAGACTTGCTGTGGAGCGCAGAAAGTCTGCGGCTAATTGTACTAAACAGGTCTTTCGAGGCGCTGCCAGTGAGCAGATTTATTGCTGTAACCTTTTAAAGTAATTTTCCTTAATGTTCTCTTGGTCAAAGTCGACTGGATAATTAACTAATCCAGATTAATTAGTTAAGCAGGCATGGATAAAAGCATATACGCGTGTCTGGTTATTAATTAGCAAAGCAGCTATCAGGACAATTAGCAGTGCCGATTAAGTCATTAGTAAGGATTGAAAACATTAGCTCGAAACTAGTAATACAAGATTAACGAATATTTAAAATTTAGAGTGACAGAAATAACACAAATTATTGCAATAACATAGCCAAGCGATGAGTTACTTCTGCGGTACAGGTGTAAAATATTTCACTAGGTAGTAACTAACACTGAAGGAATTAACCTAAGTGAAAGCAAATCCCTACGTAAGAAATAGCTTGAACGCTAGCGCACTCAGCTCACACACTGAGGTCCGAAGTTCGAATCCCCGGTACGGCTGGAAACCATTAGGACGTGTTTCCATAAGACACCTGTTGTCCATGTTCACAAAATCAGTATGAAATGGGTACCTGGGTGTTAGTGGACTGGTGTGGGTCGCATCCTGGGACAAGGCTGACATAATTTGCCCAAAATGCTCTGCATAACAAGGGGCTTTCTATATAGTAGTATGTCATTGATGTCAGCTAGACCAGTATACCTTGTACATGTACTTGTAGAAAAAAAGAAATTATAATAATATTATTACAAACACTCCTGAAAAAAAATTGAATAAATAACGTCCAATTGATATAATAATAATAATAATAATAATAATAATAATAATAATAATAATAATAATAATAATAATAATAATAATAAATAATAATAATAATTTATTTCTACAAGTACATGTACAAGGTATACAGACCATAGCTGACATCAATAACATACTACAGTACTATATAGAAAGCCGCTTGTTATGCAGATCATTTCAGGTAAATTAGGACAGTCTTGTCCCAGGATGCGACCCACACCACTCCATTAACACCCAGGTACCCATTACACTGATGAGTGAACATGGACATAAATTGTGGGGAATGTATACTTAATTTAAACATAGCTTTTGGAGTTAGTGTTATTTAAGTATGACGTCACCTACTCTGCTCTGTCTTGAAGGCACTCGCATGCAACACTCTGTACTCACATACAGCACTCTGTACTCACATACAGCACTCTGTACTCACATACAGCACTCTGTACTCACATACAGCACTCTGTACTCACATACAGCACTCTGTACTCACATACAGCACTCTGTACTCACATACAGCACTCTGTACTCGCATACAGCACTCTGTACTCGCATACAGCACTCTGTACTCGCATACAGCACTCTGTACTCGCATACAGCACTCTGTACTCACATACAGCACTCTGTACTCACATACAGCACTCTGTACTCACATACAGCACTCTGTACTCACATACAGCACTCTGCACTCACATACAGCACTCTGCACTCACATACAGCACTCTGTACTCACATACAGCACTCTGTACTCACATACAGCACTCTGTACTCACATACAGCACTCTGTACTCACATACAGCACTCTGTACTCACATACAGCACTCTGTACTCACATACAGCACTCTGTACTCACATACAGCACTCTGTACTCACATACAGCACTCTGTACTCACATACAGCACTCTGTACTCACATACAACACTATGTACTCACATACAACACTCTGTACTCACATACAGCACTCTGTACTCACATACAACACTCTGTACTCACATACAATACTCTGTACTCACATACAGCACTATGTACTCACATACAGCACTCTGTACTCACATACAAAACTCTGTACTCAAATACAGCACTCTGTACTCACATACAACACTATGTACTCACATACAACACTATGTACTCACATACAACACTCTGTACTCACATACAGCACTCTGTACTCACATACAACACTATGTACTCCCATACAGCACTCTGTACTCACATACAACACTATGTACTCACATACAACACTCTGTACTCACATACAACACTCTGTAATCACATACAACACTCTGTACTCACATACAGCACTCTGTACTCACATAAAACACTCTGTACTCACATACAACACTCTGTACTCACATACAGCACTCTGTACTCACATACAGCACTCTGTACTCACATACAACACTATGTACTCACATACAACACTCTGTACTCACATACAACACTCTGTACTCACATACAACACTCTGTACTCACATACAGCACTCTGTACTCACATACAACACTCTGTACTCACATACAACACTCTGTACTCACATACAACACTCTGTACTCACATACAACACTATGTACTCACATACAACACTCTGTACTCACATACAGCACTCTGTACTCATATAGAGCACTCTGTACTCACATACAGCACTCTGTACTCACATACAACACTCTGTACTCACATACAGCGCTCTGTACTCACATACAACACTCTGTACTCACATACAGCACTCTGTACTCACATACAGCACTCTGTACTCACATACAGCACTCTGTACTCACATACAGCTCTCTGTACTCACATACAGCACTCTGTACTCACATACAGCACTCTGTACTCACATACAGCACTCTGTACTCACATAAAGCACCCTGTACTCATATACAGCAGCTCTGTACTCATATTCAGCAGCTTTGTACTCACATACAGCACTCTGTACTCACATACAGCACTCTGTACTCACATACAGCACTCTGTACTCACATACAGCACTCTGTACTCACATACAACACTCTGTACTCACATACAACACTCTGTACTCACATACAGCACTCTGTACTCACATACAGCACTCTGTACTCACATACAGCACTCTGTACTCACATACAGCAGCTCAGTACTCACATACAGCACTCTGTACTCACATACAGCACTCTGTACTCACATACAGCAGCTCAGTACTCACATACAGCACTCTGTACTCACATACAGCACTCTGTACTCACATACAGCACTCTGTACTCACATACAGCACTCTGTACTCACATACAGCACTCTGTACTCACATACAGCACTCTGTACTCACATACAGCACTCTGTACTCACATACAGCACTCTGTACTCACATACAGCTCTGTATTCACATACAACACTTGTACTCAAATACAGCACTCTATACTCACATACAGCACTCTGTACTCATATAGAGCATTTTGTACTCATATACATCACTTTTGTAGCTCACATACAGCACTCTGTACTCACATACAGCACTCTGTACTCACATACAACACTCTGTACTCACATACAGCAGCTCTGCACTCACATACAGCAGCTCTGTACTCACATAAAGCACTCTGTACTCACATACAGCACTCTGTATTCACATACAACACTATGTACTCAAATACAGCACTCTATACTCACATATAGCACTCTGTACTCATATAGAGCATTCTGTACTCATATACATCATTCTGTGCTCACATACAGCACTATGTACTCACATACAGCACTCTGTACTCACATACAACACTCTGTACTCAAATACAGCACTCTGTACTCACATACAACACTATGTACTCACATACAACACTATTTACTCACATACAACACTCTGTACTCACATACAGCACTCTGTACTCACATACAACACTATGCACTCACATACAGCACTCTGTACTCACATACAGCACTCTGTACTCACATACAGCACTCTGTACTCACATAAAGCACCCTGTACTCATATACAGCAGCTCTGTACTCATATTCAGCAGCTTTGTACTCACATACAGCACTCTGTACTCACATACAGCACTCTGTACTCACATACAGCACTCTGTACTCACATACAGCACTCTGTACTCACATACAACACTCTGTACTCACATACAACACTCTGTACTCACATACAGCACTCTGTACTCACATACAGCACTCTGTACTCACATAAAGCACTCTGTACTCACATACAGCAGCTCAGTACTCACATACAGCACTTTGTACTCACATACAGCACTCTGTACTCACATATAGCAGCTCAGTACTCACATACAGCACTCTGTACTCACATACAGCACTCTGTACTCACATACAGCACTCTGTACTCACATACAGCAGCTCAGTACTCACATACAGCACTCTGTACTCACATACAGCACTCTGTACTCACATACAGCACTCTGTACTCACATACAGCACTCTGTACTCACATACAGCTCTCTGTATTCACATACAACACTATGTACTCAAATACAGCACTCTATACTCACATATAGCACTCTGTACTCATATAGAGCATTCTGTACTCATATACATCATTCTGTGCTCACATACAGCACTCTGTACTCACATACAGCAGCTCTGTACTCACATACAACACTCTGTACTCACATACAGCAGCTCTGTACTCACATACAGCAGCTCTGTACTCACATAAAGCACTCTGTACTCACATACAGCACTCTGTATTCACATACAACACTATGTACTCAAATACAGCACTCTATACTCACATATAGCACTCTGTACTCATATAGAGCATTCTGTACTCAGATACATCATTCTGTACTCACATACAGCACTCTTTACTCACATACAGCAGCTCTGTACTCACATACAGCAGCTCTGTACTCACATATAGCACTCTGTACTCACATACAACACTATGTGCTCAGATGCAGCACTCTATACTCACATACAGCGCACTGTACTCACATACAACACTCTGTACTCAGATACATCATTATGTGCTCACATACAGCACTCTGTACTCACATACAACACTCTGTACTCACATACAACACTCTGTACTCACATACAGCACTCTGTACTCACATACAACACTCTGTACTCACATACAACACTCTGTACTCACATACAGCACTCTGTACTCACATACATCACTCTGTACTCACATACAGCACTCTGTACTCACATACAGCACTCTGTACTCACAAAGAGCACTCTGTACTCACATACAGCACTCTGTACTCACATACAGCACTCTGTACTCACATACAATACTCTGTACTCACATACAACACTCTGTACTAAGAGCAGCTCTGTAATCACATACAGCACTCTGTACTCACAGCACTCTGTACTAACAGCACTCTGTACTCACAGCACTCTGTACTCACACCCCAGTGCCCATGCTCCCTCTTGCAGTTCTTGATGAACACTGAGTTCCATGAGTCTGGGCCTGGAGCGGAGTGCATGGGCATGTCATTTATCGCCTTTTCAAAGTCATGTGGAGTCAGGGTAATGTCAGATAGGCTTGTGTTTACCAGGTTCTGTGGCACTCTCATAAAAAATTCATTTAGGTCTTCAACTTTCAGTCTGGTTAGTGTAGACAGCCTGACTGTCTGCATAGACAGCCATGCTGTCTGCCAGCTGAGTTCATATTTTGTGCCATGCAAGTTTCCATAGTTTCCGCCAGAGGGCAAGCCTGTAGGCATACCCATGTGAGTCTGCCACACCCCTGCCTCTCTCTCACTTGGCGCCCAAACTTCAGTCAGTCAACAGGCCTAACTCGTCTCCCTCTCGCAAGGCGCATGGCCCTGGGCAATGGCCACAGACACACAGCCTGTGAACTCGCACCTTTATACAAATAAAGTAAGAAGCCTCCGAAGCCTTATCATTGCATTCCCACGCCTCCAAAACGCCAAATAAGACGTCGTTATAAATGGTGACAGCGGTGCCTCGCAGCACATGTGTTTGCCCGCGAGGGGAGGAAGAGGAATGAAGTTATCTACCATTTCATCAGTCTCTACAAGAAGCATCCGTCTCTCAACGAGTTATCCTGATGTCGTGTCTGTAAATCTCAGCATCCAGACACAGGTACATGCAGGATTCAGGCCGAAATTTGTCTAATTCTCCGAGAAATGGCGTCACTGACTTCACGCCACAGTGTCCCATGCTGTTTCTCAGTCACGTGCTCAGCCTTGCCAGCATGTTCTGCTGTTGTTGTTCAGCTCAGCACAACTATTTCAGCACTTCAGAGGTGAGTTAGTGGTGATTTCAGCGTCTAGTGTGAGTGTTCCTCTCCGAGTTTGTGGGTAGGTGGGGACGGCCGGGTCCCTCGCCTCTCACCTAAACACTCACGCGCCGACTCTCACCACTCACTGCCCACTCCCTCTATGCTGTTTTCTGTGAATTTCCTTGTGAATTCTTGCCAAAGCTGTGTATCAGAGTGTCTGAGGCCACTCGAAGCCACGTGATCAGCACCCCTTGTGGGTGAGCCAGATCCCAAGCCACTCGCTGTGGTCTGCGCCCACATCAACCCATGACGTCACCACCATGCTGCTGACGTCACGATGCTGCCGACTCCACGACGTCACTCCACTGATGTCACTTCGCGATGTCACCCCATGACATCCATCATCATGTCACTCCAGAACGTCACCTCGCGACGTCACCCACGATGTTGCCTGACGTTCCTCGCGACGTCTGCTGACATCACTCGCGATGTCACACCTGACATCATCCATATGATGTCCCGAGTGCTGTAGTTTCACAGTGAGCATTTTATTTTCATTATTTGTCGAGAAGTTTGAGAGAAGATAAGTTGTACCACATGTGCAGTATGTGTGCAGTTTCTCGTGTGTCCTATGTAGCACCTGTGTGTTACTTTGTCACCCGGTGTGACCCGCGCCCCGCGTGCTTGACAGCTGACATTTGTCAGTCCAGGCGTCAGTTACGAGCGTCCGAGCGTCTTGTACAGAAAGCTCTTATTGTTCGCCGCTCGTAGATGCCTTTGTTGAATCGTACCCGCGACGATTCTCCCATCGAGACCGTTCCACTTCACCTCCAAGACCGTCAGTCCAGTTATTGCAGATGACCAGTCTGGGGACGCTTACACTGCCCTCTGCTGTAACTTCTACTGTCGAAAGATGTCACTCGCCAAGCCGCAGTTAAGCCTGTTGGCAGGCGACTGTCAGTCTCGTGTTACAGCTTCAGTGAGCAGCCTGCACAAAGATGATGTCACTTTGACTGCTAGCCCACTCACTGCAGTATGGTGTATGCTGTTACGACCTCCAGATGTTTCGCCGAGTCGTCCCTGTCACGACTCACTCTACACTCGCCAGCAGCGACAGCTCCAGTGACAGAACCAGTCAAGGAATGTCCTCCTGAGTCGCTTGCCAGTCCTGTCCTGTTGCGACTACTGACGACGCCTCACTCGAGGGCACCAGCAGTTGTGCCCCAGATTGAGTGAACCCAAGAAAACTCCAAATAACACATATTATATTAGCGGCTCTCTAAAAACTGAGTCATACTGGGACTTTAGTAACTCACTCATTTCCTTGCTGTCATCTGTGTAGGACCCATCTCGTTTTAGTAGGGGCCCAATACTGGATGTTGTTCTCGACTTTGTTTTGGCATAAGAAAAGAAATACTTTGGGTTTCTTTCAATTTCATTTATGGCTTTTAGTTCTTCCCGCGTTTCTTGAGTCCTGTAAGATTCCTTTAGTTTTAATTCGATGTTTGCTATTTCTCTGACCAGTGCCTCCCTACGTATTTCAGATATATTGGCCTCTTGTAGCCGCTCTGTTATTCTTTGCCTTCGACTGTATAGGGAGCGCCTCTCTCTTTCTAGTTTACATCTTCTCCTCCTTTTCCTTAAGGGAATTTGCCTTGAGCAAACCTCAAGTGCACAGAGTTAATTTGTTCTAGACATAGGTTAGGATCGGTGATGCCTAGGCTATCTTCCCAGTTTATATCATTTAGGACTTGGTTTACTTGGTCCCACCTTATGCTTTTGTTATTGAAGTTGAAATTGGAGAAGGCTCCCTCGCGACTGATCACATTTTGTCGATCTGGGGCCCCCCTCATGCATGTCTGGACCTCTATTATGTTGTGATCTGAGTATATCATTTTTGATATGATGACATTTCGTATCAGATCATCATTGTTAGTGAAGATGAGGTCCAGCATATTCTCCAACCTTGTAGGCTCTATTATTTGCTGGTTTAAGGTGAATTTGGTGCAGAGATTTAAAAGCTCGTGTGTGTGCGAGTTTTCATCTGAGCTGCCTCCTGGTGTTATCTCTGCTACAACATTATTTCGTATATTCCTCCATTTTAGGTGCCTTAGGTTAAAATCCCCAAGGAGCAAGATGTTGGGGGCAGGAGCTGGAAGGTTTTCCAGACAGTGGTCAATTTTCAGAAGCTGTTCCTGGAATTATTGGGACGTTGCATCCGGAGGCTTGTATGCAACCACGATGACCAGGTTTTGATTCTCGATCTTTACTGCTAAAACTTCAACTACATCATTTGAGGCATTTTGTAGTTCTGAACATTTAAGTGACTCGGTGATATACAGGCCAACCCTTTTCCCTCCTCCCTTTTGCCTGTTCACTCTGTCACATCTGTATAGGTTGTAGCCAGGGATCCATATTTCATTGTCCAAGTGATCCTTTATGTGGGTCTCTGTGAAAGCCGCAAACATTGCATTTGACTCTGTAAGCAGTCCACGGGTGTAAGGTATCTTGTTGTTTGTTGCTGGTTTTAGACCCTGTATATTTGCAAAGATGAATGTCGTTGGATTGGTGGTATGGGGGGAGTCTTTTTTTTCCTGGCACTAATATCTGTTGTTCTGGAGTGGAGGCCATTGACTGTGGTTCCACTCCAGAAATGATTGTAGTTGGTGTACGATTTCTGTCATTTCCTGCCAGCTTTTTTTCCTTCCTGGCGCTAAAAAAACTCTCTCTCTGGAGTGGCTTTGGCTACCCAGGTTTTCCCATGGTCTGGATGTTCTGTGTCGTCTTGTACCCTTTAGGTGGTGTGCCTGGCAATATAGGTTATAGCACTGTCTTTCCTGAACTGATGAGTGACACATTTCAGGGTGGAAAAGCTTACAGAAAGGGACGTTGCATTTACCTGTTGTCATATGGGCACGGCATTTTCTGGGGTGGTCAAAGTTGCATGTCCCATCTGTTTTCCCAGAAATTCCATGCATAATATTTGCATACGCCTGGTTTGTGTTTGCCTTGTTTTTTTGTGACTGTGTTCCCTAATGTATTCCCTATTGGTGCGTGTTTTCCTGTCTCATTTCTATCTTCAGCACTAGTGCTAACATCCCCTTTTGTTCCATCTCCAACACTAGCACCTTCAGGAGCACTGTCCTCCAGTACAACACTAGCACCCTCAGGAGAACTATCCTCCAGGACAACACTAACACCCTCAGGAGCGCTGTCGTTCAAAACAGCCCCTTCCAAACCACTCATCTTATTTTCCCAGCTGTCATACCATGTTGACATGTCTTTTAAGAAGGATCTTTTATTGGTGTTCTTATCTTTTAATATAGATGTAATTTCCTCATACAGGTGTATCTCGTTTGGGCAGACCCAAAAACATCTCTCTGAGTTTATGTCAAGTGTGGTCACTGGTTGAAAATCCCTGCATATACCATGGGACCATTGACCACAGATTGCAAGCAATCCAGGCCTGTTTTCGTCCCTTACCCTTTCTACAGACTACACAGATCTTCATGGTGGTGGTCATCTTGCAACACTTGACCACACTCCTAGCTAGCTAGTCTATAATTTCTCGAAGTATTTAGTTGTTTTTAATAGTTCCTCTGATTGGCTTATTTCTAACGAATCCGTTTGAATCCGGTCCTTTGTTCACTTATTTCTTGGACGAATCCGGTTTGTGCTCACTGTATATTTTAACTAATAACCACCTTAAGGTAGATCTGTCTATTTGTATTGTATCTCTTTGTTGTAGTTGCTGTTTGGGTGTTTATTAAGGGCGTGTAAACCTCGTCAGCTTATGAATCCGGTCAGAGGAGACCTTGTTTTCAACTAATCCGTTTGAATCCGGCTGTTCGTTCACTTGTTCTTGACGAATCCGGCGAATCCGAATTAGTGGATCACTTATTTGGGCGTATCCAGTCGGTGATTTTGGACTAGCACATGAAAAGAACTACTTGGAGAGTATTTAACAGAGTAATATGTGTTCAGTTTGATACAAAAAGTATAACTTGGGTGTTGGAGCAGCCGTGGCTTCTGAAGATGAAGATTACTGGAGGAATATTTGATTTTCGTTGTGTATGTTGCGACCACTGCTAACTACAGGTTTAGTGTATTTCCACAAACTGTATACGTCACTCCATCGCAATAAGTACCGATTTGTTACTGGTTAATAGCTACGGCAACACTGTAAGGTTTCTGAATGATGACACTAGGTGGATGGTATCACTAAATTTTAGGTCAGGTACACTGGCAGGTTTAAAAATTATTAATACGAGCTGACCGGCATGGTAGGGTTCTGGCGACTGTTGGCAACTGTTTACCACATGAACCTTGCGTCTTTAGGCCTAAATTCACCTTAAATGTCACCTTACATTTATTTGGTATCTTATCTATATATTACAGTACCACTGGGATAAACACTATAACACTATATATGACACTATTATCTTGGAGACTCTTTCCTCTGGCAAAAAAGGTTCTAGTATTGTTGTTATTTGCACACGGTACACTAAGCCTAACGTCCCCTCTTGAGAGTATTCTCTGGCAGGTATTCCACACTAATTCTCCTTTTTGACGCAGTGTATACTATTTTTCTGCTAGTTTGGTTCCAAGCGCTGGACGGATGAACCTTATAGGTTCACTGGCACAGTCTAGAGTTCTAGCACGCAAACGAGATCGTGATAATCACGAAAAAAACATGGAGCACGCGGGGCACTCGGGCAGTTCCTGTCTCCTTCCCTTCCTAATATTGTTTCCACCAGCAATGAGGCACATAATAGGCTTGTTCCCATTACTTGTCATATTATCAAACCTGTTGACAATGTCACTAACACCAGTTCCTGGGAAACACACGCTCTGTCTCACCTTCCTATCTCTGTTACAAAAAGCTCAGTCATTATATCTTACCTGTGAGTAACCGATCAAAGGATTGGAACCTAGACTGACTGTTTCTTTTACCTTTGTGAAGTTACACGAAGGTATGTCTTGCATTTAACCCAATTAACTTGTCTCAGTCACCACTGATTAAAGAATAATAATGTTACTGTGGGCTTCTGCAGGTGATTGCTCTCGTGGTGTGCTTATATGAAGCCATGAACCTTGATCTAAACTCTTGATTTATGTTAACTAACATTTCGCTCATGCACAAATAACCCACACATAGCAGAATGAGACTTATGACAACGTTTCGGTCCTACTAACTGGTCACACTAATGTGCGAGTTATTTATGTATTGCTCCAGTCAGAGTATTGGGCATTTTTAATCTTTATTTCGCTATGTTCATTACAATCTCTTTCCTTTCAAGGAACTAAAAACAAGTAGTAATGAATTATCTGAAATGCAAATAAACAAGTTGTACGAGCTTAAAATATATTTCAGTTTATAATTTTTAAACTGACGTACTGAAGCTGTATTTACGTCTCTTAGTTGTCATGACAACCTAGAATTACGAAGCTTACAGGTAAAAGTTACAGACTGATCATAATATTTTATGAATATATGACGTGAATATAATTGTATAGTTAATAATATTATGTACGGTAACTATGCCATATTAAAGAGTAAAACTATTATTTTTTTTTCTTTTATTAGATGCTATTGAATAATAACAGACTTTAATCATTGGAAAAATTGTAAAAAAAAATTTCACGCTGCTGGCCTAGGTAAGGTCAACGTATTTGACTTAAGGAGACCTGCATTAGTCAGCTAGTTGCATCCTTCTTGTGAGGTTAAATAAGTTGTTCTTGTAAGTTATCTTTTATCTTCAGTGTTTTCGTTTGATGGTGGAGATGGTTCGACTACGTCTTAGTGGACACTGGCTTGACACTTCTGAGATTACACTCTGACACTCACTGAGGGAGGACCCTTTCCATAGATACAATGTCATTATCTTGATCAAGGCCATTGCATATTTCAAATAGGATTAACTTATCGATTTTTTCTAAGGGTTTTCCACACTTTCATTCAAGACTTTCACCGTTCGTATTTACCAGTATGTATATAGGAAAAAATATATTTTACTTCTTATGGGCCAGTGAGTCCTGTGGCCCTCGTTGTCTAAAAGGATTATATGGCCCAATTTTCAGTGTAGTGAACGGTTGGTCCCCACCAAAATAATGTAATATTAAAGAGATTAAATCACCAGAATGCAGCACACTGTTCCATTTCTCAAGAGTTATATTTAAATGCATAAATTTGTTTCTTAGAAAATTACCATCATTGTGATCTAGATCGTCAGCTTCCGACGTACGACTTTCAAGATGCATGGGCTTCCTCTCGCCTCCCAGTCAGTAGATGTGAATGACTTAATACTTCAACGTCAGTGGAATCTCCCACGTAGGTCAATGGTGGATATTTATTCAGTTCACGGCTTCCATGAAGATAGTTTGAAATTCCTCTAAGGTGATCTTCTGCCAGTGGAATCCTTTCCTTATTGTTGGACCGTTCCAATCATACGTTTGTTCATAAGAGCCCCCATGTTCCAATCATACGTGTGTTCATAAGAGCCCCCATGT
This sequence comes from Cherax destructor, assembly GCA_009830355.1. NCBI lineage: Eukaryota > Metazoa > Arthropoda > Malacostraca > Decapoda > Parastacidae > Cherax > Cherax destructor. Next base: position 165,310 of record WNWK01001719.1, read on the forward strand.
TCCAATCATACGTGTGTTCATAAGAGCCCCCATGATCCAATCATACGTTTGTTCATAAGAGCCCCCATGATCCAATCATACGTTTGATCATAAGAGACCCCATGATCCAATCATACGTTTGATCATAAGAGCCCCACGTCAGGGTTACCTGGGGGTTATGAACCTCCATTTACACTTGTGTTTGACTTCGTGACTATGAAAAATTTAATGTGTTGCAGCCAGCAATAACATTTGCTTCATTAACAGACAATTAGTGGAGAACATGACTTCTAAATAGTGTAAAAGTCTCAGTAGACAAATCTACTGCGAATTCTAAACACATTGCCTAAGTATCAACAACGTTAACAGGCGGACGTTGACTTTATAGAGAGGTTTGTCAGGATTATGTGTTAAAATTATAGGTTCATTATGATCTACACCCGTTACATCAGCAGAAATTATTAATTATACCAGTTTTCTCGATGATAGTGGAGGGACCAGGATAATTATGGACTCAGGCATCGATTCGAAGACATATCACAAAATATTAGAATAATATCTTCATTTTTACAAGCCAAGCTGACCTCAGTGACATACTACTATATAGAAAGCCCCTTGTTATGCAGAGCATTTCGGGCAAATTAGGTAATTAGTAATTTCCAGGATGCAACTCACACCAGTCGACTAACACCCAGGTACCCATTTTACTGATGGGTAACATTGACAACCGGAGTAAACCTTGATGTACCCAAAAGGTGTGACTTACACGACACACACTGTCTTGCGTGTTTGGTAATTTCATTATGAGAAGAGGTGTTATGTAACCCACCTTTGCTTCTTATAACTCAGCTTACTACAAAACTCTTTTTAACTCGGGAATTATCCGCGTTTCAAACTTTTAATTCTTCTTTATATTCGTCTTTCTCGACTCTTAAAAGACAATGCTTTAATCGAATGAAGGGAAAATAGTGTTGTCACATACTTGTCTGTACCGATCGAGTGGTCAATTAACCCGAGGCTACTAGGCAGCCCCCCACCACCGCCTTTACAAAACTCACGTAAGCGGTTAAAATCCTGAATCCTTAAATAGTGAAACCGTAACCCAGTGATGTATAGGTCACACCTTCATTGATACAATACACTTCTCAGAGTCTGCATTGCATCGACTAGTAAATATATATTTTAACTTCAGTCCTGAGCGCAAGTCATTAAAACAAAGTCCCGAAGATGTGGAAATTGTCTGCTGGAGGATTACCTTGGAGGGCTGAATGTAATTGTTTATCGTTCATGTAGCAAGTGTTCCTTCACCCTGACACTCAGAACATTTATTACTTTAATCCCTTGCAGTAATTTCCTATAAGACGCGTCTTTCATTTTCTTCGACAAATGTACGGTAAAGTTTTCAGCGTATTTAGTGCGTAGTGTAGCGGTGTGGGAGCGACGCCTCGGGTACACCAACACCCCAGCTAGTCATCACCTTAGCCAGTCATTACCCCAGCCAGTCATCACCCCAGCCAGTCATCACCCCAGCCAGTCATCACCCCAGCCAGTCATCACCCCAGTTAGTCATCACCCCAGCCAGTCATCATGGTATGCTTGTGGTAAACATTGGTTCTCAGGGATTACTTCAGTTATCCTGACGAGGCCATAAGTCGAAGAAAATCCTCAACAGTATATATTTGTGTGTGTGTGTGTGTACTCACCTAGTTGTGGTTGCAGGGGTCGATTCAAAGCTCCTGGCCCCGCCTCTTCACTGGCCGTTACTCGGTCACTCTACCCGCTCCATGAGCTTTATCATACCTCTCCTTAAAGCTATGTATGGATCCTGCCTCCACTACATCACTTCCCAGACTATACCACTTCCTGACAACTCTTTGACTGAAGAAATACTTCCTAACATCCCTGTGGTTTATCTGAGTCTTCAACTTCCAATTGTGACTCCTTGTTGCTGTGTCCCCTCTCTGGAACATTCTGTCTCTGTCCACCTTGTCGATTCCTCTCAGTATTTTATAAGGCGTTATCATATCCCCATCATATCATGTGTGTGTGTGTGTGTGTGTGTGTGTGTGTGTGTGTGTGTGTGTGCTCCAAGGAACACATATACACACACTGCTGAGGAGCTCGGTAAGTATACTACCAGAAGCCAGTTTCAAGTATTTCTGGGTGTCGACTTTGAAGATATTTAATAACCAACCCACATTACTGTGGCTTGAATAACTTAAAACTAACTCAAAATATTATGGGTGGCATATATCATACCTAACCCAGAAAGTTGATCCTGAAATAATTTAAACTAACCCATAAAATTAATAAAAATCTTCAGATAACGTTTTGAACCGACCTGTACCAAAACAATACTGAAGCTTCATGACTGTCCATCAGGAAGCAAAAGGTCAACTGAGTCGTCCTCGATATTACTGAAGTTTTGAATTATTCTCCACTTTATTATAACTCATATTTTTCTTTGGAAAATTTCCCTTCTAAGATAAAGCAGTTAATAAGGACGACAAGAGGCAATGGTGGCATCTTCTACATTTTATTAGGCTTGAAAAATCTATAGCAGACGGGAATTTGTTGCAGTTTTAATAGCTCGTGTTCTAATTTTCTTAAGAGGTCCAATTGTACCAGGGAGAAAAAACTCTAAATTGTGCTCGACAGAGAACAAACCGCTGACTTTAAAAGCTTGAGAGGAATAGAGTCACGACCTGAGAGGAATCAGCAAGTGCTTTAATTAACGCTGAGTTCTTCCTATGGTTCAAGAAAGTCGGGAAAGTGAGTGCAACTTTCCCAGTTCCGCGTTCTCTTTTAATCCATCTAAATATTACATTTATTAGTGTTGCTGAATTTAATTAACTGATATTAACCCAACTTAATTTAACCGTGATTGGAACAATCACGGTATTGTACCTGTTTATTCTTATCAGGTTTATTTTTGACTTGCTAAACTCTGAATGGGTGGAACGTAGTCAGTAAGGGTTCACCATAGATGAATATGCATTTCCTTACTAGGTTACGTTAGTTCAGGTTAGGTTAAATTAAGTTGGGTTAATATCAGTTAACTAAATTCAGCACATAGAAGGAAACTAATGACAACGTGTAACTTGTTAATGGTCCAAGTCGGACCGAAAATTCGTCATAAATCTCACTCTCCTATATGAACGTTATTTGTGTATAAATGTGGAAAAAATGGGAGAACAAATCAATGGTTGCCTTTAGGAATCAGCATGGCCATCCACGCACCTTCACTTAATCCTCATTTCACAGATGTTGTAAATCTGCTTAAGCTCCCTTATTATCTTTATTTATTTTAGTCTCGGCGCCTCATTCCAATACAAGCCTAACCTAACCTAACCTAACGCACCCTAACTTAACTTAATCTATTGTAAGTTGGCATGAATAACATCACCTAATTTAGTTTCACCTAAATTAACGGGTCGTAACCTAAATTAACCCAGTCTACTTTCAATAAATTAGCCTACCACAGCAAACAAACCAAACCTAACCAAATCAAACCGACCATAACATAGGAGAAACGTTCACAGAATAATCTGATAAAAATGTAATAATACGCTACGAAAAGATGAGCTGGCTTTAATCACTGGGGTAATTTTCCACACATCCATACAGCTCACTCCACATCAGTCACTCTGCTAGGCTGTTAGTTGACACAACCATCATCACCACTCAATAAATTGGTTTTCTAAATTAAGAAAATCGCTTGCGCGCGCGTGTATGTGTCTGTGTACTCACCTATTTGTGGCTGCAGGGGTCGAGTAAGAGCTCCTGGCCCCGCCTCTTCACTGATAGCTACTAGGTCCTCTCTGTCCCTGCTCCATGAGCTTTATCAAATCTTGTCTTAAAACTATGTATGGTTCCTGCCTCCACTACATCACTTGCCAGACTATTCCACTTCCTGACAACTCTAATGACTAATAAAATACTTCCTAACATCCCTTTGACTTGTCTGAATCTTCAACTTCCAATTGTGAACCCTTGTTTCTGTGTCCCATCTCTGAAACATCCTGTCTTTGTCCACCTTGTCAATTCTTCGCAATATTTTATATGTCGTTATCATGTTTCCCCTAACCCTCCTGTCCTACAGGAGGGAAATCGTCAGGCCGATTTCCCTTAACCTTTCTTCGTAGGACATTTCCCTTAGCTCTGGGACTAATTTTGTTGCAAACCTTTGCATTTTTCTAATTTCTTTACGTGCTTGACCAGCTATGGGTTCCAAACTGGTGCTGCATACTCCAGTATGGGCCAGACGTACACAGTGTACAGAGTCTTGAAAGATTCCTTACTGAGGTATCGGAACGCTATTCTTAGGTTTTCTAAGTGCCTATATGTTGCAGCAGTTATCTGGTTGATGTGCGCCTCAGGAGATATGCTCAGTATTATACTCACCCCAAGATCTTTTTCCTTGTGTGAGGTTTGCAGTCTTTGGTCACCTACACTATACTCTGTCTGCGGTCTTCTTTGCCCCTCCCCGATCTTCATGACTTTGCATTTGGAGCCAGTTTCTGGACCAAGCTTACAGGATGTCCAGGTCTCTTTAGTCCTGCCTGATCCTCACCCGATTTAATTCTCCTCATTAACTTCACATCATCTGCAAACAGGGACACGTCTGAGTCTATCCCTTCCGTCATGTCATTCACATATACCAAAAACATCACTGGTCCTAGGCCTGACCCCTGTGGAACCCGGTTCGTCACAGGCGCCAACTCTGACTCATCGTCACTTACCATGACTCGTTGTTGCCTCCCTTTCAGATATTCTCTGATCCATTGCAGTGTCTTTCCTGTTATGCGTGCCTGATCCTCTAGCTTTTGCATTAACCTCTTGTGAGGAACTGCGTCGGAGGTTTTGCCTACCTACACTTTTGGGTGAACCAAGGACTCGTTCTGGTCTTCCCATTATTTCTGTTGCCCTTGGGAACGAACCTCTCTTCCGCCTCCTTGCATTTTGTTGTCATGTAATGTATCATTTCTTTTACTGTTTTCCTGCCAATTCTCTCTCCCACTGAACGCTTGCAGGAAGTTCCTCATGCCTGTGTAGTCCCCCCTTTTGTCGGTTGGCTTCTCCCATCCTATTCTTGCTACCCTCTCCACTTGTAGCTCAACTATGTATTCAAAGCTCAGAGCCACATGCTCACTAGCTCCAAGGGGGATTTCGTACGCAATATCCACGATGTCAGAACTACTCAAGGTGAATACTAGGTCCAGTCTTGCTGGTTCATCCTCACCCCTCTCTCTGGTAGTGTCCCTAACGTGTTGATGTATGATCCATTACCACATCCATCATCTTGGCTTTTCATGTTTTGGGACCCCATGGGGCTCCAGGTTTTCCCAGTCAATTTCCTTGTGATTGAAATCACCTATAACTAGTACCTTTGCTCTACCCACGTGAACTCTTCTGGCCACCTCAGCTAGTGTGTCCACCATTGCTCTGTTGCTCTCTTTGTATTCTTCTCTTGGCCTCCTGCAGTTCTGTGGCGGGTTGTACATCACTGCAATTACCACCTTAGGGCTCCTAGACTGGATTGTTTGCCCAGTCCATCCATTCCATTTTCTCAGTGCAACTCCTCCTGCCCCTCTGCTCCCTCTATCTTTTCTCATGATCTGATATCCAGGTGGAAAGATTGCATTTGTTATCATCCTGTGGATGTCTCCTTGATTCTTTCACACCACTCCTCAAATTTATTTGTTATTTCGTCTGCATTTGTATACCAAACCTTCAACTTCTTTTCTAAAACTGTGGTCTGGAGGTACATTAGGGCTGGGGAATCGGGAGACATGACAAGGAACTATGGGGGGTTGCTGTGAAGGTGGAGTTTGTATTGAGGTAGGGGACATTGGGTATGGCATGTGGGTTTTGGGTTAGAATGTTTGGTTGCATTGGGGGTTGTCAGGGTTGGGGGGCTTCTGTAGGTGGTTGTGAGGGAGGTTGTATTTGATCTTCCTCCTAAGTCTGGGTTCTCCTGTCCATCTCCATCTTTTCCTCTCTTTTCTCGTTTCGTCTTTGTACTCTCTTTTTCAGTTTCTGCCTTTCTTCTCGTGTTCTGTCACGGTCAAGATACACCCTCTAGTACACAGACATGTCCCTAAGTCGTGCTTTCTCCTCGAGGATCCTCTTTCGAGCCGATTCTGCCTTGACAATCACTTTGACTGGCTGGTTTCTTCCTCTTGCAAACCCTTCTATTCTCAGAAAATTTGCCAGCTGGGTATGTCTTTTCCTATTGCTTTCGTGATGCTTTCAATCACTTTTTTCTCCCCTTGTCTTCTTGCTTCATATGTGTGTGTGTACTCACCTAGTTGTACTCACCTAGTTGTGGTTGCAGGGGTCGAGACATAGCTCCTGGCCCCGCCTCTTCACTGGCCGCTACTGGGTCACTCTCCCTGCGCCATGTGCTTTATCATACCTCTTCTTAAAGCTATGAATGGAACTTGCCTCCACTACATCACTTCCTAAACTATTCCACTTCCCGACCACTCTGTGACTGAAGAAATACTTCCTAACATCCCTGTGATTCATCTGAGTATTCAACTTCCAACTGTGTCCCCTTGTTGCTGTGTCCCATCTTTGGAACATTCTGTCTCTATCAATCTTGTCAATTCCTCTCAGTATCTTATATGTCGTTATCATGTCCCCCCTATCTCTCCTGTCCTCCAGTGTCGTCAGGTCGATTTCCCTTAACCTCTCCTCGTAGGACATACCCCTTAGCTCCGGGACTAGTCTTGTTGCAAACCTTTGCACTTTCTCTAGTTTCTTTACGTGCTTGGATAAATGTGGGTTCCAAACTGGTGCTGCATACTCCAGTATGGGCCTAACGTACACAGTGTACAGGGTCCTGAACGATTCTTTATTAAGATGTCGGAATGCTGTTCTTAGGTTTGCTAGGCGCCCGTATGCTGCAGCAGTTATTTGGTTGATGTGCGCCTCAGGAGATGTGCCCTGTGTGTGTGTGTGTGTGTGTGTGTGTGTGTGTGTGTGTGCGTATCTGAATGTGTCTCTGTGTAATATCCTACATGTACTTAATATATGTGAGTTGCAGATGTCGACCTTAGCTTCCGTCCTGTTTCTTAATTAATCTCTTGTCAGTATCACTTCCTCGTTAGCCCTGGCATACCTGTTCTAAAACCATTGTATACAGTCTGACGCAATTACTTCTCCGTTGAGGTCATTCCACTTCCTGACCACCCTAAATAAGCACTTTCTGACATCCCTATAACTCATTTATATCTTTAATATCCATTTTTTGTCCCCGTGAACCTATTTTCCAGTTGTCTCCAGTGTTTTATAATCGCTTATAGTCGACTGATGAATTCAGCAACAAGACGGCATCTTATCACAAGCAATCTTATCACCAACTCTGCTGCTAACATCTGTTTGGATGACTTAATTCCGAAAGTGGCCCCGCTTCCCTATGACCTCCCCTACATCTTCCTCACTTCATTTCTATAACAATTACATTAGTCACTGGCCTTAAACTTCTGCATTAGGCAAAAGGAGAAACCATCTTCTATGAAGACTGAGAGTTTGATCCCCTCAAAATATTACATCCATACTTTTACCGTCGCTAGTATTATAATTGCCTGTATTCGACAGAAGAAGCCTGAGCAATAATAAAGAAATGTATTACTCGTTAACTTTTCTGACTGTGTAATAATTAACAAAGTGTCTAATCAATGTCTCCAGGTAACCTACTTGGTAAGCTTCCTGTACTAATCAAGTTATTATATTTTAGTATACTCTGATCATCCCTCTCACTGTTATTCACAATATGAGAAAATGCACAACTGATACGTTAGGCTGTTGTTATAAAGCGGTTTAACATAATGCTGCACCACATGAAGGGAAAGCTCATCATACTGACTGACTCGTTATACAAGTTTAACATAATGCTGCACCACATGAAGGGAAAGCACATCGTACTGGCTGACTCGTTATACAGGTTTAGCATAATGCTGCACCACATGAAAGGAAAGCTCATCATACTGACTGACTCGTTATACAGGTTTAGCATAATGCTGCACCACATGAAAGGAAAGCTCATCATACTGACTGACTCGTTATACAGGTTTAGCATAATGCTGCACCACATGAAAGGAAAGCTCATCATACTGGCTGACTCGTTATACAGGTTTAACATAATGCTGCACCGCATAATACTGACTGACACATTATCCAGGTCGCTGAATAATGTGAACACTTTCTGTCAAGGAATATTTCACATGTGTGACACCATATCTCAGGAAAAATAGAACTTGTGAAAATATTTGAGATTTATAACCCTATAATCTCCACATTGTCTGTTGTTCTGATTTAATAAAGAACATGTGGAAAAACAATGAATTGAAGATGACTCAGTAAGTTTTAGTCTGGTCGCCAACCACTTTGTTTTCCATTATTGACGGTAAATGACTTTTTAAAAAACTCGATTTGACATATGTTTAGCCACAGATAACTTGTTTACAAGTTTTGTTGCAATTATAAATTATATTTTAATGTCCATTTTTTCCCTGCGGGAACTTTTTCATTGGTTCCCATAAAATTAACTCTTCTTGTTTTTAATTTCCTGAAAGTGTCATGGCCCCACAAAACAAAACAGCCAGAAACAAAAGCTCCGCTACCATCACACAGATCCTGCAACACATGTGAAACAATAGCAAGCTCTAGGATGGCCTTGTCACAGCATCCTTGTCAAAGCTTGAAGTAAACGATGACTGGCTGACTGTTATGTTACTTGTGTACTGGGTCTTGTTGCGAGGCCTGGTCACCAGCTGGACCGCGGGGTCGTTCAACCCAGAAACCCTCTCCAGGTATACACATGTGTTACATAATGTACCATGTTGTACACCCCACTTGATAGCGAGTGAAAATCCATCAGCAGTGGGAAGAATCCACGTCTCTCTCTCCTTCTCTCTCCCCCAGGATTATTCGACACCTCATCACTTCTTGATAAGATATATATGCATGGCCTTAGTTACTGTACAGGTCGAGAGATGGTTAATTCTCACCCGTCTGGAGGGTGAGAGATTGATTGTAAATCAACTGTGTTAATGAATGAGTCATGTGCAACACCTAGGTGTCTCCATTGTCTAATTGTGTTGTTATTATTAAAATTATTATTATTAAAATTATTATTATTAGAATTAGAATTATTATTAGTATTATTAGTTGTAATAGTAGTACTACTATAAATTTATGCGTCAAACCCGTAAGGGTGATACCACTCCAAGTATCGTCCTGTAAATGGCTTTATAAAGCCCATCGTGGGCGAAACGTTGCCAGTATAGACTCTCATTTTAATACATAATACCATCAAGCTGACGAGTAAGACAAAAGCGCGACAATTAGGTAACCTTTTTGTCGATACGTATCGCCTGGATAACAGACATCGTAAAGGGAATACAGATGATTATAACACTGAAGATAGTGGCTGTGGAGACGATATTTTTGAGGTAATCAGTCTTCTGGCCTTGATAAAAGATGGTCATTTCCCTTATGCTGAAACAGAGGTAATGTATCAGACTTACATACCGAATGAGAGGTGTTGCAGCTGGAGATGATGTCGCAAATAAGTGGGGCCCCACTCATACTTCTAGCTCAAATATATAAATCTCTGGCCACATGACTGCTATAGGCTAGGCACAGATCGCCATCTATCAAGGCTGAGGACCGGATCACCTCTACCCTACCACTGTCCTCATTGTTATAATCGTCTGTACTCGACCGAAGAAGCCTGCTGAACAGGCTATACATATCGGCAGTAACTGTACCCAGGTGCTGCTGTGTCCTGCTTCGTTCTCTTGTGGGTATTGTGCAAAGTTTACGATACAGTTCTGTGTGAAGTTGAATTTGGGAATGTGTCTTTATTTGCTGTTCCATTAGGCGATAAATGACCGAGATTTTTACAGTAACATCAAGTTTACTGTTACAGGGCAGTGTTGCCAGGCAGTGTTCCCGGGCAGTGTTGCCAGGCAGTGTTCCAAGGCAGTGTTGCGGGGTAGTTTTGAAGGGCAGCACTTCCCGGGAACACTGCCCGGCAAAACTACCCCGCAACACTGCCTTGCAACACTGCCTGGTAACACTGCCCGGCAACGCTGCCTGGCAACACTGCCCCGCAACACTGCCTGGCTTGGAGTAATTGAAGCTACATGTATGTAATTAATTGCACATTTTTAGCCATCGTAATTACTACTGAACTTTTCAGGGGGGAAAAATGTAATTTTAATTGTAGCTGTAAGTGTTATCAAGCAAATACCTGCTAAAACTGCATCATAATCCTGGGGTACAATGATGGGCAATAAAAAAAATAAGTGCACTTCATATGGTACATAACTGATGTGATTCTCTTTGGGTCACGTCCCAGTCGCTGTGCCTGACTGGGCTCCTCTGACTGGGCTCCGCTGACTGGGCTCCGCTGACTGGGATCCTCCCTCAGAGTCCATTGTTGACGAATGGATGCAATGTTTCTTGAAAAGGAACATCTATGTTATACTTGTTTTGTGTGAAAAATTAGATTTTTTATTAGTTTAGTGAGTGACATTTTGAAAGCATTGTGAGAGGTTTGGGAAAGCGTTTATTTTTTAAAAATATTAAGCCACTGGTTAAGAATTTATGGACTTCATGATTAATTTTGTCTCAAAAATGTCTTTTGATGTGTTATACAACGAATGAGGAGAAACCTTTTCTTGCTATATACATAATTTTGATAACTGGGCTTTATTTATGGGAAGTTTTATAATTTAATTAGCCCCTAAGCTTCTTTTCTATAAAGTTTTATATAAGAAAGTGTAATGAAGGAAAGTGAAAGGTAAGAGACGGTAATAGAAATGAGGTTCTTACACAGCTAATACTTTAATTTCCTCTACTTGTTTTTAAATTATATTTTTCACTATGGTTACGTGAGTAATATTGATGACACCTGAACTCCCACTTCTTTGTCATTACTAACTGACCAGGTCGGCAAACAGCAATAAGGACAAAGCATACATAAGCAACACAGTAGCGAGCAAGGAAGGGTGACACAAAAACAGACTGGTAACAATCACACTGTCCCTCGCAGAAGACACAAAACTCCCATAATATTGAATCTGACTTCAGTATCTTCCAAATCCTGACTATGACATCGTGCAAATACTAGTCTACTTAAGCTAGATCTATTTAGACTCTGGATCTGGATCATAGTGTCTTTAGAGTCTCACGACATTACCACAAAATATCAATAATGATTAATTTTAAATAAGTAACTGGGTACACACTTCTCCCGAAGACATAAAGATCAAAGTGTACCCAAAAAATTAAGTCTACATCACAAACTTACGCAAAGTGTGTGTTGCCACAGTTGCTCTTTGCTGATGACACTGTGCTTTTGGGAGATTCTGAATAAAAGTCTCAGAGGTTGGTGGATATAGCAAAGAGTAAGGTGATGAGGATAACCAAAAAATTCGGGAACGAAAGATTGGATATTAGATTGTAGGAAGAGTATGGAGGAGGTGAATGTATTCAGATATTTGGGAGTGGACGTGTCAGCAGATGGGTCTATGAAAGATGAGGTGAATCATAGAATTGACGAGGGGAAAAAGGTGAGTAGTAGAGTTTGTAGAGACAAAGAACTTTGTCCATCGAAGCAAAGAGGGGAATATATGAGAGTATAGTTATACCAACGCTCGTATATGGGTGTGAAGAATGGGTGGTGAATGTTGCAACAAGAAGAAGGCTGGAGGCAGTGGAGATGTTGTGTCTGAGGGCAATGTGTGGTGTGAATATAATGTAGAGAATTCGTAGTTTGGAAATTAGGAGGCGCAGGAATACCGAAACTATTGTCCATAAGGCTTAAGAGGGGTTGTTGAAGTGGTTCGGACGTGAATCGAGGATGGAACAAAATAGAATGACTTCGAGAATGTAAATTTGTAGTGGAGGGAAGGCGGGGTAGGGGGCGGCCTCGGAAAGGTTGGAGGAAGGGAGTAAAGGACGTTTTGTGTGCGTGGGGCTTGGACTTCCAGCAAGCACGCATGGGCGTGCTAGGTAGGAGCGAATGAAGACAAATGATTTTTAGGGAACATTTATGAAGGGATTCAGGAAAACCGGCAGGCCGGACTTGAGTCCTGGAGATGAGAAATACAGTGGCTGCACTCTGAAGGAGGGGTGTTAAATGTTGCAGTTTTGTAACTATAGTGTAAGCGCGCCTCTGGCAAGACAGTGATGGAGTGAGTGATGAAGATGAAAGTTAATAACAAAAAGGCACAATACCGTGACTGGAACAATACACAAACAACCCGCACATAGGAGGGGGGAGCTTACGACGACGTTTCGGTCCGACTTGGACCAGGAGGAAGTATATATAAGTATATAGAAGGAGGAAGTATATATAGGCCAGAAGACAGGGACGGGTCAAGAGAGGTAACAGGAAAGGAGGAAGAGAGACAGTGGTAGAGGTAGTAGTAGTAATGGAGTCAAAGACTAAGAAAGAGGAGCACTGCAAGGGAGCTAGGGGCCCACAAGGGAGCTAGGGGCCCACAAGGGAGCTAGGGGCCCACAAAGGGTAGAAACAAGAACACAGAAGGGGAAAAAAATAATAATGGACCAAACACCCAAGGCAGATGAAAGAAAACCCAAAGGAGAAAGAGGAAAGAGGAAAGGGAAGGAGGGAGAAGGGAGAAAAAGAATCACGTTAAGTCACGGATGTTCTGAAGTTCGGGACATTTAACAATGTAATGGGAAAGGAAATCATGAACAGAGACAAAGCCACGACTAAGATTCATACCAGGAAAGTTGTGTATAAGGGAGGATTCAACCAGACGGCGACTGTGAATGTTAGAAGTAGGGTAGACAGTTTTAGCAGAAGACCAGTCTATAGGATGACTGTGATCTCTGACATGACAGAAAAGAGCAGTGTTGGTGTCGGCAAGCCTAGCACTACTTTTGTGTTATCTGACTCTGTCAGAAAGAGTACTGAAGATGACAAGATGAACAAGAAATAGAGTAGACACCAGGAGCATCTATAGAGTGAGTAAAGGTATGAACTAGATTAGTGCGAAGAGTGTTAGTCTGTCGAATAGTAAGTTTGATGTCTGGAGAGAATTGTTGAGATTAGAAAGACTGGAAATATAGAGAAGGCAGAGGACAGGAGAGCTCCCATGAGCAGAGAGTTTGGGAGAGAAGAAAGTCCATTTAGCAAGTGAGAAGGCAGAGTCTATGAAGAGCATCAAGAAATGGTTGGAAGAGACTAGAGTCATGAGGTAAAAGAGCAAAGATGTTATCTACATAGCGGAGCCAGAGTGAAGGGCACACAGCAATAGTAGGAAGTGGAACAGTCTCGAAGTATTCCATTTAAAGATTAGCAAGAACAGGAGATAAAGAAGAGCGCATAGCGATACCGAAGATTTGAGAATAATACTTACCTTGGAAGGAAAAGGAATTTGAGTCCACACAAAGGCGGATAAAATCAAGAATGACATCAGTAGGTATAGGGAGATGAAGTAACCCTTCATTGGCCTTCTCTCTAAGAAAATTAAGGTCATCATCAAGAGGGACATTAGTGAAGAGGGACTCAACATCAAGACTAAGCTTCTTACAGGTCGGGAGAGAGCGAACCCGTTCGATGAAGTCTTGAGAGTGACGAAGGTGGGCAGGAGAAAAAGTACCAAAAAAAGGGTGTGAGGGTTTTGGCCAGCCAAGAAACAAGAGAATAAGAGACAGAACCTCTAGAGGATATAATGGGACGCAGAGGAATATCAGGTTTATTTGGTTTTGGGAAGGCCATAGAAATAGGGCAGAGAGGGACAGATGACACGAAAACGTTGAACAAGGTCAAGGTCAGGAGGACAAAGGTAGGAGAGAGTCTTAGTCTTAGCGATCAAGAGGGAAACGAGAGGAGTGTAAGTACGTGAGTCAGAGAGCGAGACATCAGCTTTACGGAGGTAATCCTCTCGATCAAGGATGACTACCGAATTACCTTTGTCAGAGGAGGGGATAACACTGTTGTTGTTAAATCAGGAAGCAGAGCGCCACGAAAAGTGGACAAGTCAGGTAGATTACGAGAGCGACACTGGCGAAAATAATCAAAAGAGATAATCAGGTCAATACCAGCGTGAGGGGCAGGTGAAGTGGCAAGGGAAAGACCAAAACCAAGAAGTTCAAGCTCATTTTGTGAGAGTAACAGAAGACACATTAGTAACACAGTCGGTAAGGGAGAATTTTGACCAATTGTTATCTGAGAAGAGACGTTGATGTTTATTCTGTATGAATGAGTAGGAATGAACTTTTGAATTCAGGCGAGCAGTGTCAAAAGCAATGGTAGTGAGAAGGTTACGGAGATCTTGTGGAAGAGAAGCAAAGAGCACGTTGACGCTGACGGAGAGTAAAGAAGGCATCTTCATCCTGAGACTTAGTAGAGAGAATGACCTGTTGAAGTAGGAGACTGGTATGGCCAGGAAAGGGAGTGCCCAGTGGGTTGGGTTTCAGGAAATGGGAGAAGGTGGCAAAACTTGTTCAGCAAGACAGTCACGTAAAAAGCGGAGCTGATTCTTACGACGCCTGGAAGCAATAAGAGCAGCCTCATAAGAACGAAAGAGGGACTTAAAAGAAGGAAGAACATTAAAAAAGTTTGAAAGAATAAGACGCTTACCTGCGGGGTCCATAAATAACAAAAAAGCACAATACCGTGACAGGAACAATACACAAATAACCCGCACATAGTAGAGAGGAGCTTACGACGACGTTTCGGTCCGACTTGGACCATTTACAAAGTCACACTAACAAAAAGAGAGAAGAAGGGAGTATATATAGGAAAGCAGACAGGGACGGGACAAGAGAGGTAGTAGTAGTAGTAGTGGAGTCAGTCAAAGACTAAGAGGAGCACTGCAAACGAGCTAGGGGCCCACAAATAAGCTAGGGGCCCGACCAAAGGGTAGGAACAAGAACACAGAGCGGGGGAGGAATAATAATACACCAAAAACCCAAGGCAGAAGAAAGAAAACCCAAAGGAGAAAGAGGAAAGAGGAAAGGGGAAGAGGGAGAAGGGGAAAAAGAATCAGGTTAAGTCACGGGTGTTCTGAAGTTTGGACCGAAACGTCGTCGTAAGCTCCTCTCTCCTATGTGCTGGCTATTTGTGTATGATGAAAGTTTTTCATTTTCGGGCCGCCCTTCCTTGGTGGGAAGCTGCCGATGTGTTAATAAATAAAATAAAATATCTCAACAAAAGTAAAGGAGAACACTGTCTCTGCAGACGCTGGAAAGAGAGAGAGAGAGAGAGAGAGAGAGAGAGAGAGAGAGAGAGAGTGAGTGAGTGTTGCCCCATCGAAAGAGAGATTGCTAGAGGAGCAGCCGCGGGGAAATGGGTTCAGGAGCTTGACATATCTCCCAGAATACATCAGAAGTGAGGAAACGAGAGAACAAGAGTGTAGCTGAGCGGGACAACCAATGAAAACCTCGACAATTTACGTAACCACGTAGCTAAATATAAATATATTTAGTACTATTATGCATGACTTCCTCGTAATAACTACTAAAGAAAATAACAGTTGCAGTACCATATTAAATAAACCCAAGGGCAATATAAATTAATGTATAAATATGTGCCTATTTTATTTGGAGGCACAATAAAGATTCCCAAGTATTGCACAAGTGTCTTATTTATCAACTCATCGGCTTTTTGAACCATTTATTCACAATAAAGTGTAAATAGGGGAGGCCAGCAATGCAGAGGTATGCAACTGCATGCAGTCAACAAGAGAATGTAACTGCATGCAGTCAACAAGAGAATGCAACTGCATGCAGTCAACATGAGTATGTTGTAGTATATAGTCAACAATTAGAAACACACCTCTTCCAACATAAACAAAAATGATGGAGGCTGCAAAGAAAGAAGAATTCCAAGATCTCAGATAAGTTTATTGAACATTACATCTCGGGACCAATTGAAAGCTTATATCTTTCCTTGGGACAAAAAAAAAAAAAAAAACGCTATAGGAAAAAAAATTGGGAACCGAAGTTAATGAGTTTTTGGTTGTGATTTATTAGAAGAGAGACATACTGCCTTCAACATAGCAGCTGTACACAAAGAGTTAGTTTACTGTTATTCCATCAGAGGTAAAGTATGGAAATTTGTGGCCGACAATGTCTCATCAATGTCGTCCTGATTTTCACATCACTGAATATAGAGATATCAAAGGAAGATATCAAAGAGGAGAAAAAGGATATGGACAGTGGTCTCAGTTCTTTGTCAGAACGTATGAGCCTCATTGATTACACTCATCAACTAATCCAGATGTGAATAATTCTTTTTTTTTTCCTACAGAAATTAATAATTCGTGGACTTCTGAATTCAGCCCGAAAGTCAACCTCTGCTGCAACATTCCTCCAAGAGAATGTTGTGGCAGATGGAATTCACAATTAAAGATGATCATGTCAGTTCTGAAAGGATCTGGACATGTCAACAAGATGGTTTACTGAGTGTTAACGATAATAAAAACAAGAATTTATCTTTAATGGAGATCACAGCTCTAAAGAATATTATTTGAAGAAGCAATGGAACAAGAGGAAGGAGAAAGAATGGTCGTCTCAACAAACAAGAGGAAGGAGAAAGAATGGTCGTCTCAACAAACAAGAGGAAGGAGAAAGAATGGTCGTCTCAACAAACAAGAGGAAGGAGAAAGAATGGTCGTCTCAACAACTGACCAACCATTATTTATTGGTCTACAGCGATCCATAAAACAGATATTAGTTTCAGACTTGTACTTCTGTGAAAGTTTGTATTTAGTCTCGCATGAAGCAGTGAAACGACGAGTTTATCCATTCTTGGAGATAACTCACGTAACAGCAGCAGATATTTTTGATCCTCGCTTCATGTTAGATTGGCTTCCATCAGCGGGAAAAAGAGAACAGGTGTTTCAAGAGATCAGGATCTTTGTTATACTTGAATGGTAGACGATACCGACCAGATGAAAATTAGACATGTGAAACATCTGGGTATCTTTACTGTATACGTTTCGCCATTCAGTGGCTTTATCAATACAAATTCAAGGACATAATTGGAAGACAGTAGAAACCATATACAAAAGATGAGGTAATCAGTCCCTCAACCTTGGATTTGGTGTGTAGAGCACCGTAGTCGTGAAGAATCTGGAGCACAGGCAAGGTTAGGTAAGGTTCGTCAGGAAACAGGACAAGTGTTTCCTGACGCTGGTGCTTTTCGTCATCTGAACGAGGCCTTCAGCTGGCTTACCGGTCCACCACTTTAAAAATTATGGTCATAGCTATAACCATTTAGATTCACATAGGCAAGAAGGCTGGCGCCTATATACTGGCGTCAGGTGGAAAGGGACGGGTAGCAGATGAAGGCATTGTCACTGGTAGGCAGGTTCTTCCCGCCAACTCCAAGGCTGAGGGACTGATTACCTCATATTTTGTATATAGTTCTACTGTCTTCCAATCATGTCCTTGAATTTGTATTGATAAAGCCACTGGTTGGCGAAACGTCTACAATAAAGATACCCAGATGTTGCATATGTGTCTAATTTTCAGGATCTTTGTTGCAAGTGAATCTGAGAATAAGGAAGCGGAGTGAAATGGGTCATGGTTACTATTATTATTTGATTCGTGGGGAAAAGGGGACCATACGGCACTGGGGAAGTGGGAGGCATTCAGGTTCGGTAAAAGGAAGGGGAGAACAGGTTTAGTTCTTTAGATCAAGAGCAGCTCACCGGCATCAAAAGACCTCCTTGTGAAGGAAATTAAATGGTTCCTAAACAATGAATCATCTGAGTCTAAGCCAAACCCACATAAGATTCCCCATTTTCACCTCACTGGCGTCCCCGTCAGTTGGAGGTAAGCAGAAATCACCCACTGATGAACTGGACCAAATTTTGGAATAAATAAATACAAGAGAGTTGGGCTTCATTCGATGTAAATACTTTGTCTTATTGTAGGGATCCTCCTCCGAAGAGGGTCCCTCTAAAGCAACGAGCAAGAGAAAAGATAGGTTACACTGCTGTTTCAGCACCATCAAGAAGAGTATTTAGCATAGCGGGAAGTATTCGTTATAGCCAGTAGGGTGCAGTTAACACCTGCAACCTTCCGTGAACTTCTGTAATTTACTAGAACCTTCCAAGCTTGAAATGTATGCAACTTGCGTAAGTTGTTATATATCGTTAAAGTCAATATTATCATCATTATTTTGCACTTTGGGAAATAACTCATTTGAAACTACAAATTCATTGCAACATTTCATTTAACGTGGTTCAGTTTCTAGGTGCATTTTCCTTCTTTAAGTTGTCTTCAATAAAAACAAATATTATTAAACATTAAGTCTTAGATCTAATATATTAAAGTACATTATGTGAGTCAAAACTGACTTAGTTATTTGTAATTTCCCTGGATCAGTGGATGATAGTATAAGAAATATAGAAATGTTCGAATTCTATTAGACTCTGATTGAAAACGTAACTAATGGTATTCTTGGGCATTCTTCAAGTAGTTACATTTAAATACAAAATATGAAGTAAAATGATCTATTATTTCGTACATTTAATAATGATTTCAGCATTAGAAAATATGAAGTAATTATAGAAAATAATTTAATAAAAAATATCGTGTAACTGTGATGTGTTATTTTATTGATCAAGTAATTGTAATTCAAAATATAATTGAAAATCTGGATGATTAATTGAAATTATGTTAATTAACACTGAAACATTAATTACTCTAAGCCTTCAATGTTCCGGGTAACACTGCTAACATTGGCTACCCCAACATCCGTCCAGTCAAATTGATTTTCAAGTCAGTAATGTTGCAAAACATTATCCTGGAGAAGAAACCACGACTAAGGGACTTATCAAAGTACCAACTGGTGTTCCTCGACAGCGTCAGAACTAGAGAAGACAGAAACTGAGGTTATACAAAGGCACAAAGAGCAGGAAAGAGAGTCAAGGATGGAGATGGGCAAGGGAACCCAGACTCAGTAGGAAGAGCAAACACAACCTACCTCAGAACCACTCACAGACGACCCTTAACCCCAACAACCCCATCACAACCAAACAAATTAACCCAAAACAACCCACACTCAGTACTCACAGTCCCTATCACCACCACAAACTCCACCTTCACAGAAGCCCCCCATATAGTCTCCCACTCCCCATCCTTCACAAACCACCCAGACAACAGTATTAGAAATGCTGAAAGTGTGGTACACCAACGCAGACGAAACAAATAAATGTGAAGAGTGACAGAAAAGAAACATGGAGGCATCCCCATTCATCATAGCACTAACAGAAAGAAAGCTTATGGGGATGATAACAAATGCTAGCTTCCCATCCTGATATCAGATCCTGAGGAAAGACAGGAGTACAGATGGAGGAGGAGTTACACTGCTCATAAAAAAAACAGTGGAGATTTGAGGAAATGAAAGGAATGTACATAATGGAAGCAAGGGACTACATAGTAGGAGCACTGGGCTGGGGGTCCCAAGGAGGTGATTGCAGTGATGTACACCCTAACACAGAATAACAGGAGGCCAAGACAAAAATATAATGAGAATAATAAGGTTTTAGTTGTGAGTGATTTCAATCACAAGGAGATTGACTGGGAAAACCTTGAGCCACATAAGGGAACCAGAAACATGGAGAGCCAAGATGATGGGGAAGGTACTGGAAAACCTCATGCATCAACATGTTAGGGGCACTACCGGAGAGAAAGGAGACGTTGAACAAGCAAAGACTGGACCTCCTATTCACATTGAGGACATCACATAAGACCTCTTAGAGCTAGTGATCATGTGGTCCTGAGCTTCAAATACATTGTAGAGTTAAAAGTAAAGTGTTAAGTAGCACAAGCTAAAACTAAGTGTGCTGGAGAATGAAAAAAGAAGAGAAGACAAAGGACCCATGAAAATAAGATTATCTGAAGAGTCAGATATGAATATGCACGGATAAGAAGGGAGGCGGTTCGGACATGTAGAGAGGATGCAACGAAACGGAATGACTTGGAGAGTGTATAAATCTGTAGTGGAGGGAAGGCGGGGTAGGGGTCGGCCTAGGAAAGGTTGAAGGGAGGGAGGAAAAGGAGATTTTGTGTGCGAGGGGCTTGACTTCCAATAAGCGTGCGTGAGCGTGTTAGATATGAGTGAATGAAGACAAATTGTTTTTAGGACTTGATGTGCTGTTGGAGTGTGAGCAGGGTAAAATTTATGGAAGGATTCAGGGAAACCAGCAGGCCGGACTTGAGTCCTGGAGATGGGAAGTACAGTTGCAGATTTATAACTGAAGTGTGAGCGCGTCTCTGGCAAGACAATGATGGAGTGAATGATGATAAAAGTTTTTTTTTTTTGCGGGGGGCTACCCTACCTTGGTGGGAAACGGCCGATATGTTAATAAAAAATAAAATAAGAAGGGAAGCCCAGAAGCAATACGAGAATGACATAACATCGAAAGCCAAATCTGACCCAAAGCTGTTGTACAGCCACATCAGGAGGAAAACAACAATCACGGGGCAGGTAATCAGATTGAGGAAGGAAGGAGCGAGGATGACAAGAAATGATAAAGAAGTATGTGAAGACCTAAACACGAAGAACCCACGGGGAGATGTTGTCCGGACCCATCGCCTTTCAGGTATCAAGGTCACTGAGTAACTGCTTCACCTCCTCCTCAGTTGTGTGTATGCCCTCTAGCACTTGATACATCCCTTGTTGGTGGTGCATCCCATCCTGTCTACCCAGCTGCCTTGCTTCCTCCACTGTGAATACTTCCTTAAACCTCAAGTTGAGCTCCTCACATACCTCTTGATCGTTACTTGTGAGTTCCCCATCTTCTCTCCTCAGCCTTATCACCTGGTCTTTAACTGTTGTCTTCCTTCTGATGTGACTGTACATCAGTTTCGGGTCGGACTTAACTTTCGATGCTATGTCATTTTCGTACTGTTTCTGGGCTTCCCTCCGTACCTGTGCATACTCGTTTCTAGCTCTTCTACTAATTTCTTTGTTTACTTGGGTTCTTTGCCTTCTGTACCTTTTCCATTCTCTGACACTCTTGGTCTTTGCCTCCCTGCACCTTTGGGTAAACCAGGGGCTCTTTCTGGCCTTCCCGTTTAATCTTTTTCCTCTGGGTATAAACCGTTCCTCTGCCTCCTTGCACTTTGCCCCTACGTATTCCATCATTTCACTTATTGTCTGTCCGTCCATTTCCCTTTCCCACTGAACCTCCTGCAGGAAATT
This sequence comes from Cherax destructor, assembly GCA_009830355.1. Taxonomy (NCBI): domain Eukaryota; kingdom Metazoa; phylum Arthropoda; class Malacostraca; order Decapoda; family Parastacidae; genus Cherax; species Cherax destructor. Next base: position 186,500 of record WNWK01001719.1, read on the forward strand.
CCTCATGCCTGTGTAGTTCCTTCTTTTAAAATCTGGTTTGTCTCTTTCTGTACTGTTTTCCCTCTCCACCTGTAGCTCTACAATGTACTCAAAGCTCAGCACCATATAGTCGCTGGCTCCCAGGGGGCTCTCATGTGTTATGTCTTCAATATCTGAGCTGTTCAGGGTGAATACAAGGTCCAGTCTTGCTGGTTCATCTTCTCCTCTCACTCTGGTCGTGTCCCTGACATGTTGGTGCATCAGGTTTTCCAGTACCGCATCCATCATCTTGGCTCTCCAAGTTTCTGGACCCCCTGGTGGTTCTTGGTTCTCCCAGTCGATCTCCCTGTGGTTGAAATCGCCCATGACCAGTAGCTTCGCTCTGCTCATGTGCGCTTTTCTTGCCACCTCCGCCAGTGTGTCCACCATCGCTCTGTTGTTCTCATCATATTCCTCACCTGGCCTCCTGCAGTTCTGTGGTGGGTTATACATCACTGCAATGATTATCTTGTGCTCCCCAGACTGGATGGTACCTACTATGAAGTCCCTTTCTCTACACACCTCTATTCCTTCCATTTCCTCGAATCTCCAGCGGTTCCTTACAAGCAGTGCGACCCCTCCTCCCCCCTGCTCCTTCTATCTTTCCTCAGGTTTTGATATCCCTGTGGGAAGATTGCATCTGATACTGTCTCATTTAGTTTAGTTTCTGTGACAGCTATGATGTCTGGGGACACCTCACCTATTCTTTCATTCCACTCTTCATACTTGTTCGTAATTCCATCCTCGTTTGTGTACCAAACCTTCAACCTTGTTTCCAATACTGTAGCCCTGGGGAGATCTTGGTGGGTTGGTTGGGGTGTGGGTGGGGTGCCCATAGGGGGTTGCAGCATGGGTGGGGGGGATTGTATGGTTGGGGTATGGGTTGGTGGGGTGGAGTTTGTGGTGGGGGTGGGGGTAGCTGTGATGGTGGGTTTTGGGTTGCTGGGGTGGGGACAGGGGGACTGCTGAGTGTGTGTGGTGTTAAAGTGTATGGTTGTCGTGGGGTTTTTGTGGTTTAAGGCCCACCGTGGGTACTTCCAGTGTGTGTGTTTGTCCTGTTTGGGCTTGGTGTCCTCCGTATCTCGCTGTCTCCTCTCTCTCCTCTCTTCGCCTTCTTATCTGCTCCTTCCGGGCCTCCCTTTCTTCCTGCGTTCTGTCCCGATCTAGGTATACATTCCGGTACCCCTGATTTGTCCTCAGCCGTGCTTTCTCCTGCAGGATCGTGGTGCGGGCTGATTCTGCTTTGAAGATTACCTTGAGAGTTGTGGTTGCAGGGGTCGAGTCATAGCTCCTGGCCCCGCCTCTTCACTGGCCTCTACTGGGTCACTCTCCCTGCACCATGAGCTTTATCATTGTAGCTGTAGCATTCCTGCTGTGTAGTGTTGTAGCTGTAGCAGCCCTACTGTGTAGTGTTGTAGATGTAGCAGTCCTACTGTGTAATGCTCTAGATGTAGCAGTGCTGCTTTGCAGTGTTGTAGATGTAGCAGTGATGCTGTGTAGTGTTGTAGATGAAGCAGTGTTGCTGTGTTATGCTCTAGATGTAGCAATGCTACTTTGCAGTGTTGTAGATGTAGCAGCCCCACTGTGTAGTGTTGTAGATGTAGCAGTCCTAGTGTGTAGTGCCGTAGATGTATCAGTGCTGCTGCGTAGTGTTGTAGATGAAGCAGTGTTGCTGTGTGATGCTCTAGATGTAGCAGTGCTACTTTGCAGTGTTGTAGATGTAGCAGTGATGCTGTGTAGTGTTGTAGATGAAGCAGTGTTGCTGTGTAATGCTCTAGATGTAGCAGTGCTACTTTGCAGTGTTGTAGATGTAGCAGCCCCACTGTGTAGTGTTGTAGATGTAGCAGTCCTAGTGTGTAGTGCCGTAGATGTATCAGTGCTGCTGCGTAGTGTTGTAGATGAAGCAGTGATGCTGTGTGATGTTCTAGATGTAGCAGTGCTGCTGTGTAGTGTTGTAGATGAAGCAGTGTTGCTGTGTGATGTTCTAGATGTAGCAGTGCTGCTGTGTAGTGTTGTAGATGTAGCAGTGATGCTGTGTAGTGTTGTAGATGAAGCAGTGTTGCTGTGTAATGCTCTAGATGTAGCAGTGCTACTTTGCAGTGTTGTAGATGTAGCAGCCCCACTGTGTAGTGTTGTAGATGTAGCAGTCCTAGTGTGTAGTGCCGTAGATGTATCAGTGCTGCTGCGTAGTGTTGTAGATGAAGCAGTGTTGCTGTGTGATGTTCTAGATGTAGCAGTGCTGCTGTGTAGTGTTCTAGATGTAGCAGTGCTGCTGTGTAGTGTTGTAGATGTAGCAGTGATGCTGTGTAGTGCTCTAGATGTAACAGTGCTGCTGTGTAGTGTTGTAGATGTAGCAGCCCTAATGTGTTGTGTTGTAGATGTAGCAGTTGTACTGTGTTGTGCTGTAGATGTAGCAATGCTTCTGTGTAGTGCTGTAAATGTTGTAGTGCTGCTGTGCAGTGTTGCAGATGTAGCAGTGCCGCTGTGTAGTGCTGTAGATATAGCAATGGTACTGTACTCACCTAATTGTGGTTGCAGGGGTCGAGACGTAGCTCCTGGCCCCACCTCTTCGCTGTCTGCTACTGGGTCTCTGCTCTCCCTGCTCCATGAGCTTTATCATACCATGTCTTAAAACTATGTATGGTTCCTGCCTCCACTATATCTTTCTCTAGACTATTCCACTTCCTGACTACTCTGTGGCTGAAGAAATGCTTCCTAACATCCCTTTGACTCATCTGAGTCTTCAGCTTCCAGTTGTGTCCCCTTGTTTCTGTGTTCCCTCTCTGGAACATCCTGTCACTGTCTACCTTGTCAATTCCCCGCAGTATTTTGTATGTCGTTATCTTGTCTCCTCTGACCCTTCTTTCCTCCAGTGTTGTTAGTCCTATTTCCCTCAACCTTTCTTCATAAGACAGACCCCTGAGTTGTGTAACTAATCTTGTCGCAAACCTTTGCACTTTCTCTAGTTTCTTTACGTGCTTGACCAGGTGTGGGTTCCAGACTGGTGCTGCATATTCTAGTATGGGCCTGACGTACACGGTGTACAGTGTCTTGAACGATTCCTTGTTAAGGTAACGGAACGCTAATCTTAGGTTTGCCAGTCGCCCATATGCTGCCGCAGTTATCTGGTTGATGTGTGCCTCCGGAGACGTGCTTGGCGTTATACTCACTCCAAGGTCTTTCTCCTTTGCCGAGGTTTGTAGCCTTTGTACGCCTAGCTTGTACTCTGTCAGCGGTCTTCTTTGCCCTTCTCCGATCCTCATGACTTTGCATTTGAAGGGATTGAATTCGAGAAGCCAATTGCTAGACCAGATGTCGAGCTTGTCCAGGTCTGTTTGCAGCCCTGCCTGGTCCTCTTCCGATGTGATTCTCCTCATTATTTTAACATCATCCGCGAATAGAGACACTTCTGAGTCTATCCCGTCCGTCATGTCATTTACATATACCAAGAATAGCACTGGTCCTAGGACTGACTCCTGTGGTACACCGCTCGTCACAGGCGCCCACTGTGATACCTCACCACGCACCATGACCCGTTGTTGCCTCCCTTTGAGGTAGTGTTGTATATGTAACAATGCAGCTGTGTAGTGTTGTAGATGTAGCAGTCCTACTGTGTGGTATTCTAAATGTCGCAGTGCTGGTTTGTAATGCTGTAGATATAGCAGTGCTGCTGTGTTGCACTGTAGATGCAACAGTGCTGCTGTGTAGTGCTGTAGATGCAACAATGCTGCTGTGTAGTGCTGTAGATGCAACAGTGCTGCTGTATAGTGCTGTAGATGCAACAGTGCTGCTGTGTAGTGCTGTAGATGTAGCAGTCGTGACTTTGTAAATGGTTCAAGTCGGACCGAAACGTCGTCGTAAGGTCCTCTGTCCTATGTGCGGGTTATTTGTGTATTGTTCCAATCACGGTATTGTACCTTTTTTGTTAAAATATATTTTGTTTCTTTGACCTTTGTAGACACCGTCCGTATACCATTCTCACTCTATCATTTTTTTTTTTACCAAAAGAAGAATCATCTTTTCATTGTGCGTCGAAGTTCGACAAGATTTTTTTTTAATTTTCAGTATCATAGGCTTTTCTACTCTCTTAACTTTCTGGATGTTTTACTAACTGTATATATTTTGTGTATGATTAAGTCCAGTAAACGTGTCATGTGTATGATTATGACCCGTGTCAGAAAGCCCTTGTCCTCTTGTCAAGCAAATATTATAACATTACGTACAGTTTTGAAGGTGTTAGGTCATTGGTACAAGGTTCTTTGAGTATGTTTATCTAGCATTTGCGGTCCATTTGGAGAGGTTGAGATCCAGCGCTGGTGCTCATGGGAGGGTTGAGCATTAGCTCTTAATTTTCTTGAGCTAGTTGACCTGCAGTTCCTCTTTGTTTTGAGGATTTTTGAGGAACAACTTCTGTTCCTCAAACGTTCATTAATTTTCAGGGGGCTGGGATTGTGTAATATAATATATCCCTTTCTCAGGTCATTGAGAAACAGAGGTTATGTTACAAGGGGAAGTCATCTCTCTGATGGCAGAGCTTCAGAAACTCCTTTATTTATGTTTTGTCAAAGAGGAAGACAAGAAGAGTGGCAAGAATCCATAGAATGTAAAGAAATATTTTAACTTTCTAAATGCATACCAAATTACCTGCACCGTCTTGTATAATAATGTCGGGAATGTATTTAACTCAGAACCAATGTTATAACAATATGTCTTTATTTTACAACATATTGAGAGAGGGAGGGAGTAAGAGTCCACTGGATGCTAGAGGTAATTAACTCATAGCGAAGATTTAACGAGATCCCTGCAGCGAGGAGCTTTGAAGTCAGACTTAATCGAGCCTTGCAGAGGCTTACACTATCATATAATGGGAAGTGTTTCGTCCAAAAAAACTATATTAATACTTTTTTAGGAGTGCAGTGAGAGGCGTCCTGAGTTACATTGAAATAGTTATCGTGATTTCACTAGGATGAGAAATGAATATAAAATCGTAAGTGTATATAAAATGAACGTCAACAAGAATGTCTAGGCCTTAGGAAAGAGATTTATCATTCAAAAATGTGAATACTCACCGATATGTAGTTGATGGGGGACTTAGTTCCAGACACTGCTTCTCAACTTTCCGCTGGACAGACTCACTTCCTCCTAGCCTCGTTGGCTCTATCGTATGTTCTTGAAAGTATATTTGGAGCCTGCCTCCACTGCTACTTCGTCGAGATTATTCCACTTCCAGAGACTGGGAAAATATTTCCTGACTTCTCTGTGTCTCATCTGTTCCTTTAACTTCCAGTTATGTCACCCAGTACCTGTTTCTTGTCTCTGAAAAAGTCTGTCCTTGTCTATGCTATAACTTCCTCTGAGTATCTTGAAAGTTGTTACAACGTCTTCTCAGGTTCTTTTCTCCTCCAGTGTCATTCAATTCAGTTCTGTTAGTCTTTCTACATAGCTCATACTCCTCAGCTCTGTAACAAGCCACCTTGCATACTTCTGCACTGTCTTCAGTTACTGAACATGCTTTTTCTCGCTGTCCTTATCGTGTGAATCCTGCTGGGAATATCGCATCTGACATCACTTCAATCAGTTATATCTGTGTGATGGCCACGATGTTTACGGTTACTTCTGCTGTTCATTCTTTGAACTCATCACTCTTCTTTGATAAAACATCTGCTGCTGCATACCACAATGTGAGCTTTTCTATCACTGGTTGGTGCTGTATTGACTTTCTGCTTGTTGCTCAGTTGATAGGAGTAGGAGAGGTAGGGCTGAGAACGGTTGTGTACCTCATTACAAGGGATGGGTCAGAAAGCATCTCTACTAGTAGATGTCATTTTAGTGGCTGTCCTCTGCTCCTTCTCCTTCCTCTCTCTCTCTCTCTACTACCTTTCCTCTCATTCTTCATTTCCGTCATGGTCTCTTTGAGCTTTGTTACTTCATTTTCTAATTTTGGGGTTAGTTTTTAACAATACTAATCCAATTTATCTCCTCTGCAACCTATGTCACAGCTTTGTTGCATATTTTGCAGTTTCCTCTAAATGTAATAGAAATTTTCTTCAAACTCCTTCAGGTCTTCTTCATAAGATAAGATAAGATTTCTTCGGATTTTTAACCCTGGAGGGTTAGCCACCCAGGATAACCCAAGAAAGTCAGTGCGTCATCGAGGACTGTCTGTCTTATTTCCATTGGGGTCCTTAATCGTGTCCCCCAGGATGCGACCCACACCAGTCAACTAACAACCCAGGTACCTATTTGCTGCTAGGTGAACATGACAACAGGTGTAAGGAAACACGTCGAAATGTTTCCACCCGCCGGGAATCGAACCCGGGCCCTCCGTGTGTGAAGCGAGAGCTCAAGCCACCAGACCACCGGGCCCCCCAGCTATTACAGTATCTAGATAATACCATCCACTGCATTCACTCCCCTTCTCCCATTTTTTTCTTCCATGCATAAGCAAGTGGGCTTCCTTATTATAAGATCTGAGTAGGCTCCGGTGACCATCTCTCTACTTATTTCTCAGGAGCCAGGGCGGGAGCGTCATTAGCTACCTCAGAGATGGGAGTTGTTAGGGCTTTAAATTAGAAATGATTAGACATATGGGTTGTTTTTCTGGGAAAAAAACGGATTGTGGAATTGCTGATCTGGGCTGTGAAAATTAACAAGATTGTAATATCGTGGAATTTAGAAATAAAGTTTATCAAGTAACAGCGAGTAAAGATAATGACAACAGAAACTCTGTACAGGTGAAGATGAATAGGGAAGAAATACAAATAGTCGAAGTACTAGAAATAAGATGAACGAATTACGTCTAGTTGCATGTGCGTGAAACAGCGATGTTATTGCACTAACTGAAACAAGGTTTAATTTGAAGTGTCAGGACGTGACTGCAGAGTGCCACATTCAGGGGCTGAAGTTGTAACATGGTGATAGAGATATTGGCTATAAAACCCAAATAATAGACACTCAGTTTCTCTAGGTAGAATTTATAGAACATGAACAAGCAATTTTAGGTATTACGTACCTACCCTAAAACGTACGAAGCAAAATATGGAGATTTCCTTAGGACGATACTGCTAGGGCTTCAAGACGCGATAATGTAGTAAGAGGTGAGGATTTAATTTTAATCAAATTGACTGGACTTCTTTGTCCGGTAATTTGCAGTCCAATGACTTCCTAAAAGAAGTTCAGGACTGTTTTTTTTTTGAGGACATTTAAAAAAAACGGGTAAAAATCTCCTTAATCTGTTTTTATTCAAATTTGAAGTGATCACAAACCTGTTACAGTCAAAAGAACCTGAGAGAATGACAACAATGATAATGCAGTTAAAGGGAACACCTGTCTAGCCTTGATTGGGAATATCTGTCGTATAATTCAATATATGACATTGCTTTATAATGTACAATGTGCAGTTACTAAAAATCATTATGTACTAATCCTTAATAATTACTGCAGTTCGTGCTTATTGTCCACTTTTATGTTTCTGATGTTGTGCAAAACGCGAGTCACTTCAGTGGCTACAGTAAACTAGAAGCACTTCAAGAAAAAAGTGAAGCAGCGAAGCTTCAGATCATTCAGAAAGTACCAGTCCTCTGGACCATCACGTATTTACCACTAGGCTGCATTGCTAAGACCACACAAGCCTTTCATCATTTAATGGAAATACGTGGAATCTTATTGCCATATTTGTTGAAAATATTTCACAAAATATTATACATCATAGTGGAAGAAATTACCTGGTCGTAGACATATTTCATCAACAAGGCTTCGAGGATCCGTGTGGGTCATTGTGGCAGCCATGTTATAACTTACTGTCTCCTGTACTACCATATCTGTCACTCCTCTCAAGGATATTTATAAACATATTCAGCATTTGTTCAGTGATAACGTGTTGGGAGCTGCTAAAGTTCAACAGTTATGTGTCTCTGTGAATTTGGCAAGAGTTACTCTAGTTGTTCCTGATGCGAGCATATGAGTTCCTTTATTTTTACCGAAAAACTCCTACCAGTCTCCCCTACTTACTTTTTATCATAGTGTCCACAGGGGTTAGTGCAAACACCAGTGGCAGACACTGCTGAGAAATTTCATGGACGTGAAGGCCATGGATGTCACTTTGATACCGCTCTTGGCGAAGACTTGTAGTGATGTCAGTATCTTTATCCCACACGGTGTGTAGTGAAGGCGTGATGTTTAAGATGGACTGGACTCTGTGCAGTCACTGGTAAATAAAAAAGTGTAGGCGTGTGAAGGCTTTTTTTTTCACTGTATAGGAGCATTTCTTCACGAGAAAAATAGGATTGATATACAGAGGAAAAAGCGATCGCTACTCCCCCTCATCATTTGTGTGTTGTGGTGTGAGAAGAAATGTACCAGGTCGTCCCTACTGGTGAACTTCGTGTATGCTTGGAAAGAGAATGTCACTGTGTAGAGGAGGGTGTCTAAGAGTGAGTTGTCTGCTTTCTTCGCGCTCCGAGGTTTATTTTTTAGTAGGGTTGAGGCTTCCAGTTTCTAAAGTATCTAGGTTAAAACAATATGATGTCATCGATGTATCAAAATAATTTTATTGTACTAAGAATGATAGTATTGAATCTTTCGGGATCAAGATTCTCCTTGATTATATTAGCTATTATGGCCCTGAGAGGACCACCCTTTGCTATACCAAAACATTGTTTGCAGTTGATCTGTTCCAATTTGAAGAAATTGAAAAGGAAGCATTGGTCAGTCAACTCAGTAACACGAATGCACATCGTTCTGCATCAGGCTGTACCCCGTTCATCTGGAGATACAACCGTCAGGTGACATCACTACAGCTTCTCACCTGATCTCACCACAGCCCACGTTAAGACATCTACTTGTCAATATATTCCAATATATATCTACCCAATGTACAAAAGAAATAAACGAGGTACAGGACATTTCCTCGTTAAAATGTGTCTGTTTGTAGGCACATCCATCCCGTCATAAGAATCTGAAACAGAAACTTGTGAAGCATTCTGCACTCTGGCGTAGGTTAGAAGATAGCAAGCACACTGGGTGGTACTAACTTCTTGTCCTGTGACGCCTCATAAACAACAACCACCCAGGGAGGTTCTACAGTCCTGTCAAATGAACGTGACTTTGAGTTTATTAAACATTTTGTATCGTGGAAGTAGACTGGTAGACAGTGACTCTCCGTCCTGACATAAGAATTTGAAACAAATGTTTTGCTCACCCACAGGACTTACTGATCTTTATTTTCTGTCTCATGAACCCGTAAGTTGACACATAAATCTTACTCTACTCACAATAGCTGTACTCTTGTTTGTACCCGTGTTTTGTTATAGTTCCTAGCTAATATATCTTCACTTCACCTGATCTGAGATGAACTCGTAGAGACGATGATGCGAAATTAACAGATAACAGATACCGTGACCATTACCAGTGTGCTTAAGTAATAACTCACACAACCTGTCGAATAACTGTACTGGATTCTGGGGAAAATGGTCCCGTCGGCCCGGTCTCAGATCTCTCTGTTGACGTCTGGTTCAGTCAGGCTGTTAGTGCAACAAAAATGTTTGGAAAAAAAAAATGTTTCATTTCGCGCTACGACCACAACAATAATTTTTTTTTCCTACTGAAGATTTTTTTCCTTTGTAAAATAGTATATATATTTATTTATACAGATAATGCGAAATACATTTTAGGATATGATATATTTCTGACTCGGCTCAGCAAATATTGTACTAAAAACAAAAATTATATATATATATATATATATATATATATATATATATATATATATATATATATATATATATATATATATATTGGCACCTCTGCCAGAGAGAGGCTGTGGGCATCCTGCTCTGTGGTTTTGGCACAATATCGTCCAATCAAGAACTCCTACCAGGATTATCATCAACAGGCTGGTGTGTGAATATCTGCAGCTCGTGTTGGAAAGTGCTACAAGACTCTACATCTCCTATCCCACTTTAGAACCAAGAAAAGTGTTGTGCATGTGAAGTCAGTGAGGGAACACAAGGGTCACCTATGGGTGGGTGAGGGAAGGCCTAATGGGGGAGAAGGAGGCAGAGGGTGAGGGGTAAAACTATTTCCCCCCTTCCCCTTCCCCAAACAGGCGCGCGTGTGCTCATGTTATGATAATGAAGTGTTTGTTCACCACGTGTATAGTGTGTATAGTGTGTATAGTGTGTATAGTGTGTATAGTGTGTATAGTGTGTATAGTGTGTATAGTGTGTATAGTGTATATAGTGTATATTGCATAGCATGTGTTTAGCATGCGCACGGTATGCGCATAGCATGTGTGGTATATAGCGGTGTGTCGGTCATACAGTGTTGTTATAGTGACGCGTCCGGCCGGCCTACCATATCACACATCCCCCATTCCTCCCTCGCCCCCCACTGCCCACCTCAAGGACGGGAGACCCTATGCTCAACCACCACCACCATGAACCACATTCGGTATGTGTCATGTGCCATTTTCCCTACGGCTTACCACACAGTTTGAGGTATGGCAGATGATGCAGCCAGCCAGCCACAAAGCCAGGGAAATGGTGCACCCAACAATGAAAGAAGAGGCACATGTCAGGTGTGTGGAGAGTTTCGAGCACGCAACAGAGATGGCCTTATTCGTGCACACAATGGGTGTGCAGGATCACATAGGCCCCACAGAGAGCAACCCACAGCCTCCACAGGCAGATGTCAATCCCAATGGCAACCTCCTCTCGTGCGAAAACCTTCTGCTGGCATTCAAATCCACTGCTAGCAGTACCCTATCCCACATTCCTAAAGCAGCTCGCCCATATGCAGCAGGGAAATTCACAGACCTTCTTAAGCAGGTGAATGGAGGTTCCACCAATTTAGAAACCCGAGGCACCATTAAAGCATGGCGCAACCTGCTCCTGTTTGGCAATGTTTGTCTTGCAGTTCCTGAACGACGAGGCAAACTGCTAACCACTTCAGTCATCAAGGCGGTGCGCAACTACCCAAGAACAGATAATTGTGTCCCTCTGCCCCACCATCGCAGGAATCACAGAGGTAGACCAAAGAAAATTCCACTGAAAACGAGAAAATTTGCGCACAGGTTAGCAAAAAATCGAAGAAGGCAACACAGTGGGAGCAATCAGAATAATTACAAGTGACGACACTGTAGCTCCCAAAGATGAGACCACAGCTCAAGCACTAAGAGACAAGCATCCAACAAGGGACACCATAGCTATCAACAACAACCCTGAAGGAGACCCCATCACTGAACAATTAATTTTGCCAGTATCAGAAGTGTATAAGGCGATAGTGTCATTTCCAGCAGGATCTGCAGGAGGTTACACTGGAATTCGACCACAACACCTCAAAGAGATGGTAAATCCAGTACTCGGAGCATCTGCATCAATTCTCCTCACCGAATTAACAACTTTTGTCAACAACTGCCTTGCTGGGCGAATCCCAGAAGAAATTAAACCTTTCTTTTTTGGAGCCTCATTATGCGCTTTGAAGAAGAAGGATGGGGGAATCAGACCCATTGCTGTTGGTAACACCCTTCGCCGCCTAGTTGCCAAAGCAGCAGTAAGAAACATTCGCCTAGAAGCTGCCAGTTTACTCCAGCCACACCAACTGGGCTTTGGGGTCTCTCAAGGCAGTGAAGCCGCAGCTCATGCGGCAAGGGCCTACATCAGGGACCTATCAGAAGACAAGGCCGTAGTCAAACTTGACTTTAGAAATGCCTTTAATATGGTGAAGAGAGATGTGGTCTTGCCAGCCGTTCGGGATCGGTTCCCCAGTCTCTTTCCCTTCATTTCAGCTGGCTACAGCAAACCCTCGACTCTTTTGTTTGGGAACATGAAATTCCCTCGTCTGAGGGTGTTCAGCAGGGTGATCCACTCGCTCCACTTCTCTTCTGTTTGGCAGTAAGAGAACTAACTTCCAGCCTATGCAGCGAGCTCAACATCTGGTACCTGGATGATGGCACTCTGGCAGGTACTAGGAGTCCTTGTTAGAGGACCTACAACGGGTGAAGACACAAGGAGAAGCCTTAGGACTCATCCTTAATCCCTCAAAGTGTGAAATTATCACAACAAATCAGGAAATAATCAATGCAGTGCAAACAATCCTCCCAGAAGTCACTACTACCACTCCATCCAACAGTACCCTCCTGGGAGCACCGCTGGGTCACCACGCCATCGACACTGTCCTCAAGGACAAAGTGAATGACCTGAAAAGAATGGAGGAGAGAATAAGTGATCTTGATGCCCATGATGCCCTGTATCTCCTCACAAGGTGTCTTACTATGCCAAGACTCACTTACTTCCTGAGGTGCGCACCCTCTTTTGAAAACCCAACACTTGACGAGTATGACGCACACCTGAGATCAACCTTCAAGAAGGCACTGAATCTGTCACTAGAGGATCAGCAATGGGAGCAGGCAACCCTCCCAGTGCGACTGGGAGGTATAGGGGTGCGCAAAGCAAGGCAGGTAGCGTTACCTGCATTTCTGTCATCGTGTTTGGCTTCCAGTGGATTAGTCAAGAGGATTGTCCCTGAACGTTTGAGAGGGGTGGTGGGAGCTCAAGACCCCAAGTTCATTGAAGCAGAAGTGCAGTGGGACATCCTGGCAGACTCCTCCAGTAGACCAGCTCCTCCCAAAGAGCACAACAGTCCCACTGGGACAAACCGATCATGGAAAAATTTCCAACACAATGCTCACCAACGCTTCAGGAAAGGACAAAGCTCGTCTCCTAGCGGTGAAGGCACCACACTCAGGAGATTTCCTTCTTGCTGTTCCCAATTCCTCTCTGGGGACTCGACTCGACCCACAGGCCATTCGGATTGGTGTTGCTCTTCGCCTAGCCGCCCCCATACTCACCGAACATAGGTGTATTTGCGGCAGGGCGACGGCTGACCAATTCGGACTTCATGGTCTAGTGTGTCACACATCAGAAGGAAGTATGCTAGACATGAGGAGGTCAATGACATCATAAAGAGAAGCCTCGCCACAGCCCGTTGCCCAGCTCAGCGGGAACCCCAAGTGCAGAGGTCTGATGGAAGTCAAAAGCGTCCTGATGGAGCCACCATGCTACCCTGGAAGGATGGTAAGCAGATTGCTTGGGACTACACCTGTGCTGCCACATTGGCAGACACCTACCTGCCACACTCCTTAGCCGAAGGGGTGGAGCTGCCAGCCACAGGGAGACCCAGAAGACCCGCAAATATGAAGACCTTCCCTCTTGCTATAACTTCATCCCAATAGGGTCGGAGACCCATGGAGCATGGGGCAAGTGTGCTCTAAAGTTTCTCAAGGAGCTGGGTGGAAAACTCATCATAGAAACCAAGGACCACAGGGCGACCAGCTTCCTGTTTCAGAGACTCAGTGTTGCGATCCAGAGGGAAATGCCTGCAGTATTCTGGGCACGCGGCCCACTGCCGGGGAGTTGGACGAAGTATTTGACATGTAGCTCTGAGTTGTTATCTATGTTGTTTTACTCCCCATTGTATTTTGTATTTTGTCTTGAAATAAAGTTTGTATAAAAAAAAGATGGGGTAGTAGGGAAGTGGAATATTCAAATGGCTTCAGAAAGAAATCTAAATATTCTTCCTTGAAGTCTTTTTATCCACTTCTCCGAGGCAATGGGTCCCACAATTGACACTAGAGGTGGACCCCATCTTATATATATATATATATATATATATATATATATATATATATATATATATATATATATATATAAGATGGGATCCACCTCTGGTACAAATTGTGGGACCCAAAGCCTCGGAGAAGTGGATAACAAAGAAGAATATGTATTTGGATTTTTCCTGAAGCCATTTGAATATTCCACTTCCCTACCACCCATCTTCTTTTTTACCAATAGGTATATTTTATTACATAATATGGTACAAAAGATTTAAGAGATACATTGTTGATATAAAGATGGCATATACAGTACACGAGGTGAGAGATACATGTCTAGTACATATTGTTACATGTTTGTCACTGATTATAATGCGAAAATCTCATCCAGCTCTTCCGAGCTGGGGCGCGTGCCCAGAATACAGCATGCATTACCCCTCTGAACAGCAGCACTGAGTCGCTGGAACAGAAAACTAGCTGCCCTGGGATCCCTAGTTACCCTGTTGAGTCTTTTGCCCAGCTCCTTGAGGAACTTAGATGCACTCTTTCCCCATGAGCCAAGGGTCTCTGAGCCTATGGGAACAAACATATTATGATGGGCAAGTTCTCCATATTTTCTCGACTTCTGGGACTCCCTGAAGGTGGCAGCTGCTCCTTCATCCTCCCTGGTGTATTGGAGATAGGTATCAGCCAAGGTAGATGCACATGTGTAGTCCCACACCACCTGCTTGCCGTCTGTCCAGGCTTGATGGGTGATACCATCTGGACGCTTTTGGCTGCCATCATATATATATATAGATATATATATATATATAGAGATACGGGAAAATCTCATAACTTCTGCTCCTATTTTCCTCCTAGCAATAAATACTAGGTACTTGGCTCATGGTTACCGGTTGTGGGTGGCATCCTGGTAGAGGACCGAAAATAGAACCCACTTGCAAATAAGTTAATTCTGGAATGTTGTCCCTCGGGGTAATTAAACGTTTTGGGTAATTAACCCACCGGGGATATTAACCCCAAATTTCTTATTTTTGCTTATTTTAATTTACTGTTCACATTAACTCTTTGAATGTAAATTTGACAAAAGTGTCTACCTGTTTACCCTGTGGTCCACAGTAGGTTGTGTCTACCTACTTACCCTGTGCTGCACAAAAGGGTGTGTCTACCAATTTACCCTGTGGAACACAGCAATTCCCTGATTCTTAATTAACCTTCACCAAAAGATGGAAATTAACCTTTCTCCTGTGCAAATGATGGTTAACTTGGAATTATTACTCTCAGGGATAATCACCTCTAAGACCAGTAACCCTCCAGGGGTAATCACCCGCAGGAAGTAATTGATTTCCGGAAGTAATTCTGCCCTTTCTCAGTAAATAACTTGGTGTCAGTACTCTTTATAAAATAATAATAATAATAATATCAATAATAATAATAATAATAATAATAATAATAATAATAATAATAATAATATTATTATTATTATTATTATTATTATTATTATTATTGTTGTTATTATTATTGTTATATAATTATTATTATTATTTTTATCATTATTATTCATCATTTATATTGTCAGTTACTGGCTGTTTTGTTAGTTATCTTCTGGGGAATATTTTTAACGTCTCTACTTAACTTCAAGCGTTCTGTTCTGAGACCTGCTTGAAGCATTACCAGCCCACATGATCTCCCTCACACTCAGCGAACGTAGGATCGAGCCTCCGTCACGTGACAATAGCTAGGTAGGTATCAGCTGCACTCACCTACAACAGTGAGGTAGATCCTTGAGTTGCGGGTTGGTGACTTCTTAAAGTCTACTCGGCAGCGGTAGAGACCATCATCAGAGCTCCAAACATTGTGTAGTTTGAGACCAGAATGGCCAGGGGTCATGTCGAACTTGGCTCGGTTTTTGAGTATGGGGAGTGGCTGGTGTTTGGGTTTGTCCCTCAAGTCAACTCTGTGGAAGAACAAGACTGAAGATTAATTGTCATTGCAAGAAAAGATTCATAAGGTCATATATGTGATAGGAAAATGCCGGATATTTGATGTCAAACTACAAAACTGGTTCTGGAATTCAACTCCATGAAACAGAGAGGTTTGAGGTTACAATTCACTCCACGAAACAGGTTGAGAAGTAAGATACATGTGCAACAGTTAGGTATCTGTATCACGAAACGCTTCGCCTACTCAGTAGCCTTCTTCAGTAGAGTACAGAAGAGTCAGCAGAAGTAGTGGAGATGCAAAGACGATGTCATCAGTCCATCACCCTTGAAGACGTTCTTTTGAGGTGGTCAGTTTTGACCACCTCAAAACAATAACTTGGCAGAAAAGGTGAAAAACAAAATATCCAGTATTTCATGGACGCAACAATACC
>WNWK01001719.1:207500-245000 GCA_009830355.1 Cherax destructor
TGGGTGTTACTGCTACTCTCACTGTAGATACCTGGGTGTTACTGCTACTCTCACTGTAGCTACCTGGGTGTTACTGCTACTCTCACTGTAGATACCTGGGTATTACTGCTACTCTCACTGTAACTACCTGGATGTTACTGCTACTCTCATTGTAGCTACCTGGGTGTTACTGCTACTCTCACTGTAACTACCTGGGTGTTACTGCTACTCTCACTGTAACTACCTGGGTGTTACTGCTACTGTCACTGTAGCTACCTGGGTTTTACTGCTACTCTCATTGTAGCTACCTGGGTGTTACTGCTTCTCTCACTGTAACTACCTGGGTGTTACTGCTACTCTCACTGTAGATACCTGGGTGTTACTGCTACTCTCACTGTAGCTACCTGGGTGTTACTGCTACTCTCACTGTAGATACCTGGGTATTACTGCTACTCTCATTGTAGCTACCTGGGTGTTACTGCTACTATCACTGTAACTACCTGGGTGTTACTGCTACTCTCACTGTAGCTACCTGGGTGTTACTGCTACTCTCACTGTAACTTCCTGGGTGTTACTGCTACTCTCACTGTAGCTACCTGGGTGTTACTGCTACTCTCACTGTAACTACCTGGGTGTTACTGCTACTCTCACTATAACTACCTGGGTGTTACTGATACTCTCACTGTAGCTACCTGGGTGTTACTGCTACTCTCACTGTAGCTACCTGGGTGTTACTGCTACTCTCACTGTAACTACCTGGGTGTTACTGCTACTCTCACTGTAGCTACCTGGGTGTTACTGCTACTCTCACTGTAGCTACCTGGGTGTTACTGCTTCTCTCACTGTAACTACCTGGGTGTTACTGCTACTCTCACTGTAGATACCTGGGTGTTACTGTTACTCTCACTGTAGCTACCTGGGTGTTACCGCTACTCTCACTATAACTACCTGGGTGTTACTGGTACTCTCACTATAACTACCTGGGTGTTACTGATACTCTCACTGTAGCTACCTTGGTGTTACTGCTACTCTCATTGTAGCTACCTGGGTGTTACTGCTACTCTCACCGTAACTACCTGGGTGTTACTGCTACTCTCACTGTAGCTACCTGGGTGTTACTGCTACTCTCACTGTAACTTCCTGGGTGTTACTGCTACTCTCACTGTAGATACCTGGGTGTTACTGCTACTCTCACTGTAACTACCTGGGAGTTACTGCTACTCTCACTGTAGATACCTGGGTGTTACTGCTACTCTCACTGTAACTACCTGGGTGTTACTGCTACTCTCACTGTAGATACCTGGGTGTTACTGCTACTCTCACTGCAACTACCTGGGTGTTACTGCTACTCTCACTGCAACTACCTGGGTGTTACTGCTACTCTCACTGTAACTACCTGGGTGTTACTGCTACTCTCACTGCAACTACCTGGGTGTTACTGCTACTCTCACTGTAGCTACCTGGGTGTTACTGCTACTCTCACTGCAACTACCTGGGTGTTACTGCTACTCTCAATGTAACTACCTGGGTGTTACTGCTACTCTCACTGTAGCTACCTGGGTGTTACTGCTACTCTCACTGCAACTACCTGGGTGTTACTGCTACTCTCACTGTAGCTACCTGGGTGTTACTGCTACTCTCACTGCAACTACCTGGGTGTTACTGCTACTCTCACTGTAGCTACCTGGGTGTTGCACCTGTGTCTCCTTCATTCTCTTTAGTGACTTTTGTTATATGTATTTTGCCTAAGGATATTTTCTGGCAGTACATGAGGTAACCAGATTTTTCTCCTGGTGGGAACTGAAGAATAACAACAATAACAACAACATCAACATTAAACAACAGTAAACAACAACAACGAGAAGAAGAGGAGGAAGAAGAAAAGGAGAAGGAAAAACAAATATTATTATAATTAATATCATCATTTTAATGTTGATAAAAATTGTGATGCAATTATACTACTACTACTACTACTAATACTACTACTACTACTACTACTACTACTACTACTACTATACTACTATTACTACTACTACTACTACTACTACTAATAATAATAATAATAATAATAATAATAATAATAATAATTATATATATTTTCTCTTGACTCAAGAAGTCTCATAAAAAATATTTGTCTAAACTCTTATTATAGAAATATACTTTCAGACTTGTTTATTACATAAACGTTCACTTAAAACATTTTCTGCCGACAAATAATTATATTCAAAACCTAATCTTCTCAACTAACAAGGGAAGGGTCGAGTGAAAAAAAAATGTAATTTTATTCAACACATTGGCAACGGAAAATTACCTTTTGTTTGAACTCTGTAAGCTTAATGAAGCTTAACACACACACACACACACACACACACACACATAGTCAGGAGAAGGGTGGTTGAGCACCTAGAAAGGAATGAGCTTATCAACGACGGCCAACACGGGTTCAGGGACGGGAAATCCTGTGTCACAAACCTACTGGAGTTCTACGACAGGGTGACAGCAATAAGGCAAGAGAGAGAGGGGTGGGTAGATTGCATATTCTTGGATTGTAAGAAGGCGTTTGACACAGTTCCACACAAGAGATTAGTGCAGAAGCTGGAGGACCAGGCAGGGGTAACAGGGAAGGCACTACATTGGATCAGGGAATACCTGTCAGGAAGACAGCAGCGAGTCATGGTACGTGGCGAGGTGTCGGAGTGGGCGCCGGTGACGAGCGGGGTTCCACAGGGGTCAGTCCTGGGACCAGTGCTGTTTCTGGTATTTGTGAACGACATGACGGAAGGAATAGACTCGAAGTGTCCCTGTTTGCAGATGATGTGAAGTTGATGAGAAGAATTCAATCGGACGAGGACCAGGCAGAACTACAAGGGATCTGGACAGGCTGCAAGCCTGGTCCAGCAACTGGCTCCTGGAGTTCAACCCCACCAAGTGCAAAGTCATGAAGATTGGGGAAGGGCAAAGAAGACCGCAGACGGAGTACAGCCTAGGGGCCAGATACTGCAAACCTCAATCAAGGAAAAGATCTTGGGGTGAGTATAACACCAGGCACATCTCCTGAGGCGCACATCAACCAAATAACTGCTGCAGCATATGGGCGCCTAGCAAACCTAAGAACAGCATTCCGACATCTTAATAAAGAATCGTTCAGGACCCTGTACACTGTGTACGTTAGGCCCATATTGGAGTATGCAGCACCAGTTTGGAACCCACACCTAGCCAAGCATGTGAAGAAGCTCGAGAAAGTGCAAGGTTTGCAACAAGACTAGTCCCGGAGCTAAGGGGTATGTCCTACGAGGGAGGTTAAGGAAATCGACCTGACGACACTGGAGGACAGGAGAGCAGGGGAGACATGATAACAACATATAAAATACTGAGAGGAATTGACAAAGTGGACAGAGACAGAATGTTCCAGAGATGGGACACAACAACAAGGGGACACAGATGGAAGTTGAAGACTCAGGTGAATCACAGAGATGTTAGGAAGTATTTCTTCAGTCACAGAGTTGTCGGGAAGTGGAATAGCTTAGGAAGCGATGTAGTGGAGGCAGGCTCTATACATAGCTTTAAGCAGAGGTATGATAAAGCTCATGGCGCAGGGAGAGTGACCCAGTAGCGGCCAGTGAAGAGGCGGGGCCAGGAGCTTTGACTCGACCCCTGCAACCACAACTAGGTGAGTACAACTAGGTGAGTACACACACACACACGTAAAGCACGTAAATAAACTAGAGAAAGTGCAAAGGTTTGCGACAAGGCTAGTTCCACAACTCAGGGGTCTGTCCTATGAAGAAAGGTTGAGGGAAATAGGACTAACAACACTGGAGGAAAGAAGGGTCAGAGGAGACATGATAACGACATACAAAATACTGCGGGGAATCGACAAGGTAGACAGGGACAGGATGTTCCAGAGAGGGAACACAGAAACAAGGGGACACAACTGGAAGCTGAAGACTCAGATGAGTCAAAGGGATGTTAGGAAGCATTTCTTCAGCCACAGAGTAGTCAGGAAGTGGAATAGTCTAGAGAAAGATATAGTGGAGGCAGGAACCATACATAGTTTTAAGACGAGGTATGATAAAGCTCATGGCGCAGGGAGAGTGACCCAGTAGCGGCCAGTGAAGAGGCGGGGCCAGGAGCTATGACTCGACCCCTGCAACCACAACTAGGTGAGTACAACTAGGTGAGTACACACACACACCAGTACACTCACAAACGTGCACACGCAAGTTCCCACGTACACACAAACATATATACACACAAGCACATGTGTTTTTTCAGGCACTTGCAGAAGTGTTAGTGATACATAGGAGGGTGAGGTGCAGCCCTGTGAGGAGGAGGATTTTTCTGGACACACATAAACATGAACACCCACATTCAACAAACACACACATGCACACACACACACATTCTGAGCACCCATATGCACGCATAACACGCACACACGTCCATGCACGCACAAACTCAAAACTAACGCTCACATAAGCACAAGCGTACACACACATACATAGGCACGCACACAGGCAATTGCCACTCAGTGTGACTTGATAGGACCTTACCCTACCCTACCCATTCCCTTCCCTTCACCTCTCTCTCCTCTCTCTCTCTCTCTCTCTCTCTCTCTCTCTCTCTCTCTCTCTCTCTCTCTCTCTCTCTCTCCCCTCTCTTTTTCATTCATCTCTCCCTCCCTTCCCCCTTTCTCTCCTCTAGTCCCCTTCTCACACTTTCTCCACCCCATCACTCTCCCTGTCCCCCGTCCCCACCCCTACCCCCAATCCCTTCTCTTTTCCCTCCTCCCTCTCTCCTACCCCTCCCTTATACCACTTCCCACTATTTGTCCACCTCACCATCACACTCCCTGTCCCCTCCCTCCCTCACCCCATCTCTCTCCCCCCATTCCCTCTTTTTCTTTCTTCCTCCCTCCAAAGGGTTCTTTCCCTCTATACCCTTCCCCTCTTTCTCCCCCGTCACACTCCCTGTCCCCTCCCTCCCTCTCCCCATCTCTTCCCCATTCCCATCTCTTTTCCTTCCTCCCTTCCTCTCCCTTTAGCCCCCTTCCCACTCTTTCTCCACTCCCATCACTCTCCCTTTTCCCCTCCCTCTCTCTCCACACCTCTCCCACATTCCCTTCTCTTTTCTTTCCTTCCTCCCTCCCTTCCCTCCTCCTCTCCCTCTAGCCCCCTTCCCACTCATTTTCTTTTTCCCATATCACTCTCCCTGTACCACTCTCTCCCTCTCCCCATCTCTCTCCTCCTTGAAACTCCCACACACAGCATGCACACACATTACATCTCAAAAAAAAAATGTTAGCTCAGAGGGAAAGTCAAC
Organism: Cherax destructor; assembly: GCA_009830355.1. NCBI lineage: Eukaryota > Metazoa > Arthropoda > Malacostraca > Decapoda > Parastacidae > Cherax > Cherax destructor. Next base: position 212,802 of record WNWK01001719.1, read on the forward strand.
GACTAAGGGGATCAGAGGAAGATTGTCCTGGTAAGGAAGACTGGATGGAAGAGCAATATAAAAGGATGGAACAAGAGTAGGAGAGAAAACTAGGGGAGCTTTTTGCAAAAATGGAGAAGAGGATGGAGACAGAGAAGAAGAAATGGGAGTTGCAAGCCGAAGCCGCAGAAGATAGGATACGGGCCCTAGAATATGAGGTAAATAGGATGAAGCAAGTTACAGGGCTATTGCCCAGAGGAGACATGGCATCTGAACCAGGTACTCTCCTACCGAATGAGGAGCTGAACAGTAAGGAAGGAGACAGGACTTACACTGAGGCCCTATCAGTCCACCAAGCAGAGACAAGGATGAAGGGGGAGAATTGTTGGGAGCAGGGATAGCAGTAAAGGAGGGTGGAGAAAGGGACAGGTCCCATGCAGAGGCATGACTATGCCACCAAGAGTTATAGGAAAAAATAATGGCCATGTACAAATGGGACCCAGAGGCACAGAGGGAAAGGAAATGGGAGGAAGAGAGGGGATAAGTCAGTGTTTATTCATGGGCTTCAGGAGAGCGAGGGAAGGACACATAATGAAAGATGGTAGGAAGAAAAACGAGAGATTGAAAACATCATCAAAGAAATAGGCGAGGAGGACATATCTGAAATATTAGATTTTCAGAGAAAAGGGGGTACTTCAAGGGTAGAAATCGGCTGGTCAAACTGATTTTCAAGACAGAAACATGCAGAACAGGTGTCGTGTAGGTTTTTGATGGATTTGGTAATAAACACAAATGTAGCTTGGTTGGTAACTTATATATTGGTGAAAATGGAGAACACTCAAAGCCACCTTCGCCTGATCTTCTACTCTGCTATCCAGACTTGAACGGAGGCTAGTGAGCAATAGACGCTCACGGCATTCAAAGAGTGACCTCTGACATAGCTTAGGTCAGCAGAAAGACTAGTAATGGACAGTGATCATGTGAAATGCTTGTGACTCACTAATGGTTGGTAAGATGGAAAATACTACTACTGACAGCTCGGCCATGGTACGTATGGTGTCCCAACATACAGCTAATACAAACTATAGGTGACAGGTGAACAGCTCTGGGCTGATTCTATACAATGACAAAGTACACAACAGTTGAACATTATAACTATACATAAGGATATTATCGGGATGGAAAATTTAATACTGCAGTTACTTTAGTTTAGTCAGTCATAACCCCTCTAGGAGTGACTATGTGACCAAGAAACTTGATTTCTGATCTGAAAAATTTACATTTAGACAGTTTGATCTTTAAATTGGCTTCTTCAAGCTTACCAAGTACCACATCAAGTCTGTTCAAGTGCATATCCACGTCTTCTGACATGACGATCACATCATCTAAGTACACCATAAGTGTGTTACCTATGAGGCCTCTAAAGATATTAGTCATTAGCCTCGGGAATGTGATAGGTGAAGAGCGTAAACCGAAAGCCGTACGGAGGAAGTGATAATGGCCTGTTGGAGTGGTGAATGCGGTTAGCTCTTGGCTGTCCTCATGAGAAGGGACTTGCCAAAACCCTTGTAACAAGTCTAGGGTCGAGAAGACTTTGTTATCTCTGATATCACGTAAAAGGTCACCAAGTATAGGAAGTAGGAAGCGATCTGGTATTGTTTTCACATTTAACTTCCTAAAATCAATCACTGGGCGCCAAGTACCGTCCTTCTTAGGTACTAAGATCAGGGGCACATTCTATACATCCTTGGCACAAAATAGAGGATCTGCAGTATGGTAATAAACACAAACGTAGCTTGGTTGGTAATTTATATATTGGTGAAAATGGGAGAACACTCAGAGCCGCCTTCGCCTGACCTTCTACTCTACTATCCTGACTTGAACTGAGGCTAGTGAGCGAGAGACGCTCACGGCATTCAAAGGGTGACCTCTGACATAGCTTAGGTCAGCAGAAAGACTAGTAACAGACAGTGATCATGTGAAAGGCTTGTGACTAACTAACGGTTGGTAAAATGCAAAATACTACTACTAAACTACTACTGACACAGGATTCTGTAAGAGAAACCATGGCTGAAGAACAAGAACAGAATGGCAGCAGCTGAGAGATAAGATATAAACGAAAGGGGCTAGGATGAGAGACAAGAACAGAGTCAGCAGAGGACAACCAGAAAAGAGCAGAGCAACAAGTGCAAGCACACACAGAACCACCCCCAGAACCCTACAACCAAACACACAAACCCAACACAACTGACAATTCACACTTACAGTCCCCACCCCACACAACCCTGTAGAATCCCACTGCACCCATCCAGATTCCCCCACAGACCCCCAGAACACAGTGTTGGAAAGGAAACTGAAGGTATGGTACACCAAAGCAGATGGAATAACGAATAAGTGGGAGGAGTGGCACGAAAGAGTCAAAGAGGCATCACCGGACATCATAGCTCTCACAGAAACCAAGCTCACAGGAATGATAACAGATGCCATCTTTCCAATGGGATATCAGATCCTGAGGAGGAATGGCACTGCTCATCAAAAACCAATGGGATTTTGATGAGCTGGAGAGACGAGACAGAGACGCAAGAGACTACATAATAGGAACACTTCAGTCTGGAGGGCCAAAGGTGGCAACTGCAGTGATGTACAACCCACCACAGAACAGCAGGAGGCCAAGGCTGGAGTATGATGAGAGTAATAGAGCGATGGTTGACACACTGGCTCAAGTGGCCAGAAGGGCTCATGCGTGCAGGGCAAAGCTGCTGATTGTGGGTGATTTAAATCACAAGGAAATTGACTGGGAGAACGTGGAGCCACATGAGCGCCCAGAGAAGTGGAGGGCTAGGAGGATGGAGATGGTAATCGAAAACATTATGTACCAACACGTAAAGGAAACTACCAGAGAGAGAGAGGTAAGGATGAACCAGCAAGACTGGACCTAGTATTCACCTTGAGTAATGCAGACATTGAGGACATCACATATAAAAGACCCCTCGGGGCCAGTGACCATGTGGTTCTGAGCTTCAAATACATAGTAGAATTACAAGTGGAGAGCGAAGCAGGAAGGGCAGGGCGAACGAAATTTCAACACTTGCAAACCACTGCAACAATTTGCAATTCAAAAGCTTGTATTCTCTAAATATTTAGATCACTGGAGCACAAGACTGTAAATTCAAGTGTAGAAATGGAGGCATGAATAATTTCCTGCACCAGGTTCAGTGGGACAGAGCACTGGCAGGGAAGTCAGTAAATGAGATGATGGAATATGTGACAATGTGCAAGGAAGCTGAGGAGAGGTTTGTACCAAAGGGTGACATAAATAACGATAAGGCCAGGATGAGCTCTTGGTTCACTCAAAGGTGTAGAGAGGCAAAACCAAAGTGTGCTAGAAAATGGAAAAAGTATAGAAGGCAAATGACCCAGGAGAATAAGGAGAGCAGTCGTAGAGCCAGAAATGAATATGCACAGGTAAGAAGGGAGGCCCAAAGACAATACAAAAATGACATAGCAGCGAAAGCCAAATCTGATCCGAAGCTGTTGTACAGCCACATCAGGAGGAAAACAACAGCCAAGGACCAAGTAATCAGGCTGAGGAAGGAAGGAGGGGAGGTCACAAGAAACGACCGAAAAGTATGTGAGGAGCTCAACACGAGATTCAAAGTAGTGTTCACAGAGACAGAGGGAACTTCAGAAAGACGGAGAGGTGGGGTACACCATCAAGTGTTGGACACAGTACATACAACCGAGGAAGAAGCGAAGAGGCTGATAAGCGAGCTAGATTCCTCAAAGGCGATGGGACCGGATAACATCTCTCCATGGGTCCTGAGAGACGGAGCAGAGGCGCTATGTGTACCCCTAACAACAATCTTCAACACATCTATCGAAACAGAGCGACTATCTGAGATATGGAAGACAGCAAATGTAGTCATAATTTTTAAAAAGGAGACAGACATGAAACACTAAAATACAGACCAGTGTCACTCACATGTATAGTTTGCAAAGCCATGGAAAAGATTATCAGGAGAAGAGTGGTGGAGCACCTAGAAAGGAATGAGCTTATCAACGACAGCCAGTACGGTTTCAGGGATAGGAAATCCTGTGTCACAAACCTACTGGAGTTCTATGACAGGGTGACAGCTGCAAAGGTTTTTACTCAGTTCCACACAAGAGATTATTGCATAAGCTGGAAGACCAGGCAGGTATAACAGGGAAGGAACTGCAATGTATCAAGGAATACCTGTCGGGAAGACATCAGCGAGTCATGGACATGTCAGAGTTGGTGCCTGTGACGAGCAGGGTTCCACAGGGGTCAGTCATAAAACCGGTGCTATTTCTTGTGTATTTGAACGACATGAATAAGGAAGGAATAGACTCAGAAGTGTTCCTGTTTGCAGATGATGTGAAGTTGATGAGAAAAATTCAATCGGAGGATGACCAGGCGGAACTACAAAGGGATCTGGACAGGCTGGAGGCCTGGTCCAGATAACTGGCTGCTGGAGTTCAACCCCACCAAATGCAAAGTCCTGAAGACTGGGGAAGGGCAAAGAAGATGGAACACAGAGTACAGTCTAGGGGGCGAGAGACTACAAACCTCACTCAAAGAAAAGGATCTTGGGGTGAGTATAACACCGGGCACATCTCCTGAGAAGCACGTTAACCAAATAACTGCTACAGCATATGGGCGCCTAGCAAACCTAAGAATAACATTCCGACATCTCAATAAGGAATCGTTCAGGACCCTGTTAACCGTGTATGTCAGGCCTATATTGGAGTATGCAGCACCAGTTTAGAACCCACACCTAGCCAAGCACGTAACAAAATTAGAGAAAGTGCAAAGATTTGCAACAAAACTAGTCCCGGAGCTAAGGGGTATGTCCTACTAGGAGATGTTAAGGGAAATCGACCTGACGACACTGGAAAACAGGAGAGATGGGGGATATATGATAACATGTAAAATACTGAGAATAATTGACAAGGTGGACAGAGACAGGATATTCCAGAGATGGGACACAGCAACAAAGGGGCACAATTGGAAGTTGAAGACTCAAATGAATCAGAGGGATACTAGGAAGTATTTATTCAGTACACAGAGTTGTCAGGAAGTGGAATAGTCTGGGAAGTGATGTAGTGGAGGCAGGATCCATACATAGGTTTAAGAAGAGGCATGATAAAGCTCATAGAGCAGGAAGAGTGACCTAGTAGCGACCAGTGAAGAGGCGGGACCAGGAGCTGTGAATCGACCCCTGCAACCACAACTAGGTAAGTACACACACACACACACACACACACACACACATACATACACACAGAAGCTGGAGGACCAGGCAGGGATAACAGGGAAGGCACTACAATGGATCAGGGAATACCTGTCAGGAAGACAGCAGCGAGTCATAGTACGTGGTGAGGTGTCAGAGTGGGCGCCCGTGACGAGTGGGGTTCCACAGGGGTCAGTCCTAGGACCGGTGCTGTTTCTGGTATTTGTGAACGACATGACGGAAGGAATAGACTCCGAAGTGTCCCTGTTTGCAGATGATGTGAAGTTGATGAGAAGAATTCAATCGGACGAGGACCAGGCAGAACTACAAAGGGATCTGGACAGGCTGCAAGCCTGGTCCAGCAATTGGCTCCTGGAGTTCAACCCCACCAAGTGCAAAGTCATGAAGATTAAGGAAGGGCAAAGAAGACCGCAGACGGAGTACAGTCTAGGGGGCCAGAGACTGCAAACCTCAATCAAGGAAAAAAATCTTGCGGTGAGTATAACACCAGGCACGTCTCCTGAGGCGCACATCAAACAAATAACTGCTGCAGCATACGGGCGCCTAGCTAACCTAAGAACAGCATTCCGACATCTTAATAAAGAATCGTTCAGGACTCTGTACACTGTGTACGTTAGGCCCATACCGGAGTATGCAGCACCAGTTTGGAACCCACATCTAGACAAGCACGTAAAGAAGCTAGAGAAAGTGCAAAGGTTTGCAACAAGACTAGTCCCGGAGCTAAGGGGTATGTCCTACGAGGAGAGGTTAAGGGAAATCGACCTGACGACACTGGAGGACAGGAGAGATAGGGGGGATATGATAACGACATATAAGATACTGAGAGGAATAGACAAGGTGGACAGAGACAGAATGTTCCAGAGATGGGACACAGCAACAAGGGGACACAGTTGGAAGTTGAAGACTCAAATGACTCACAGGGAAGTTAGGAAGTATTTCTTCAGTCATAGAGTGGTCGGGAAGTGGAATAGCTTAGGAAGCGATGTGGTGGAGGCAGGTTCCATACATAGCTTTAAGGAGAGGTATGATAAAGCTCATGGAGCAGGGAGCGTGACCCAGTAGCGGCCAGTGAAGAGGCGGGGCCAGGAGCTATGACTCGACCCCTGCAACCACAACTAGGTGAGAACTAGGTGAGTACACACATACATATACACACACACACACACATACACCCCGGTGGCCTAGTGGTAAAGCTCTCGCTTCACGCACGGAGGGCCCGGGTTCTATTCCCGACGGGGCGGAAACATTTCGAAGTGTTTCCTTACACACACACACACACACATACATACAACAGACCTAGTGTCAAATCGACATGTGCCTAGGACAAAATGGTAACTAACACACACATACACACACACATACACATACACACACACATACACACACACATACACATACACACAGGTAGGATCAGGTAGGACTACAAAGAGACCTAGACAGGCTACAAGCCTGGTCCAGTAAATGGCTTTTTGAATTTAACCCTGCCAAATGTAAAGTTATGAAGATCGGGGAAGGGCAAAGAAGACCGCAGACAGAGTATAATCTAGGTGGCTAAAGACTGCAAACCTCATTCAAGGAAAAAGATCTCAGGGTGAGTATAATACCGAGTACATCTCCTGAGGCACACATCAATCTGATAACTGCTGCAGCATACGGGCGGCTGGCAAACCTAAGAATAGCGTTCCAATACCTCACTAAGGAATCGTTCAAGACTCTGTACACCATACACGTCAGGCCCATACTTGAGTATGCAGCACCAATTTGGAACCCACACCTGGTCAAGCACGCCAGGAAATTAGAGAAAGTGCAGAGGTTTGCAACAAGACTAGTCCCAGAGCTAAGGGGATTGTCCTACGAAGAATGGTTAAGGGAAATCGGCCTGACGACACTAGAGGACAGGAGGGTTAGGGGAGACATGATAACGACATATAAAATACTGCGAGGAATAGATAAGGTGGACAGGGACAAGATGTTCCAGAGAGGGTACACAGAAACAAGGGGTCACAGTTGGAAGTTGAAGACTCCTATGAGTCAAAGGGATGTTAGGAAGTATTTCTTCAGTCATAGAGTTGTCAGGAAGTGGAATAGCCTAGAGAGCGACGTAGTGGAGGAAGGAACAATACATAGTTTTAAGACGAGGTTTGATAAAGCTCATGGAGCAGGGAGAGAGAGGACCTAGTAGCAATCAGTGAAGAGGCGGGGCCAGGAGCTATGAATCGACCACTGCAACCACAAATAGGTGAGTACACACACTATTAATGAAAATAGACACACATATCATGGAAGATAATGGAGAAAATAATCAAAAGAAGAGTGGTAGAGCACTTATAGTGGCTTCTCAAACAACAATCGACTTGGTTTCATCGATGACAAATCCTGAACTACAAACTTGCTGTAGCGAGTGTTACATGTGAAACTTGCTGTAGCGAGTGTTACATGTGAAACTTGCTGTAGCGAGTGTTACATGTGAAACTTGCTGTAGCGAGTGTTACATGTGAAACTTGCTGTAGCGAGTGTTACATGTGAAACTTGCTGTAGCGAGTGTTACATGTGAAACTTGCTGTAGCGAGTGTTACATGTGAAACTTGCTGTAGCGAGTGTTACATGTGAAACTTGCTGTTGCGAGTGTTACATGTGAAACTTGCTGTAGCGAGTGTTATATGTGAAACTTGCTGTAGCGAGTGTTATATGTGAAACTTGCTGTAGCGAGTGTTATATGTGAAACTTGCTGTAGCGAGTGTTACATGTGAAACTTGCTGTAGCGAGTGTTACATGTGAAACTTGCTGCAGCGAGTGGTACATGTAAAACTTGTTGTAGCGAGTGTTACATGTGAAACTTACTGTAGCGTTACATGTAAAACTTGTTGTAGCGAGTGTTACATGTGAAACTTACTGTAGTGAGTGTTACATGTGAAACTTGCTGTAGCGAGTGTTACATGTGAAACTTGCTGTACAGTGTTATGTTAGTTACATGTGAAACTTATTGTAGCGAGTGTTACATGTGAAACTTGCTGTAGCGAGTGTTACATGTGAAACTTGCTGTAGCGAGTGTTACATGTAAAACTTGTTGTAGCGAGTGTTACATGTGAAACTTACTGTAGTGAGTGTTACATGTGAAACTTGCTGTAGCGAGTGTTACATGTGAAACTTGCTGTAGCGAGTACTACATGTGAAACTTGCTGTAGCGAGTGTTACATGTGAAACTTGCTTTAGCGAGTGTTACATGTGAAACTTACTGTAGTGAGTGTTACATGTGAAACTTGCTGTAGCGAGTGTTACATGTGAAACTTACTGTACTGAGTGTTACATGTGAAACTTGCTGTAGCGAGTGTTACATGTGAAACTTGCTGTAACGAGTGTTACATGTGAAACTTGCTGTAGCGAGTGTTACATGTGAAACTTGCTGTAGCAAGTGTTACATGTGAAACTTGCTGTAGCGAATGTTACATGTGAAACTTACTGTAGCAAGTGTTACATGTGAAACTTGCTGTAGCGAGTGTTACATGTGAAACTTACTGTAGCGAGTGTTACATGTGAAACTTGCTGTAACGAGTGTTACATGTGAAACTTGCTGTAGCGAGTGTTACATGTGAAACTTGCTGTAGCGAGTGTTACATGTGAAACTTGCTGTAGCAAGTGTTACATGTGAAACTTGCTGTAGCGAGTGTTACATGTGAAACTTGCTGTAGCGAGTGTTACATGTGAAACTTGCTGTAGCGAGTGTTACATGTGAAACTTACTGTAGCGAGTGTTACATGTGAAACTTGCTGTAGCGAGTGTTACATGTGAAACTTGCTGTAGCGAGTGTTACATGTGAAACTTGCTGTAGAGAGTGTTACATGAGAAACTTTACAAGAATCATTACTGTGATGTACGTCTGATGAATCCCAGTTCGCAGATAATTTGAAACTAACGAGGAAAGGTCAAACAAAGGGGAGACTATCAGGTCAATAAACGGGCCAGGATAAGCTGCAGAATTCCTCTGGTAAGTGATTATTGGAAGTCAATAGTAACAAATACTAGGTGGTGAAAATTGGAGAAGGGCAGAGAGAAAAAGAAACGATGCAGAAGCTCGGGAAATAAAGTCTGCGAACCTCTCAATGACATGGTGAAAATGTCCTCGGGTAATGCAAATTACTGAGCATATTGTCTGGGGAGAGCATCAAGCTAGTAGGTCGGCTGCAGATACGCATCTGGAAAATTTAAAATTAGGTTGCGGGAATCTCGAAAAAGAGTCCATGTCACTATGTACGACATCTCAGGCCAGTTGGGAGAATGTGGCAACAAATTTGATCAATCATGTCAAATACCTGGAAAAGACTCGGAGGAAAATTTGTGGAGCAACATAACCGGGACTAGATTACCATTCATGTTTGTCTCACTGGATAAATTCGTGCAATCATAAGCGGTGAAGGCCACAACACTCACTGGGTTCATGGGGTGGATTGTTTTGGTCATTGTTGTGTTTTTAATGTTATCCACAGTAGAGGGGTGTAGTGAAGGTAGGGATGGCAGTGAAGGTTGTGTTTTATAGTAGTTATAAATATATTGCGTCATTCCAGGGTAACCGATAAGTACAGTGTCTGGCAGTGGATGCTTATAGATGAACGGTGGTGGTTAATAATGAACAGCAGATGCACTTTACTTAACATAGCAGCACTTCAACATCGTGTCCATTAGTTTCACAGTAGTTGACATAGACCATCCAGGTCATTCAGTCAGCTCCAGCTAACTCAAACTGAAAGCTGTACATGATTTGTGAAGAAGATAAAGCAGAACCACTGACGTGTTCTTCACAGTTCAAGTGGAAATACGAGCCAAGTGAGTGCTGTTCACTTGCACAGGAATTTATCAAATTCAGTCAGTTTGAACAAATCCTACAAACACACCTGCAGGTAAAACTTGATGAAGACTTGAGCAGTGAAGTAGCAGACGTTGCAAGGTGTGCTAAGTATCACCTCCCTGTATGTGCACCAGGCTCAGATACAACAATACTTAACAGTTAAGAGCTGAAAAAAATACGCTAGAAAAGAGGTGAGAACTGTGATGTGCCAATTCAATTTCCCTCACACCTTCCAGGTTACATTCACTTTCTACTTGACAAAGCTCCTGAAGAGCGAAACAAATCCCACAATCAAATGTCACGTCAGCTGCCTCTGTTTCCATTTACTTAGCATTTTGTCGGTAATTCTCGTATTATTACTACATTCACATTCGTAGCAACAACAGGGAACGACAGTGCATGAAACTAGTTTTTTTTGTGTGTGTGGACAACGTTTTTAGACAGATCTTCAGGAAGCAGCAATAATACCAATGAACAAATGAATATGAACCTGCTGAACGCTTCGGGAAATTACAGAAACACTGGAAAAAGTAAGTGCCGGGCATGGATGATCTTAGAGCCAAATATCCCACACTGTACAACAGAGTAAGAAAGATTTAGGCTGATGCATGCAACATAACAAACCGTGAGAGATAAGTTCCAGGAGTTGTCTTAATCTTTGACATTAAGGAGACAAGACTAGCTGAGGACACGACACCAGTGTTCGAGCAGAAGGAAGAGCTAGGCCTCAAGTTTAACATAAGAGTCTACTCCTCACGACTCAAGGAAATAGTCCTCGCACAGTTTCCTGATATGCGGACACACAACAAAAGTAGAGATAATGGTATCTGAAGATGACATTAGTTTTGTCCTTGTTAAGGTCTGTGATCGTAACAATGATAGTGACGCAGTCCAACACATGGCACACACTGCACTCCGCCTTATGTTTGGAGAAGCTAAGCCCTTAATGGATACCTCGAAAGACAACAAGAAAAATCACTACTGTTTGTCTTGGTAAGTATGGTCATAGATGCTCGCAGCATTTAAGATCAAATGGCCAATTCAACCCCTGAACCATTTACCATAGCACAAAAACAGAGATTTAACGGTATTAAGCACAAGAGGAAAGATTTCCCACATTAATTTCAACTGTCAGACAGAGCATTTAACAGGAGATACCAATTATCCTGTGCTCACTCTGGATGTTGCTCACACTCTTACAAGCTATCACGCTATCTCTTGCCTGTGTTCTCCTCCCATTATGCATGGCAAAGTCCTTACAACTCCCGCTGTGGATAACCCTGGTCACAGTGCCAATACAAAAGTAGGAATAGAGTCCTTTCGTCCCTATTTCAGTATCCTTCTTTTCCTGATGATTTTCTTGGATGGAGTACTATCAGTGTTGACGTACTGTCTCTCGCTAGCAGCATCATGAGGTTCTATGTCTCAGTTACTAGAGTAATGCCACTGAGCACAGACAACCTCAAACGATACACTGAAGAAAAATGCCGGAGACTGAACCCTACGTCTAACTTTCATAGTCGCCGCCTGGTTGAATCCTCCCTTATACACAACTTTCCCTGTATGAATCTTAGCCCTGGCTTTGTCTCTGTTGATGCTTTCCTCTCTCATTACATTGTTAAATGCTCTAAACTTCAGAACACCCGTGACTTAACCTGATTCCTTCCCTGTCTTATCTTCCCCCTTCTCCTTTTTTCTCCTTGGGTTTTCCTTTCTTTCTGTTCTTTCTTTTGCCTTGTATTTTCCTTCATTTTTTCGCTTTTCTTCCCTCTCGTACCCCCCTTGCGGGCCGCTAGCCTCATAGCAGTGCTCCTTCCCATATGACTGTCTACTCTACTACCTTTACTACTACCTTTACTACTACCACTACTACCACTACTCCTACATTTCCCCACTCTCTTGTACCCTCCCCTGTCTGCCTGCCTATAAATACCCTTCCTCTGTCTCTGTGTGTTAGTGTGACTTTGTAAATGGTCCAAGTCGGGCCGAAACGTCGTCGTAAGCTCCTCTCTTTTATATGTGCGGGTTGTGTGTGTACTGAACCCTTGTTTTCCTCACAATTACTTCCAATATTTCGATATTGTTTTCAACTATCTTATATTGTGAGTACCTGTCGTGTCGTTGTCTCGTTCACCTTCCAGATTTTCTCTAATGTTTTATATATTTTCACAACTCATAGTTTAGTAAGGAAACTCTAGACGATGTTTAGGAGTCCTGCTCCGCCGTTAGCAAGAAGCAGCTCGAAATGTCGCCTCAAGAAGCCTCTCTAAATTTTGCCTAAGTTATGAAATGTTCCGACTACAGTTTTGTGGGTTAGTTATGTTTGGCTCCAGCCACGGTACTGTGGGTTAGTTGTTATTTGTTACACCTACTGTTATGGGTTTGTTGTGAATTGTTTCATTAACAGTATTGTAGGTTAGTTGTGAATTGTTCTTGTAACCGCATAGTGGGATTTATCAGTAATTATTTCCATCCAGCGTAATGAACGATATTTGTAATTTGTTTCTCATCGACAGTATTGTGAGTTAGTTGTAAATTGTTACTGCCACAGTATTCAGTGTTAGTTATAATTTTTTTCAGTCACAATAATGTTGGGAAATTGGGTAATGTTCAAGTATCGTTATTGTGGCTTAGTTTTGAATTGTTCTAGCAATAATACTAGCAATAATAATGTGGATTATTTGTGAACGGCTTCAGATACAGTATTGTGGAATAGATGTAAATTATTCAAGTAATGGTGTTGTGAATAAGATTTGTCCGGTTAGCCGTGGATTATTCCACCTTGGGTATTTTGACATGTTTGGTATCCCCGATGTGGTACCTCAATGCGGTTGCCTGATATAATTTCCTTTCTCCGAAGTTTCGCTTATAACTTGAGAACGCCTCTTCAGATCAGCTTCAAACTGTTCAACGCTGGTTAGCTGAGATATTAAGGGATCGTGCAAATATTAGGCTGCATCAATCTTATGTTGACTATTTCAGGACTCATGAAATCGGTCTAGTAACTGTAAAATGCCTCTTCCAGCTGGCTGCGAATATTCAACACTGTAATATCCTGTATATGATAATGGTACACAATACCAGCAATTTGATAGGACACATGTGCAGCAGTTAGGTATCTTTATTCTGGAACATTTCGTCTACACAGTAGGCCTCTTCAGTCGAGTACAGCGGCGGCAGCAGGAGCTGTAGAGCTGCAAAGACGATGTTATCAGCCCATCACCCTTGAAGCCGTAGTTTTCAGGTGGTCATTCCCTCAGCATGGAGAAGAATTCTGCTCCATAGTCTCAAATATTATTTCTCTGTACTCGACTGAAGAAATCTACTGTGTAGGCGAAACATTTCGGAATAAACCTGACTAACAGTTGCACAAGTGTCTTACTGATCAACTGGATTAGCATCCTTAGAAGATGGATGAACATATTAAGTTTACAGCTGCACAGAAATGACATGTATGGCAGGGACAGGGTTCACTTGTCTAGGTCTGGGGTGGGAGCACTGGCCAGTGCAGTGGAGGGACCTGGTAAACTAGAAATTGTTAGTAGTATGGGTTTTTGTGAGAAAGGAATGAGGTAGAGTTATTGATAAATATTGGAAAGCCAGTGGCACTAGGTGATAAGGGAGGTAATAGAGATGGTGGAGGAACAGGAATGACCAGGGTAGGAAAAGACAAGATAGGGTTTCTAAACAAATATACAAATAGTCATAGTGCTAGAAACAAGATGGAGGTGTTAAGTTTAGATGCAAGTGGGGGGGGGGTAAAACTGACGTATTTGCCTTAACTGAGACGTTGTTTGATCTGAAAGAATCGGGACATGCCTGCTGAATGTCACATTCAGGGTTTCAAATTATTCCACATTGATCGAAGAAAATGGAAGGGGAATGGGGTGGTGATATATGACAGGGAACATTTAAATTGCTGCATAAATATAGATATTAAGACTCAACACCCAGAGAGTCTGTCTGGGTAGATTCTTCGGAAGGGCGTGAAAAAATAATTTTAGGCGAGATTTACCCTCCCACAAACTTGGATAGGGACCGAGGGAGACTACTTTGAGAGGAAATTGTTAAGGGCAAAAGGCACAATAAAGTAGTAATTTATAGGAGACACTGACTAAGTCAAATAAATTGGAATGCATTCTCTGGGAACCTTGAATCAAACGACTTCCTGGCGGTAGTTCAAGACTGTTTTTTGGAACAGTTTGTGACAGAACCACCGAGGGGAAATAACCTGCTTGATTTGGATCTGGCTACCAAAGATACCCTTATTAATAATTTAGAGAATACAGAAGAACTTGGCACAAGCGACCACAAATCAGTTACCTTTAGTAGTGATTCAAAGTATGATAGTAGGGATAATTCAGTAACAGTTCCAGATTTTCTCTTAGATTACAATGGGCTTAGATATCAAGTATCATCTGTGGACTGGGGTAACGAAGAGAAATAATAATATGACAGTTTTCTAAACACTATACATGCTGCCCTAAGAACATTTATTCCGTTTAGAGAATTGAGATCGCATAGAAATGATCCAAAATGGATGAAGGATAGGCTGATTCATCTTTTGGGGCAGAAGAAACGAATTTATAGGCGTATCAAAAGAGGTGAGAGCCATATCGTAGAACAATATGCACACATTAAGAGGGAGATTAAAAAGGGTTTAAGAAAAACTAAACGGGACTATGAAATTAATGTGGTGTATGATTAAAAAACGAACCCGAAAGGCTTTTTCCAGGTTTATAGAAAAAAAATCAGAGAAAAATTAGGTCCCCTTAAAAATAACTCTGGGCATCTTACTGACAAGGAGAATGATATGTGCTCCATTTTTAATAATTATTTCCTCTCGGTTATCACACAAGAAGACTATCAATATCCCATTAATTATTTTTATAGTGGGCTTGAAGAAGATAAATTATGTAATACCGCAGTCACTAGGGATATGGTTATCAAACAGGTAGACCATGTGAATCAAAAGAAATCCTGAGGCCCTGATGAACTTTTTTCAAGGTTCTTAAGATCAAAAGAGAGCTTTGTGAACAATAATCAATAATCCAGTGGTTTTATCAATACAAATTCAAGGACATAATTGGAAGACAGTAGAACTATACAAAAGATGAGGTAATCAGTGCCTCAGTCATGGAGTTGGTGTGAAGAGCACCGTAGTCGTGAAGAGTCTGGAGCACAGGCGAGAAGGCTGGCGCTTATATACTGGCATCAGGCGCCACTACTACTGACCCATCCCTCGGCTATGACCTACTTCCACTGGGAAATCCTGCCAGCCAGTGTCAATGTCTTCGTTTGCTACCCGTCCCTTTCCACCTGAAGCCAGCATGTAAGCTCCAGCCTTCCTGTCTACGCTTTAGATTCTTCACGACTACGGTGCTCTTCAAATAATATGTGTCTAATTTATAATGTAGAACTTGGCCATACAGAATACAAAAATGACTTGGGGTTTATGGTGAGAAGCAAACTGAAACCAAGATAGCAGTGCCTAAACATACGTAATAAGGCAAACAGGTTACTGGGATTAATATCGAGAAGTATAAACAACAGTAAGGCCTCACTTAGATGATGCAGCTAATTTCAGGGAATAAATTCGTTAGATAGCGTTCAGCGAACAATGACAAAATTAATCCATTGCATAAGAAATCTTCCTTACTTAGAAAGATTGAAATCTCTTAAATAAGAATGAGGAGAAACGCGATTGAAGTGTATAAGTGGAAGATGGATATTAACAAAGGAGATATAAATAAGGTCCTGAGGATATCCCTCCAAGAGAGAACCCGTAATAATGGATTCAAATTGGATAAGTTTAGATTTAGAAAGGATATAGGAAAGTACTGGTTTGGAAATAGAGTAATCGATGAGTAAACAATTTGGAAAAGACAGTTCGGGACATTTATTATAGGAAACGTTTCGCCACGAGTGGCTTCTTCAGTTCTAATATGAAGATAACTAAGAAACGAGTATATATAGTGGCAGGAGTCAGGTCGAAGGTCGCGTGGGTAGTAATAGTAGTAGCGAGATGCGTTGGAATTGAGAAGGACCCGTCAACATCATGTTACAGCGGTCTCCAGAATAAGGTTTAATATATGGTTGATTAGCAATTTGGATATAGTTTAACTTCCAGACTTTTGATGAATAGTGTTACTGACAGCAATTAAGGCAGCCTCTGTACACTTTCGCCATCTTAAATCTTCTTTCCTTATGACTATTCTAGCATCACTGAATTTCATGAGGTGTTCAACATCGCCTCTGTGTTGCACACACGCAATTCTACGGTCATCAAGGTTCCGCTTACACTTCAAACGTGATTGCAGGAAACGTGCGACACACACGTCCTCAACAAGACTAGCACCAATACCGTTGAAGGAAAGCCTCCAAGCTACATCATTTTACCAATCAGCGACGTTGTAACTAACGTTTCTAAAATTATTGACAAGAAACTTGCAAAAATATCCACCATCTCCACAATTACTATTGGAAACGTAGGACAAAAAACCAAGAATGACTCTGGTCCAAGAATTACTGATGCAGCTCAATTATGGTCTCCATGTGAAGATATGTCTAGCGTGCTCTCTGTGAAACTGAACCAAGATGTCGTCTATTGAACAACTCTACCAGCAGCTTAAGGAGAAGCCAAGGGAAGCTAAGCTCGAGATACGGCGATAGATGGAGGAAAACAAGAGGATTCTAAGTAATCCTCTTGTTGTAAATCCTCAGGTCAAGAAAAGAACCTGGACAGTGGCCGGGCAGCATGGAACGAAGCTAAGGATGAAGAGGACGTATGGAGTGATAGAAACGATGACAACCCAGAAGACTACTGTGGAAAGTCCGAACTCATTTTCTGTTCTACCCGACGAATGTGGGTTAACTACTGGGAACGTCACGATCAAGAATACCAAGGAAGGTAAGAACATTGTGCTTGTTGGGTAGAGTTGGATTAGGTACATGGATAGAGCTTTCTGCTTGAAGGATAGGTGTGGGAGACAGAGGGTTTACTTTCCTGGGGCTGGGATGGAGGATATTATTAGCCGGCTTGACAACATCGTGAATGGTAATGGGATCAATCTTATTATCTGCCTCAGTGCTGGAAGCAATGATGTAGGTAAGCCTAGAAGTGAGGATTTAGTCGGAAGGTATAGGACAGCAATATACATAATTAGGAAGAAGGGAGAGAGCCTTGTTATATGTGGCATTTTGCCAAGAAGGGGTGTTGGAAATGAATGACTGTACTCACCTAATTGTACTCACCTAATTGTGGTTGCAGGGGTCGAGACTCAGCTCCTGGCCCCGCCTCTTCGCTGTCTGCTACTGGGTCTCTGCTCTCCCTGCTCCATGAGCTTTATCATACCTTGTCTTAAAACTATGTATGGTTCCTGCCTCCACTATATCTTTCTCTAGTACATTCCACTTCCTGACTACTCTGTGGCTGAAGAAATGTTTCCTGACATCCCTTTGACTCATCTGAGTCTTCAGCTTCCAGTTGTGTCCCCTTGTTTCTGTGTTCCCTCTCTGAAACAACCTGTCACTATCTACCTTGTCAATTCCCCGCAATATTTTGTATGTCGTTATCATGTCTCCTCTGACCCTTCTTTCCTCCAGTGTTGTTAGTCCTATTTCCCTCAATCTTTCTTCATAAGACAGACCCCTGAGTTGTGGAACTAACCTTGTCGCAAACCTTTGCACTTTCTCCAGTTTCCTTACGTGCTTGACCAGGTGTGGGTTCCAGACTGGTGCTGCATATTCTAGTATGGGCCTGACGTACACGGTATACAGTGTCTTGAACGATTCCAGACGGAACCCTGTTATATGTGGCACTTTGCCAAGAAGAGGTGTGTGGCTGTGTGGAGCTGAATATGAATCCATGTGTAGAGCTGTAGTATAACGTCTGGACTCCTGGTGCTTCTAATTCTTTTTTTATATCCCATTAATCTGTTTGCCTGATTACGTACGTTTAGGCATTGCTGTCTTGGCTTCAGGTTCTTGCTTACCATAACTCCCAAGTCATTTTCACATTCTTTATGGCCAAGCTGTATATTATTTAGTTTATAAGTGCTAGGGTTATTTACATTCCGAGCTTCAAGACTTTGCATTTGTCCAAACTGAACTTCATCTGCCATTTTTCAGACCATAACATGAGCGTGTCTAAATCCTCTTGAAGAAAGGTGGCATCTTCCTCTGAGTCAATAATCCTCCTTTATTTTGTATAGTCAGCAGATTTGTTCATATCACTTGTTATTTCCTCGTCAAGGTCGTTAATGTATATTATGAACAACATTGGGCCCAAAACTTATCTTTGTGGAACGCCACTTGTGACTGATCCCCACTCAAATTTCATCCCAGATTTCAGTGTGCGTTATTTCAGTTTTAATACCGGCAATTATTCAGCAAATTTAAGTGTTGCTATGACAAATAGCGCCACCCCTACCTCCTCTCCCATTTCTATTGTCAACGTGGAGTAACTTAAAACCCTGAATGTGACATTCAGCAAGAATGTCCTGATTCTTCATATCAATCCACGTCTCAGTTATGACAAATACGTCAGTGTTACCCGCAATTGCAAGTAATCTCAACTCGCCCATCTTGTTTCTAGTACTACGACTGTTTGTATAATATATATTTATCCATCCCTGTTCATTCCTGCTCCTCCACTATCTCTACCATTGTCCTTATCACCTAGTGTAATTGACTTTCCAATATTCGCCAATAACTCTACTTCATTTTGCTTATAACTGGTTTCCCTAAAAGTACCAATATCGCTACACTGAGAATTCATCTGTTTTATTACAGTTCATTACTTTTTCACAAAAACCCATACTATTAACTATTTCTAGATTAAAACCCTAACAGCTCCCTCCACTACACTGGTCAGAGTCCCCACACCAGACCTAGATAAGTGAACACCATCCCTGGCATACACGTCATTTCAGCCCAATTGTCAACAACCGTTACTGCATTGTCCTCACAATGTTTGTCCAGCCAGCAGTTAACATCAGTTGCCCTGGACAACCCTTCACTTCCAACTTCTTTCCCGGGAAAAATGTTATATACTACAGGGCCCCAAACCTTCTTAATTATGTTTATCACTGTCCTGCTAATCAGGTCCACACTCCTATGTCTGCCAACATCGTTGCCTCGAGCTCTGAGACAGATAAAAGACTGCATCCATTACTTCTCAAGATGTCGTCTACACAGCTGACAGGAACACACACCCTCTGCCTCTTCTTCCTATCTTTAGGACAAAAAGCCCTGTCCATAAACTTAAGCTGACTGTTCTCAACTAAAACAATGTTATTACCTACATTAACTGTGTTCGTCATGACGTTTTCGACGGTCTTTGTAGAAATGGTCTTCCCTGGGATGACTTCACTGGCTGGCTTTGCTGTGTCGTTAACACTGGTCCTTGTTCATACTGTCTTCGTTGGGAGGTCTTGGATGGTCGATTCACATTGTCTGATAACAAGGAAAAAAAGTTGGTGGTGTTCACAGCAGTCACCTGGACCTTCTTCATCTTCGCCTCTTCAGTTCCAACTAGCATTCATTCGTTGGTCCCATCATCGACGTCTTTGAATTTCTCTTTTCGCCACCATTAACTCTTCGTTAAGATAAAGATACAGATGCTCGTAGTAGAGGGAAGGCATCATCACAGCCTCAGGTAGCTAAGAACGAAGAACACACTAATCACGTCTTGACAGGAGCAAGTTCACCTCTATCAATAATAAATCTTAATCTGAATTTTGAATATATTTTTATTTCTAAATACTATGGTACACTATATGTTATTCCAGAGTAAAATATATCGTGAGTTTCATTACGATCACTCTACCAGTTGCAATAATATGAACGGGAACAAATCTGCTAAAAAAAAAAACTGATTTTTTTTAGGCTCAAAACTGATATTGTTTGGAAACAATTCTGCACAAATCGTCCCATAAATATTACCGATTGATTTTTTTCATGTCATTAAAATTTATTCCTTTACATATGGTCACGAATACATACATACATGTATTCATAGGGACACACATATACGCAAGAATACACTGAAAAGTATAATCGTATGTATACATAGGCATACACGCATGCATGTACAAATACATTACATATGCACAGGACAGTTATGAATTCATACATGTGCGTATGTATACAAATAAAGAAAACATCTGTGCATTCATACATATGCAGATATACATAAACACGGTAACGCGTACGTATATATATGCATACATATGCATACGTTTTTTTTGTATTTTGCTGTAGTAGAATTTCCTGGGCGGCGCTCAACTCTATTTATTCATGTGAACCGAAATTGAACCCTTCCCATCAGTCCTGGGTTCCATTACCTCAACTTTACACTCCCCTTTGTGCCTTCCTTTTATGCCTACCCTTTGTGTCTCCCCTTTATGTCTACCATTTATGAGTCCCCTTTATGTCTTCCCTTTATGAGTCCCCTTTATGTCTTCCCTTTATGAGTCCCCTTTTATGCCTTCCCTTTATGAGTCCCTTTTATGCCTTCCCTTTATGAGTCCCTTTTATGCCTTCCCTTTATGAGTCCCTTTTATGCCTTTCCTTTATGAGTCCCTTTTATGCCTTCCCTTTATGAGTCCCTTTTATGCCTTCCCTTTATGAGTCCCCTTTTATGCCTTCCCTTTATGAGTCCCCTTTTATGCCTTCCCTTTATGAGTCCCTTTTATGCCTTCCCTTTATGAGTCCCTTTTATGCCTTCCCTTTATGAGTCCCTTTTATGCCTCCCCTTCATCCCTACCCTTAATTATTTTCTTGCCTTAGCATATATACTAGGTTTTAGTTAAGCTAACCTAAACTACCTTAATTTAACCTAACCTACGCTAACCCAACCTAACCTAACCTATGCTAACCTAACTTAAAACTTAACTTAACCTAACCTAACTTAACCTAACTTAACCCAACCTAACTTAACCTAACAAAATCTAACCTAACCTAACCTAACTTAATCTAAGTTAACTGTGAAAAATATATTTCCAGGTTTTCATTATTGTTCGTTTTTTATTAATTAATGATTGTTTTCTGTCAATATCAATAGCATGTCTGATCATACACTGTGGATCCATAAAAATTATTTTTGTTTTGAGAGACATTCGTTTAATATCACTAAAAATATGTGACTGGATCATAAATCTATGACGTCAGATGTAGCTCTAGAGCCGAGCCAATCAGAGGGAGCGAGTGACGTCGTATTAATCAAAATAGATTAAAAGGTACTCATGATAACCTTGAAATTGGTGCTGTGAAAGACAATGAGTAATTGATATTACCCTCAGCATCAAGATAATTGATTGAAATCAAAATTAAGTCCAGTCATGTGCCATTTTCTAAGAATTTTCCCCCCCAAAATTTGGGAAAAATGACCCAACGTGGGACATTAATTTATTTTATATCATTTAATCTGTGGGATTTTTTTTTTTTTTTTTTTTGAGGTGGGGAAGAACTTGGCCTCTTGTGGGATGTTTTATGGGACTTTTATATCATGTGGGGTTTCTTGTGGGAAAAGCCCCCAATATTCAATATCAATTAAAATATTCAAATAGCAACACATCTCTGATGCTAAGAAAATAACGAAATAATGATATAAGTAAAATACATATCAAAATGAAGGTTTACCACTTTTACGAACATGTCCGTAACGACCCGTCCGTCCGTGAAGTGTCCCCATCCTGTGCGGGTGTTCCTGGTCGACACCCATTGATATCTCTTTATTTACTCAATAACTGCACTCTACTCTAAGAATATATTTGGTGTCCCGTGGTCTGGTAGGCAGCGCTCTCGCCTCACACACTGAGTGTCCGTGGTTCGATCCCCGGCAAGTAAGTAGGTACTTGGGTGTTAGTCGACTGTTGTGGGTCGCATCCAGGGGAACAAGATTGAAGGACCACAATGGAAATAAGAATCTCTCCCCCTCATAAGACAGTGCCATGAGACAGTGTCTGGTAGGAAGAAAAGATCATGGAGTCGATTCTGAGCTATGACTTACTTTTGTGCTATATTATGTAACTTAATATAGTATACTTATATACTTTTCATTGGTAGTAATAGTGAAGACAGTTGCACAGCTTTTTACGTATTAACAATGAAGTGATTTTTATTAACCTACCTATTACAGTGTTACACTGATATAGTGTTACACTGCTACAGTGTTACACTTATATAGTGTTACACTGCTACAGTCTTACACTGATATAGTGTTACACTGATATAGTGTTACACTGCTACAGTTTTACACTGTTATAGTGTTACAATGATACAGTGTTTCACTGTTACAGTGTTTCATCGTTGCAGTGTTACACTGCTACAGTGTAACAGTGTTTCAATGTTAGTGTTACACTGTTTCACTGTTACAGTGTTTCATCGTTGCAGTGTTACACTGCTACAGTCTTACACTGTTACAGTGTCGAATTGTTAGAGTGTCACACTGTTACAGTGTTACACTGTTACAGTGCCACACTGTTACAGTCTTACACTGTTACAGTGTCACATTGATGCAGTCTTACACTGTTACAGTCTTACACTGTTACAGTGTTACACTGTTACAGTCTTACACTGTTACAGTCTTACACTGTTACAGTGTCACATTGTTACAGTCGTACATTGTTACAGTGTCACGTTGTTACAGTGTCTCACTGTTACAGAGTCACACTGTTGCAGTGTCACATTGTTACAGTCTTACACTGTTAGAGTGTCACACTGTTACAGTCTTACACTGTTACAGTGTCACACTGTTACAGTCTTGCACTATTATAGTGTCACACTGTTACAGTCTTACACTGTTTCAGACTTATATTGTTACAGTGTCTCACTGTTGCAGTGTTACACTGTTAAAGTCTTACACTGTTACAATCTTACACTGTTACATTCTTACACTGTTACAGTCTTACACTGTTACAGTCTTACACTGTTACAGTGTCACTCTGTTAGTGTTACAGTATCACACTGTTACAGTGTCACACTGTTGCAGTGTTACAGTGTCACGCTGGTACAATGTCACAATGTCACACTGTTACAGTGTCACACTGTTACAGTGTTACGGTGTCACACTGTTACAGTGTCACAATGTTACAGTGTTGCAGTGTCACACTGTTACAGTGTTAGTGTCACAGTGTTACACTGTTACAGTGTTTCTGCGTCACACTGTTACAGTGTCACATTATTACAGTCTTACACTGTTACAGTGTCACACTGTTACAGTGTCATACTTTTACAGTGTCACAGTGCCACAGTGCTACAGTCCTACACTATTACAGTGTCAGACTGTTACAGTCTTAAACTGTTACAGTGTCACACTGTTGCTGTGTTACACTGTTTCAGTCTTACACTGTTACAGTGTTACACTGTTTCAGTCTTACACTGTTGCAGTCTTACACTGTTAGTGTCACATTGTTACAGACTTACACTGTTACAGTGTAACACTGTTACAGTCTTACTCTGTTACAGTCTTACACTGTTACAGTCTTACACTGTTACAGTCTTATACTGTTACAGTGTCACTCTGTTACAGTGTTACAGTATCACACTGTTACAGTCTTAAAGTGTCACGCTGGTACAATGGCACAGTGTCACACTGTTACAGTGTCACAATGTTACAGTGTTGTAGTGTCACACTGTTACAGTATTACTGTCACAATGTTACAATGTCACACTGTTACAGTGTTAGTGTCACACTGTTACAGTATTTCTGCGTCACACTGTTACAGTGTCACACTGTTGCTGTGTTACACTGTTTCAGTCTTACACTGTTGCAGTGTTACACTGTTTCAGTCTTACACTGTTGCAGTCTTACACTGTTAGTGTCACATTGTTACAGACTTACACTGTTACAGTGTAACACTGTTACAGTCTTACTCTGTTACAGTCTTACACTGTTACAGTCTTACACTGTTACAGTCTTACACTGTTACAGTGTCACTCTGTTACAGTGTTACAGTATCACACTGTTACAGTCTTACAGTGTCACGCTGGTACAATGGCACAGTGTCACACTGTTACAGTGTCACAATGCTACAGTGTTGCAGTGTCACACTGTTACAGTATTAGTGTCACAATGTTACAGTGTCACACTGTTACAGTGTCACACTGTAACAGTGTTAGTGTCACACTGTTACAGTGTTTCTGCGTCACACTGTTACAGTGTCACATTATTACAGTCTTACACTGTTACAGTGTTACAATGTTACAGTGTTACACTGTTACAGTCTTACACTGTTACTGTGTTACACTGTTACAGTCTTACACTGTTACAGTCTTACATTGTTACAGTCTTACACTGTTACAGGCTTACACTGTTACAGTCTTACACTGTTACAGTCTTTCACTGTTACAGTCTTAGTGTCACACTGTTACAGTGTCATACTTTTACAGTGTTACAGTGCCACACTGTTACAGTGCCCCACTGTTACAGGGTTACAGTGTTACACAGTTAGTCTTTCACTGTTACAGTCTTACACTGTTGTGCCACTCGTTTTCACTGCTCATCACTGTTACAGTGTTATAGTGTCACACTGTTACAGTGGTTTCAATGTCAACTGTTACAGTGTTACAGTGTCACTTGTTACAGTGTTACGTACTGTCAGTGACATTGTTACACGTTTAGAGTGTCACATTGTTACAGTCTTACACTGTTACAGTCTTATACTGTTTGTGCCACACTGTTACAGTCTTACACTGCTACAGCGTCACACTGTTACAGTGTTATAGTGTCACACTGTTACAGTGGTACAATGTCAAACTGTTACAGTGTTACAGTGTCACTCTGTTACAGTGTTACAGCGTCACACTGTCACAGTGTCACATTGTTACAGTGTTATAGTGTCACACTGTTGCAGTCTTACACTGTTGCAGTGTATCACTGTTCATGTCTTACACTGTTACAGTGTCACACTGTTACAGTCTTACAATCTTACACTGTTACAGTGTCACACTGTTACAGTCTTATACTGTTTGTGTCACACTGTTACAGTCTTACACTGTTACAGCGTCACACTGTTACACTGTCACAGTGTTACAGTGTCACTCTGTTACAGTGTTACAGTGTCACACTGTTACAGTGGTACAGTGTCAAACTGTCACAGTGTTACAGTGGCACACTGTTACAGTGTCACACTGTTTCAGTGTTACAGTGTCACACTGTTTCAGTGTTACAGTGTCACACTGTTACAGTGTCACTGTTACAGTGTTACAGTGTCACACTGTTACAGTGTCACACTGTTACAGTGTCACACTGTTTCAGTGTTACAGTGTCACACTGTTACAGTGTCACACTGTTACAGTGTCACACTGTTACAGTGTCACACTGTTACAGTGTCACACTGTTTCAGTGTTACAGTGTCACACTGTTACAGTGTTACAGTGTCACACTGTTTCAGTGTTACAGTGTCACACTGTTACAGTGTCACACTTTTACAGTGTTACAGTGTCACACTGTTACAGTGTCACACTGTTACAGTGTCACACTGTTACAGTGTCACACTGTTACAGTGTCACACTGTTACAGTGTCACACTGTTACAGTGTCACACTATTACGGTGTCACAGCTTCCAACCCGCAGCCTATATTCCCATTCTCTTTCACATTTAGTATTTTGTTTGAAAGTTCACTATATTGTTACTGATGCCACTGTTGATTGTTGTAGACTGTTGATGTAGACTTGCTGTAGACTGCTGCTGTAGATTAATGCCAGAGGTTGTTGCTGTAAAAGCTGCAGCTTATATTTGACTCCTGACAGATGGCAACGTGAATTTTATTATTTCAGACAAGTTTTCATGGCTTAATCTTATGAATCTTAAAAATAATTTTAATTTCTCAAACTGCATTTAAATTAGGATTTCTTCATTCACGGAGGATTTCTTCATTCACGGAGGATTTCTTCATTCACGGAGGATTTCTCCATTCACGGAGGATTTCTTCATTCACGGAGGATTTCTTCATTCACGGAGGATTTCTTCATTCACGGAGGATTTGTTCATTCACGGAGGATTTCTTCATTCACGGAGGATTTCTTCATTCACGGAGGATTTCTTCATTCACGGAGGATTTCTTCATTCACGGAGGTTTTCTCCATTCACGGAGGATTTCTTCATTCACGGAGGATTTCTTCATTCACGGAGGATTTCTTCATTCACGGAGGATTTGTTCATTCACGGAGGATTTGTTCATTCACGGATGATTTCTTCATTCACGGAGGATTTCTTCATTCACTGAGGATTTATTCATTCACAGAGGATTTCTCCATTCACAGAGGATTCCTTCATTCACGGAGGATTTCTCCATTCACGGATGATTCCTTCATTCACGGAGGAATCCTTCATTCACAGAGGATTTCTCCATTCACAGAGGATTCCTTCATTCACGGAGGATTTCTCCATTCACGGAGGATTCCTTCATTCACGGAGGAATCCTTCATTCACGGAGGATTCCTTCATTCACGGAGGATTCCTTCATTCACGGAGGGATTCCTTCATTCACGGAGGATTCCTTCATTCACGGAGGATTCCTTCATTCACGGAGGATTCCTTCATTCACGGATGATTCCTTCATTCACGGAGGATTCCTCCTTCCTACTTCCACTTCACAGTTAGGAATCCCTTAAAACCAGACTGCTCTGGTAATCTCGTAGAAGATTTCAGTATTGTATGATACATCACATCCCATTATCATTAGAAGGAAGGAGGGAGAGAGACCATTATCACTGCGAGTTAATGGAAGGGAAGGAGGCGCTCTACATATATATACTAGGTGTTATGGGCTCTACTTCCTAAGCAGTAAGGGTGTAATGTGAGCTCGTCAGAGCGGCGCTCAAAGTAAACCTTTACTAGCTGTGAAAGAAGGGCTCTAATATACGTAAGTATATTAATATACTGAGTAATATACTGAGTAACCTTCGTGAGAGAAGTGTTCAACAGCTGTGGTAAAGGTATTGGCTTGTTTTTCTTGTTTATGGGTGCCATTAGATTATTCTAATTAATTGTGTTTTCTGAGTTAGTCTGGTATGGAGCAGTAGGCCACCTGCAGGGTTCCTCCGTTTTAATATTCTTATTGTATTTGCAGATGTCACAGGGCAGCTTCTAGGAAATGTATGATGAGGATCAAGAGGAGCATGAACACGCATTACACACAGACAGCAAATGTAGTCCTTATTTTTTAAGAGAGAAGAGAGACAGGATGCACTAAATTACAGACCAGTGTCGCTGACATGTATTATATGTGATGACATGGAGAAGATTATCAGGAAAAAGAGTGGTGGAGCACCTAGAAAGGAATGGACTAATACATGAAAACCAGCACTGCTTCAGGGAAGGAAAATCCTGAATCACAAACTTATTGGAGTTCTATGAGAAGATAGCAGAAGTAAGACAGGAGAGAGAGGGATGGGTAGACTGCATCTTCTTGCACTGTAATAAGGCTTTCGACACAGAGAAGCAAGAGGGAATAGGAGAGAAAGTACAGCAATGGATCAGGGAATACCTGACAGGAAGGAAACATGTGTCGGTACGAGACGAGGTGTTGGAGTGGGTTCATGTGTCGAGTGGGGTTCCACAAGGGTCAGTCCTAGGTCCGGTTATCTTTCTTGTATGTGTGACTGACATGACGGAAGGAATAGAATCAGAGGTGTCCCTCTTCGCAGACGATGTGAAATAATGAGGAGAATACAAGTGGACAAGGATCAGGTAAGCCTACAAAGGGATCTGGATAGGCTGCAAGCCTGGTCCGACAAATGGCTCCTAGAGTTTAACCCCAGCAAGTACAAAGTTATGATGCTTGGGGAAGGACAAAGTGAGAGGCTGCAAAACTCACTCAAGGAAAAGGATCCTGGGGTGAGCATTATACAGAGGTGCACATCAACCAAATAACTGCTGCAGCATATGGGTGCCTGTCAAACCTGAGAATAGGGTATGACATCTAAGTAAGGAGTCATTCACGACATTGTTCACCGTGTACGTCAGACCCATAATGGAGTATGAAGCACCAATATGGAGCCCACACCTTGTCAAACATGTGAAGAAAATGCAAAGGTTTGCAACAAGTCTAGTCTCGGAGCTGAGGGGTTTGTCCTACGAAGAGAAGCTAAGAAAACTCAACCTGACAGCAATGGAGGACAGGGGGGAGAGGGAAAACATGATAACGACGTATCAAATACTGAGAGGAATTGACAAGGTGGATAGCGACAGAATCTTTCAGAAATGTGACCCAGCAGCAAGTGGTCACAACTGGAAGTTGAAAACTCAGATGAGTCACAGGAATGTTAGGAAGTACTTCTTCAGTCATAGGGTTGTCAGGAAGTGGAACAATCTGGAGAGTGATGTAGTAGAGGCAGGATTCATACATAGCTTTAAGAAGAGGTATGATGAAGCTCATGGAACAGGAAAAGAGTGAACCTAGTAGCGATCAGTAAAGAGGCGGAGCCAGCAGGTATGACTTGACCCCTGCAGCCACAATTAGGTGAGAACACACACACTCACACACACTCGCTTCACGCACGGAGGGCCCGGGTTCAATTCTTGGTGGGGCGGAAAAAAATCGAAGTGTTTCCTTACACACACACACATACAACAGACCTAGTGTCTAATCGACATGTGCCTAGGACAAAATGGTAACTAACTAACACACACACACACACACACACACACACACACACACACACACACACACACACACACACACACACACACACACACACACAACAATATTTAACACATCTATCGAAACAGGGCGACTACCTGAGGTATGGAAGACAGCAAATGAAGTCCCAATTTTTAAAAAGGAGACAGACACGAAGCACTAAACTACAGACCAGTGTCACTGACATGTATAGTATGCAAAGTCATGCAGAAGATTATCAGGAGAAGAGTGGTGGAACACCTAGAAAGGAATGAGCTTATCAACGACAGCCAACACAGTTTCAGGGACGGGAAATCCTGTGTCACAAACCTACTGGAGTTCTATGATAGGGTGACAGCAGTAAGACAAGAGAGAGAGGGGTGGGTAGATTGCATTTTCTTGGACTGTAAGAAGGCGTTTGACACAGTTCCACACAAGAGATTAGTGCAGAAGTTGGAGGACCAGGCAGGGATAACAGGGAAGGTACTCCAATGGATCAGGTAATACCTGTCAGGAAGACAACAGCGAGTCATGGTACGTGGCGAGGTGTCAGAGTGGGCGCCTGTGACGACTGGGGTTCCACAGGGGTCAGTCCTAGGATCGGTGCTGTTTCTGGTATTTGTGAACGACTTGACCTAAGTAATAGACTCCGAAGTGTCCCTGTTTGCAGATGATGTGAAGTTGATGAGAAGAATTCAATCGGACGAGGATCAGGCAGAACTACAAAGGGATCTGGACAGCCTGCAAGCCTGGTCCAGAAAATGGCTCCTGGAGTTCATCCCCGCCAAGTGCAAAGTCATGAAAATTAGGGAAGGGCAAAGGCGACGCCAGACGGAATACAGTCTAGGGGGCCAAAGACTACAAACCTCACTTAAAAAACAAGGATCTTGGGGTGAGTATAATACCGGGCACATCTCCTGAGGCGCACATCAACCACATAACTGATGCAGAATATGGGCGCCTAGCAAATCGAAGAATTGCATTCGGACATCTTAATAAGGAATCGTTCAGGACCCTGTACACCGTGCATGTCAGGCCTATATTGGAGTATGCAGCACCAGTTTGGAACCCACACCTAGCCAAGTACGTAATGGAATTAGAGAAAGTGCAAAGGTTTGCAACAAGACCAGTCCCGGAGCTAAGGGGCATGTCATACGAAGAGAGGTTAAGGGAAATTGACCTGACGACACTGGAGGACAGGAGAGATAGGGGAATATGATAACGACATATAAAATGCTGAGAGGAATTGACAAGATAGACAGAGATAGGATGTTTCAGAGATGGGACACAGCAACAAGGGGTCACAGTTGAAAGTTGTAGACTCAGATGAATCACAGGGATCTTAGGAAGTATTTCTTCAGTCACAGAGTTGTTAGGAAGTGGAATAATCTGGGAAGTAATGTTGTGGAGGCAGGAGCTGTGAATCGACTCCTAAAAACACAACTAGGTGAGTACATATACATGCACACACACACACACACACACACACACACACACACACGCACACGCCCAAACACATACACTCACACACACACACACACACACACACACACATACACACACACACACACACACACACACACACACACACACACACACACACACACACGAATAAGTATGAATAATTACGAATAAGTATGAAGAGTGGAATGAAAGAATAGGTGAGGTGTCCCCAGACATCATAGCGGTCACATAAACTAAACTAAATGAGACAGTATCAGATGCAATCTTCCCACAGGGATATCAGATCCTGAGGAAAGATAGAAGGAGCAGGGGGGGGGAAGGGGTCGCACTGCTTGTAAGGAACCGCTGGAGATTCGAGGAAATAGAAGGAATATAGGTGTGTAGAGAAAGGGACTTCATAGTAGGTACCATCCAATCTGGGGAGCACAATATAATCATTGCAGTGATGTATAACCCACCACAGAACTGCAGGAGGCCAGGTGAGGAATATGATGAGAACAACAGAGCGATGGTGGACACACTGGCGGAGGTGGCAAGAAAAGCGCACATGAGCAGAGCGAAGCTACTGGTCATGGGCGATTTCAACCACAGGGAGATCGACTGGGAGAACCAAGAACCACTTGGGGGTCCAGAAACTTGGAGAGCCAAGATGATGGACGCGGTACTGGAAAACCTGATGCACCAACATGTCAGGGATACGACCAGAGAGAGAGGAGAAGATGAACCAGCAAGACTGGACCTTGTATTCACCCTGAACAGCTCAGATATTGAAGACATAACACACGAGAACCCCCTGGGAGCCAGTGACCATATGGTGCTGAGCTTTGAGTACATTGTAGAGCTACAGGTGGAGAGGGAATGTGGTACTGAAAGAGACAAACCAGATTTTAAAAGAGGAAACTACACAGGCATGAGGAATTTCCTGCAGGAGGTTCAGTGGGAAAGGGAAATGGACGGACAGACAATAAATGAAATGATGGAATATGTAAGCGCAAAGTGCAAGGAGGCAGAGGAACGGTTTATACCCAGAGGAAAAAGATCAAACGGGAAGGCCAGAAAGAGCCCCTGGTTTACCCAAAGGTGCAGGGAGGCAAAGACTCAGAGTGTCAGAGAATGGAAAAGGTACAGAAGGCAAAGAACCCAAGTAAACAAAGAGATTAGTAGAAGAGCTAGAAACGAGTATGCACAGGTACGGAGGGAGGCCCAGAAACAGTACGAAAATGACATAGCATCGAAAGTAAAGTCCGACCCGAAACTGATGTACAGTCACATCAGAAGGAAGACAACAGTTAAGGACCAGGTGATAAGGCTGAGAGAAGATGGGGAACTCACAAGTAACGATCAAGAGGTATGTGAGGAGCTTAACTTGAGGTTTAAGGAAGTATTCACAGTGGAGGAAGGAAGGCAGCTGGGTAGACAGGACGGGGTGCGTCACCAACAAGGGATGTATCAAGTACTAGAGGGCATACACACAACTGAGGAGGAGGTGAAGCAGTTACTCAGTGACCTTGATACCTCAAAGGCGATGGGTCAGGACAATATCTCCCCGTGGGTTCTTCGGGAAGGAGCTGAGGTACTGAGTGTGCCACTTACCATAATATTCAACACATCCCTTGAAAATGGGCAGTTACCTGAGGTATGGAATAAGGCCAATGTAGTCCCCATCTTTAAAAATGGAGACAGAAAAGAGGCACTAAACTATAGACCGGTGTCACATGTATAGTGTGCAAAGTCCTGGAGAAAATCATCAGGAAAAGAATGGTTCAGCACCTCGAGCTGAACAGGATAATAAACACCAGACAGCACGGATTCCGGGAAGGAAAATCTTGTGTAACAAACCTCCTAGAGTTCTATGATAAAGTAACAGAGGTAAGGCAAGAGAGAGAAGGGTGGGTTGATTGCATTTTCCTGGACTGCAGGAAGGCCTTCGACACAGTTCCTCACATGAAATTAGTAAAGAAGTTGGAAGAACAAGCATGTATAACAGGAAGGGCACTGGAATGGATCAGG
>WNWK01001719.1:250000-255061 GCA_009830355.1 Cherax destructor
TTGTATAGAAAGGGGTTTAGTTATAGGTAATACATATTTTAAGAAAAGAGGATAAATAAGTATACAAGATATGATGTAGGGCGTAATGACAGTAGTTTGTTGGACTATGTATTGGTAGATAAAAGACTGTTGAGTAGACTTCAGGATGTACATGTTTATAGAGGGCTACAGATATATCAGATCACTTTTTAGTTATAGCTACAGTGGGAGTAAAGGTAGATGGGATACAAGGAAAATAGAATCAGTAAGTAAAAGAGGTGAAGGTTTATAAACTAAAAGAGGAGGCAGTTAGGGTAAGATATAAACAACTATTGGAGGATAGGTGGGCTAGTGAGAGTGTAGGCAATGGGGTCGAAAATGTATGGGGTAGATTTAAAAATGTAGTGTTAGAGTGTTCAGCAGAAGTTTGTGGTTACAGGCGAGTGGGTGCGGAGGGGAAAAGGAGCGATTGGTGGAATGATGATGTAAAGAGAGTAGTAAGGGAGAAAAAGTTAGATATGAGAGGTTTTTACAAAGTAGAAGTGATGCAAGGAGGGAAGAGTATATGGAGAGAAAAAGAGAGGTTTTAAAAGAGTGGGGGAAGCAATGTAAAAGAGAGCAGATGAGAGAGTGGGTGAGATGTTATCAGAAATTTTGTTGAAAATAAGAAAAAGTTTTGGAATGAGATTAATAAGTTGAGGAAGCCTAGGAACAAAATGGATTTCAAAAAAAGGGGAGTTTTAAAGGAGAGTTAAGGTATCGGGAAGATAAAATATTTGAGGATTTGTTAAATGTTGATGAAGACGGGGGTGTGATTTCTTTAAAGGGAAGGGGGGAATAACATCTTGTAGGGTGGAAGAGCCAGTTGTGGGTGTAGGGAAGTTCGTGAGGCAGTGGGAGAATGAAAGGGGTAAGGCACTGGGATTGATGGGATAAAGATAGAAATGTTAAACATTGGGGATATAATTTTGGAGGGTTTGGATTATTTAATAAATGTATGGAAGAGGGTAAGGTACCTAGGATTGGCAGAGAGCGTGTATTGTTCCTTTGATAAAGGCAAAGGGGAAAAAAGAATCAAAAATTATAGGGAATAAGTCTGTTGAGTGTACCCGGTAAAGTGTATGGAGAGTTTTATTGAAATAATTAAGAGTAAAACAGAAAGCAGGAAAAGCAGATAAACAAGGGGCTTTAGGAAAGGTAGGGGGTGTAGACCAAGTGTTTACAGTGAAACATATAGGTGAACAGTATTTGGATAAGGGAAAAGATGTTTTGTCATTTATGGATTTGGAAAAGACGTATGATAGGGAATAAGGGCAAATGTGGCAGATGTTGCAGGTGTATGGAATAGGAGGAAGGTTACTGAAAACAGTGAAGAGTTTTTTGAAGATAGTAGGCTCAGGTTAGAGTGTGTAGGAGGGAAGGACTATTTCCCAGTAAAGTGGGTTTAGACAAGGATGTGTGATGTCACCGTGGTTGTTCAATATATTTATAGATGGGGTTGTAAGAGAAGTGAATGGATCTTCAAGAGGTGTTGGGCTAAAAGATAAAGAAGCAAATAAAAAGTGGGAGTTGTCACAGTTGTTTTTTCCAGACACTTGTTTGGGAGATTCTCAAAGAAGCTGCAGAGGTTGGTGGATGAATTTGGTAGGGGAAAGAAGAAAATTGAAAGTGAATATAGGAAAGATAAGGTGATGAGGATAACAAAAGAATAGGTGACGGAAAGATTGGATATCAGATTGGAGGGAGAGTATGGAGGGAGGTGAATGTATTCAGATATTTGGGAGTGGACATGTCGGGATGGCCCATGAAGGATGAGGTGAATCATAGAATTGATGAGGGAAAAGGGTGAGTGGAGCACTTCGGAGTCTGTGGAGACAAAGAACCTTGTCCAGGGGAAGAAAGGGAAATGTATGGAGTATATAATACCAACGCTTTATATGGGTGTGAAGCATGGGTGATGAATGTTCAACGAGGAGAAGGCTGGAGGCCGTGGATGTCATGTCTGAGGTCAATGTGGGTGGAAATAATTGGCAAAATCTGAGTTTGGAAATTAGGAGGAGGTGGGATTACCAAAACGATTGTCCAGGAGGAAATGAAAAAAGGGTTGTTGAGGTGGTTTGGACATGAGAGAGAATGGAAGAGACAGAGGCCTTGATTATAACCGAGTGGAGGGGCGGGGTAGGGGGGCCCAGAAAGGTTGGAGGGAGGGGAAAGGGGAAATTTTGTGTGCGAGGGGCTTGACTTCCCGCACATGTGTGAGCGTATTTGATAGGATGAATGGAGGAATGGTTTTTAAACTTGACGTTGTTGGAGGTGAGCAAAGTAACATTTATGAAGGGATTCAGGGAAAGGGAGGCCGGACTTGAGTTCTGGAGATGGAAGTACAGTGCCGGCACTCTGAAGGAGGGGTGTTAATGTTGCAGTTTTAAACTGTAGTGTAAGCACCCTTCTGGCAAGACAAAGGATGGAGTGAATGATGATGAAAGCTTTTTGGGGGCCCCCCTCTTTGGGGAATCGGCCGATGTGTTAATAAAAAAAAAAAAATATATATATATATATATATATATATATATATATATATATATATATATCCATGGGGAAGTGGAACAGAATTCTTCCTCCGTAAGTCATGCGTGTCGTAAGAGGCTATTAAAATGCCGGAGCAAGGGGCTATAACACCTTCCGTATACATTACTAAATTTATAAGGAGAAACTTTCGTTTTTCATTTTTGGGCCACTCCTCGGCGTGATACGACTGGTTTCAGTCGTATCACACAAACAAAACACAAACACATACCATGAAAGATTATAATATATATATTTGCACACTTACTGAGGTTTTTAAAACTTTTGCTGCTTCCTACGCTTAATCACATCCCTCAGCCATGTAGGAAGACTCTCACACAAATTCTTGAGGATTTGGGGAGGTATATTATTTCATGCCTCATGTAGAGCAGCCTCCAGCCACAGGATGGAACTAATATCCTGGCCCAGTAAACTTAGTTTCACTAGACCAGAGGTTCTCAACAGGGTTTAGGTGTGGGAAATTGCCTGGCCAGTCATTAAAGAACCTCACTTCACAGTCCTTAGCCACTGAACTACAGATTTGGCAGTGTGACAGTGCACCGTCCTGCATAAAAAACTGTAGCCCCACACTTGTCAAATGCCTCAGGTAAATTGTCACATAAGAACTCCAGGTAATTATACTGGTTCATATACTGGTTTTGGGAAGCATAATGGGTTCACCAACTCTCTGAGCACTGAAACACCAACAAACCATGAGCGAGTCTGGATGTTTGTTGGTCCCAAAGGTGTAGCGTGGGTCTATCAGGTCACTACCTCTGGGCCAGTTACAGGTGACGGTGAAGGTTGCTTCATCATTCCAAAGTACTTCAGACCACTGTTGAGGAGTCCAGTGAATATATTTCTTTGCATAATGCAGCCTACATTTCTTCTGTGTCTTGGAGAGGATCGGTTTCTTAACCTGGCGGTGACTACTGTAGCCCAGTTCTGACACACGTCTGTTAACAGTTCTTACAGACACCTCTGAGAGAAGATGGGGGTTCTTTTCTTTCAATTCTCTGCCAGTTATCTTAGGTGTACTCTCTAACTGCTTCTTTAACAGAGTTAAGGTACAAACAGATGTCTCTTCGAGGGGCCAGGCCGAGGTTTGACAGACGGCAACTCCACACCGCCACCAGCCCGAAACGCTGCACCCAGTTCCTCACTGAACGCCTCACACACACCAACATTCTCCACTGTTTCTTTCGTCTGTGCCCAGCTTTGTAAGCCCTATTATTTTAGCTATAGTTTCAGGTGTTAAAGACTCCTCTACCCATAATCAAACATGTATAGCCCCAAAATCAAAGGGAACACGGAAAAGATGGGGCGGATGAGAGACAAAAGTGTAACACTTCCTCTCACCACGGCAGCCACGTGAGCACTGAGGAGTCACTGTGGAGTGTGGAGGCAGGATATGACGTCCTGCAATGGCTGCTACCCGGCATAATGCACTGACGAAAAAGATCTCCCTGTGGGCAGGCCTTTATTTTCGTCCGGCATTATGCCGGGGCGCTCACCTGGCATAATGCCGGACTAGTACTGTATGTCGGATGAATAGGTAAAATTGGTCAGTTAGCAAGAACTCATTTAAAATTAAGTCCTTTCTAAAAAAATTATCTTGTACGTTTAAAGATATATTTTTTCATTTATGTTAATGTAAAAATTAAAACTTGGTACCAAAAGATCCCTAGAAAACTTACCTAGCCTTCTTATAACCCAAACGCATTTTAATTTAGCCTAATCCAACTAAATATATTTTAGATAAGTTTACAATAATTTAATAATAAACAAACACAATGAAATATATTTTTCGTTAGGTTCAGAAGGATTTTGCGAAATTACTGCATACACAAATTTTCGCTTGTGTTATTCGTCAAGAAGAGCGTTTATTTAAGCAAAAAACGCAAGCTCTTGTTTATGTAGACTTTCCAAGTTTTGAACTATTTGTACCTGTTTTCCATAGACCTTGTATAGCCTAGTTATCCATTTTCAATGTTATTGAATTTGTCACTTGCTCCTAATTCATAATATGTATAGATTTTTAATTTTTGGGGAGTAGAACCTTCATAGTATGGGCCCAAAAGACACTGCAGTACTATTAATTTATGACGTTCATATGACAAATATACCTCGAATCCCGTCCCCGAGGCTTCGGAAATTCTGCCGGGATGGAACATGGAAGCCGTTAGTTAGGCTGGCAGACAGTCAGCATCTGTTGCCGATTCTGATGCAAATGGTATTCAAGCCGCAGAGGACCTCGCTAAATCTACATCCTTTGCTGGTCTGTTAATTGCTGCACGTGTCAGACTCTAAGTTTCTTCTATATATTTATCTTTCTCCAAGCTGTTCTCCATCGTGAGATATACTTGAAAATTAAGAACTTCAACTGCCCAGTCTTGTGGTAAGAGGGTGGGTGAGAACCAGACGTTGCTTGTGTGTTATTCAACTGCCTTAGCCACTGATAGCTTCTAGGTTTTGTAATTTGCTTATATGTCTAAGTAAACTTTATTTTAATGTTCA
>WNWK01001720.1:0-254995 GCA_009830355.1 Cherax destructor
TTTAAATTCACTACCATTACAATCAGCACTGGTTGCAGGCATTTTCTTTAAAAGATCGGCATGCAAGTTCCTTGCCTTTTCACAAATAATTGACTCACACTATCACCCGCTAACTCTTTATCCTTGAGCCACACCAGCAACAACTTCTCAATCTCTTCGATTATTTGTGGTCTGTTTTTGGCTCGCACAGTAACACCTTTTGCAACATCAGCTTGCTTAATTTCTTCCTTCTTAAGCAGGACAGAAGCGATAGTTGACCTGTTTTTGCCATATATCCTGGCAAGATCACACAATCGCACACCACTCTCGTATTTTTGTATTATTTCCTTCTTCATTTCTACGGTGTTTCTCACTTTTATCAGCCCAGGGGTACTACTAGGAACTTTCTTGGGACCCATGGTAGCTTATTTCACAGTCGCACGTAATGAACAAACTCCAAAAAATTATAATTAAGTGTGAAATGTCTGTGGAAGCGTGCAGGGTATTGTTCTCTCGAGTGTAAACAACGCGGGACTGGCTCTCCACGCCTGCGCTGTGAGGCACCCAAGCGCCTGGGCCGACAGGTCACGAACGTATTCGTTCGACTCGCGATAATTTGTTCGCATGACGATTTCAAATTTTTTGTACTAATGATGATTTGTTCGACTGCCGAGCCGTTCGAATAGCGGGGGTCCACTGTATTAGCAAATTTGTGCATAGGGAAAATTTCTGGCAGTTAAAATGTGTAGTGATAAACCATGAGAACACACTGGCATACAGTGGACCCCCGGAGTTCGTAATTAATCCGTTCCAGAGGGTGCTCCGAACACTGAATATTACGAACTCCGAATCTATTTTCCCCATAAGAAATAATGGAAATAAAATTAATCCGTTTCAGACACCCAAAAGTATTAAAATAAAATAATTTTGTACATTAAATATACATTAAATTACACAGAAAACAATGAGACATGAAGAATAAAACAATATGTCACTTACCTTTATTGAAGAGTTGTTGTGTGGAAGATGGAAGGAGGGAAGAGGAAGGAGTAGTTGCTAGTGTTTGGAAGGGAAATCCCCTTCCATTAACACTTCAGGTACCAAGTCCTCTTCCTGGGTTACTTCCCTTCTTTGTTTTTTAATGCCACTAGGACCAGCTTGAGTCATTGGACCCCTGTTGCTCAAAAAAGTGTTCCAGAGAGTTCTGTTTCTGGCGAATGTTTGGAATTGTGCTGGCGACAGGGGTGTGTGTTTGTGGACAGGACAAAATAGTCCTTCAAAATGACACTAATATAAACTCTATGGCTTATTTATCTATCACAATTCATCTAATATGACATAATAAACAATATTAATAACATAGAAACATGACATATACTCTATAATGAATAAAATATCATTACGAATGCGAGGACTGGTGTTGTGGTGTTTGTTGTTGGGTGTATAAGGGCCACTGAAAGATACGGCTTAAATAGTGATGGCTGCCAGACACACGGCGGTGTTGTCAGTCACCCTATATAACTCCAACAACATTGGAGGAGTTAAGTTTCGTGACGTCATTTTTCTATCGCTTAATCGCTTAACTTACTTGCTACACTGTTAATGCTACACTTTATCGCTGGCTGGCACTATAGCCTTTATCAACTTTTGCTGTTTTAGTATCATAACATATCATAGAATCATTGAATCATTTAATCTTTTGACTGTCGCAACCCCTAATCCTGAGTGCTCTCCTGTTGCAAAATATTCTAAAAAAAAATTATTTTTTCTTATCAAAATGTTAAGATTATTTTTCTGATTGTTTAAATCCCCCCCAAAATTTTTTGCGATCAGTACTTACGGAGATATAGAGGAGTAAAGTTGGCAAAAAGTGAGCCGCGTATGTCAACAGCGGCGAATGCCTCTCACCGGTAAACTTGGGTTTACTTTCTTTCGTAGGTTTATTGTTTTTTCACTATTTTATTTTTTTACGTAACTTATGTGGCCTGTGAGACCAAAGTAAGGTGCAATGTATATATATACACTCATTGTATGCAACACAATAATTGCACAAACATTAGTAGTATCATTATATTGTTTACAAAACTTATATATAATGACTGGACACTTTCCATCAACTGATATTTAGCACTTCAAAGTTCCAAGCTGTGTGTGTGTGTGTGCACATCTAAATTTGCTGAGTCAGGGTAAGGCAGCTGTCAAAATGACATATCATACCATTACTTACCACCCTCACTATCTGTCAACCTGTCAACACAAATGGGGTAGCATGTCTTCTCCCCCACAACCTTCCTTCCTTTCCTTCCTAGCTTCCTTTCTTCCTTCATTCCTTCCTTTCTTCCTTTTCTACTTAACCCTTTGGGGGTCCAAGGGGGGTCTCTGAAACTCGTTCTCAGGGTCCACGAATTTAAAAAAAAAAATAAAAAAAAATTTTTCTTATGGAATGATAGAGAATCTTTTTCCGATTATAACGCCACAAAAATTATGAAATTTGATCGAAAACTAACGGAATTATGCTTTCGCGAAGTTAGCGGTAGCCATGACACTTACGCATCGGCGATTTCGCACACTTTGAGCCCTATTTTCGGCATATTCCATTGTTTCAGTCTACTAAAATTATAGCTATTTCGCTAGAACTCCATTTCTTCTATCGATTGAGTACAAGAAACCGCCTATTTACCAATTTCAACTTCCCAAAATAGTGGTCAGAAAATGGCAATTTGGCCAATTTCACACAAATTTCAAACGATGCCAATTTCAAAATAGGATCCATAATAAACAAGACAGACATTCCTGGCACTAAAATAACATCTTCTCTGTTCATTAGTTACGTCTCCAGGCCCCTCTTACATTACTTTTGCTTTCCATTTTGAATTTTTATTCTCACAAAAAAATAGAAGATTTATTGTTATGTATACAACTGCATCATTGTAAAAATGGTATAAATAATATCAGAGCACTTGTGCATGAATATTAGACTCGCCAGTTGATGTGTATTGGACGCATGGTGTGATTTGTTTACTCTTGAACATCGTCAAAAATCGAACATTTTCGCTACTTTGAGCTCAATTTCAAGGTACTTGTTATTGTCAAACCAATCAAAATCATCTCCATTTCTGTAATATATCTTCCATTCTATCAAATAAGAACAAGAAAACGAGAATACACCAATAAATACCATACGAAAATAGACTGCAAAGTCGCTGTTTTAAACCAAAAACACGGTCAGAGTTTTTTTTCCCTCATTATGCACTGTGTGGTGCCGGAATTTTTTTATACTGCGCACACTGACTGCACAGACCCATTCTATCACATCTAGGCCTAACAGCCTGTTTCTGCTTGATTTGAGGGCGCTAGAATTTAGGCGTACTAGTACGTCAATAACCCCAGTGCGTAAGACGTACTAGTACGACCAAAACCCCGAAAGGGTTAAAGTGGACCCCCGAGTTACGAACACCTCGGAAATCGTACAATTATGTAAGTATAATATTGTAAGTGCTTTTGTAAGTGTATTTTTGGGGGTCTGAAATGGACTAACCTACTTGACATTATTTCTTAAGGGAGTAAATTCATTTGGTAATCGAACATGAGCAGGCTTCTGGAATGAAGTTTGTTCGTTACTCGGGGGTCCACTGTACAGTGGACCCCCGAGTTTCGTAAACCCCGGAAATCGTACATTTATGTAAGTATAATATTTTAAGTGCTTGTGGAAAAGTATTTTTGGGGGTCTGAAATAGACTAACCTACGTGACATTTTTCCTTAAGGGAGTAAATTCGTTCGGTAATGGCACTTGAGCAGACTTCAGGAGTGAAGTTTTTACGAAACTCGGGGGTCCACTGTATTTCCATCCTTCCTTCCTCTCATCTCTTCTTTCCTGCCTTCCTTTCTTCCTTCATTCCTTCCTTTCTTCCTTCCTTTCTTTCTTCCTTCCTTTCTTCTTTCTTCCTTCCTTTCTTTCTTCCTTTCTTTCTTTCTTCTTCCTTCCTTCCTCTCATCTCTTCCTTCCTTCCTTTCTCTTTCTTACTTCCTTCCTTTCTCCTCTTCTTTCCTTCTTCCTTCTTCTCTTCCTTCCTTCCTCTCATCTCCTTCTTTCCTTCCTTCTCTTTCATCTTTCCTCTCATCTCTTCTTTCCTTCCTTCCTCTCATCTCTATCTTTCCTTCCTTCATCTCTCTTTCTCTTTCCTCTCATCTCTTCTTTCCTTCCTTTCTTCCTTCCTTCCTTCTGGTATCCTGGGCATTGCTTTCGGTCACAAACTCCTCAAAACCATGAAATTCATCTTCAGAGACACTTCCATCTGTGTTAGAACTATAACTGAGAAAGAGAAGAGTCCCAGATGTGCCAAGGAGTCAGAAAATTCTTACCGCTAGGCATGCTGAACAAGGACTACTGAATGGCATTCCCACAATGCACCACTGGCTGCCCGATTTTTTTTATACTGCGCACAGACCCATTCTCTCACATGTGGGCCTACCAGCTTCTCCTGCTTGATTTGAGGTCGCTAGAATTTATGCGTCTTAATACGTCCAAAACACTGGTTCGTAACATGTACAGTGGTACCTTGGTTAACGATGGTCCCCAAACTCGCCCTTTTATGTAAGTTTATTTTTTTAAATGCTTTTGTAAGTGTATTTTTGGGGGTCTAAAAACACTAGTTTATTTTACATTATTCCTTATGGGGATAAATTCGTTTGGTAATGGCACTTGAGCAGCATTCTGGGGTCCGTGGTGGCTTATTTAGCAGTTGCAAGCACTAAAAACAATGGAATAATGACAAAATGTATGGTATGAATGCGTGGGTGGCGCTCACTCGCTGGTAAACAATGGCACACTGACTCTCAATGGAGTGTCGGGCCAGCTCGGGTCACACGTACGCGTCCAGGACGAATCACGAACTCCGAATGGATTCACGAACACCGAACCAATATTTTTCCGAAAAAATATCTTGAACTCCGAATTTTACGACCTCCAACGCCTATGAACTCCGGAGGTCCACTGTATTTGTTTTTTCAACACACCGGCAGTCGTCCACTGAGGCTGGGTGACCTGAAGTGAAAAACGAAAGATGGACCATATATGTATTGCATTTAATTAGAGAACATTTACTCAATGCAGCTTTTGTTGAAGTAAAAAAAAATTTTTTTTATACTTATGCTTGACTGCTATAGCACATCAACTTGTGTGCGGTAAGAAACCACATAAAGGATGCATCCATCTACCTCACCTGGTCTATGGTAATGTCACCAGACCCCTGAAAGTGTTGGCTCGTAAATACTGCTTTGTTTCTTAAACTGAGTGGGTTACTTGTCCTTACTGGGGACCAACAGGATAATGAAAATAATATAGTAAGCTATTTTGTTATATTATTTTTATTAACACCAGCCATTTCCCACGGAGGCAGGGTGACCCAGAAAAGAAAACACAAGCTTTATTTTGCACATAAAATAATGGCAGTAAAGTGGGTGGCCTTATTTACCCTTGGAAGTACAAAAAGATGTAAATAAAATTGGGCTTCCCTTACCTCATATACTTTCCTTTCACATTTCTTTTTTAATAAATGTTAATTTTCTATTCTATGCCTTTCTTTTTTTTTCCTCTACTTGTCAGAGACTTGCTTGTTTTAAAATAGGTCTTTGATGCAGTGATATGGGATGTCTTTCAAGTGAGCAAGTCTTGTGACTGGAAGAACATGTTAAACTACAGTAGGCATCATTTGTAATGTATAAATTAATTACTCATTTAACAAAGCTTGAAATTTACAAGGTTATGCAAATTAAATAAGCTCATAAAATTTTACTGTCAAACAGAAACTTGTTGTTTCTCATAATCCTGGTTCCATTCTGAGGCTGCTCACATTATGCTCTAACTTACTTTCCCTACAAGGAATGACACCTGGAGTATACCTGGAGGGTGTTCCAGGTGTCACTGCCCCCATGGCCTGTTCCATGATCCTCCTAATTCCTTTGTGTGTGTGTGTGTCATCATCTGCACTATTTTGGTATTCAGTTACTTTGTTTCACCAATTTTGTGACTTTCTGCACTATAAGAGTCTATGGTACAGTAGTTACATTATTATTATTCTTGAAGAGTACTGTGGCAGCAACAATTCACAGCTATAACATGAGAGTTAAATCTTTAGATGACATTTTGGTTTATGACTTCATAATGGTTCATAAGGGACCGAAATACCTTCTAAAAATTTATCTACAATTTGTGGGTTAGTAATGATAGCAGAATTACCGAGAAAATGTTAGCTGAAAGGACACTGATGCAACTAATGTGACATTTTATTGTGGCAACATTTCACTCTCCAGGAGCTTTGACGAAACTCCTGGAGAGTGAAATGTTGCCACAATAAAATGTCACAATAATTGCATCTGTGTCCCTTTGCCTAACAATTTGTGGGTTAATTGTGATTATGGTACCCTTGTTTTATACTGTATTTCATTAAGAAGCTTCACTGAAATTCTTGGTATAGTAAGCTGCTGTTGCTGTTAGATCACAATAGTGGTCAGATAAATATTAGAACAAAGCTGTTTTCTAGCTTACTACTCCAGTGAGAGAATTTTTTTTTCAGAATCTTCAGCTCGGCTCATTCACTAACACATTTGCGTTTGTGCGAAAAGTGATCCCTGACTACACTACTGCATGTCTACTGACTTCTTGCTTGTCACTATTTGCCTCACTGCTGGCTGATTGGCACTTATTAATTGCGTCTCTCACTGACTCTTCCTGCGGACTCGTGAGAACTGTGTTTAACTTTTGGCATAGGTTGTTCTAGATCTTGTTAAGCAGACTTTCCGCATATAGGGAAAAGAAACTTGTGACGACATTTTGGTCCGACTTGGACCATTAACCAAAATGTCGTCATAAGTTTGTTTGTCCTATGTGTGGGTTATTTATGTATTGTTCCCATCATGGTATTGTCTTTTTGTTCTTTATAGATCTTGTTTCCTTCAGCAGATATTATGAATATTCAAGATGAGCTGGTGGTAATGTATTGCAGTTTTTGGTATTATTAATTTGAAAAGGGTATGATCTAGAACAATCTATGTATTTAGAAATATACCTGTGGGCAATTATTCCTATGATTTTTTAATTAATGTAATTTACACATTCTTATGAATAATAAATAAAATTATTCTTACTCTTGTGTCTGTCTGTAATACTGTGGTTATGGCCTTTCTTCATACAGAACCTGCCAAATTGTATTCCCATCTTTCAATGTGCTCGTACAAGCAAGTACTGCCTAATTTTTTTTGTCTAAACCATCATGTAGAGTTTTTGACAAATATCTCAGATATGACACTCATTCAAGGGTCTTTTTGAACTTAAAGGTCCCTTTAGTATATACTGTGTTGTATTGTTAATATTTTTATGTTGGGAGACTGGTGGTAGTAAACAAAAGTTTATTGTGGTGAAACGTTAAATACGTAGGTATTATACAATGCCTGGAGATTGAGAGAGAAATCACCTTTGATGCAAGGAAAAGGCGGGTAGGTCCAATTGACTGAATCAGGAGCCCTCCAGCATTAAGGCACCAC
Source organism: Cherax destructor (assembly GCA_009830355.1). Classification (NCBI taxonomy): domain Eukaryota; kingdom Metazoa; phylum Arthropoda; class Malacostraca; order Decapoda; family Parastacidae; genus Cherax; species Cherax destructor. The sequence goes on from WNWK01001720.1 coordinate 7,523, forward strand.
ACTTCTTGAAGGAAGAAGGCATCTGTTTACATGTTTTCCACTGTTACTTTGATGCACAATATGTACTTAGAAAACTGAAGGTTGGCCACTTTTGAAATATCATCCCTTTGCTTGGAAAAATGCAAATTTGCAGAAGGTAAAATCATAAATCGTGGTTAACTATACTGTAAAGAGGCAAAACATGGGCAGACTTGTTGGGTGCATTTATACCTGAAGTATCGACAGAGGTGCTGAAGGTTATCTACTGATAGCTTTCTGAACTGTTACACCTGAAGTATCAACAGAAGTGCTGAAGGTTATACATCTAATAGCTTTCTGAACTGTTACACCTGAAGTATCGACAGAGGTGCTGAAGGTTATTCATCTACTAATAGCTTTCTGAATAGTTACACCTGAAGTATCGACAGAGGTGCTGAAGGTTATACGTCTACTAATAGCTTTCTGAACTGTTACATCTGAAGTATCAACAGAGGTGCTGAAGGTTATATGTCTACTAATAGCTTTCTGAACTGTTACACCTGAAGTATCAACAGAGGTGCTAAAGGTTATGCATCACTACTATATATGCATTAATGCTCTTCATACCGACTCAAATTTAATTTGCAATTGAATGAGAAATGTGCTAAAATTAGGCAAGTATTTCCTTGTTGATAAAAACACTGTACAACAGTTAAGTCTTTATTTTTCAATACAGTAGACCGTCGTTTAACACAGTAGTTACGTTCCTGAAAACACCGTGGTAGTTAAAACCGTGTTAGACAAACTGAAGAACTTATGGGGAAAATAGGGTTACGTTCCTGGGAGCCCCCAAAAAGCCAAACAACTTTTTTTAGACTAACAGATCTTGCAAAATTAAAATTGAATACGTAATTGTAGTTCATTGTCGTGATGTATTATGTTGTTTTTACTGCTTAAGATTACAAATGCAACAGAAATAATAGTATTTCTTACCTTAAATTGTGGGTGCTGGTGTGTGTGGCTGATTGTGGAGAGTGGAGAGTTATGCTGTGGCCCTACTGGGCTGAGGTGGATGGTAGAGATTCTGGTACTGAAGTCGATGGTTGTACTCGAGTGTGCATAAATCAGTCAAGTCAGTCGGTCAAGTCGGTCGGTCAAGTCAGTCGGTCAAGTCAGTCGGTCAAGTCAGTCAGTAAGTCAGTCAGCCAGCTAGTCAGCCAGTCATCCAGCCAGTCAGCCAGCCAGTCAAGTCAGTAAGTCAGTCAGTAAATCAGTCATCACACAAACTTATATTTACCTAGCAGAGGATGGTCCTACACACACATGAACCCAAGGCTGGGAGAAGGGTGGTGGGAGTGGCGGGGAATAGTGGTAGGTCTCCCCCACTGACTCAGTGGTCTAACCCATAGCCCGGCAGTGTGTATCCCGTGGGCGACTCTCCAAATTTTTTCCCCTCCAGCAAACTGAACCATGTTAAGTTAATTTTACGAAGTGTTATACAAAAATATGCTGCATTTCTTCAATAGTGCTATAACCAAAACTTGCCAAACAAAACAGTGTTGAATGAAGGTCTACTGTATATTAACTGGGCTGATACTGAAAATAATCAAAACTAAATTTGTCATTCACTTAAGTACTGCAGCAATTCGAAAATAAAAGCAAAATGAAAAAACACAGAAATTGTGTAAAAGTGAAGATAATTTCAAAAATATATTTATTATAATGTTAATCATCATTTTAAGTACCATTACCTAGAGAGAGAGATATGACAGATGTTTATTCGTATCTCTAAATGTCTTATTTCCTGTGGGAAGTTCCCTGCAAGTCAGTGGTCAAAACAAATGTTTTCCCCGATTTTCCATCAAAACAGATTCTAAACAGTTCGTTCTCTTAAGAGACTGCTTCACTCGGTCTTGTTCGTTTTCTTACAGTACCTTGTTTCTTAATGCAGTACCTACTTACTATATTTGTTCACTTTCTAAATGCCCTTCCTTTCCTTCTTTGCCCAAAAACCAGCAAGGGTATATATGTACTGTAAACCAAAGTTCATTTCTGTATATCCACTAAAGGTGTATACATTTTTTTTTAACACTGGCCATTGCCCACTAAGGTTAGGTCACCCAAAGAGAGGAAACTCATCACTTATTCGATAACTGTTTTACCAGGAATGTGTTGACATCACATTTCAGATGGCCCTTATTATAGGGATTAAAGCATTTTGACTGGTGGTGTACAAGTGACATAGCCTTAACGCTCAAAAAACCTCTCAAACTTGGTCATGCAAACTTTACCATTTTTGATGCTAATGACAACGTTTTTTTTTTAGCTTTGTGCTTAAATTAATTTCTCTTCATATATAATTTGCGTGATTATAACACACATTAACATTAATAAAGGCATTGTTACATGAAGGCAGGACTGTTTTAAAGTGCAAACACAAGATGGGAAAACAATATTTGCTTATGGAAATAGTTCTTGTACTTTGTCATGCTTGACTTAGTCAAGTGACACCTCACTTGACTTATAGTCAAGTGACACACTCACCTTGACTTAGTCAAATTACAAATAGGTAATTACACACTTTCCTTCTTCCTCCATTAATTAATAAATTTTTATTTATTTACAATCACTATATACTCTCAATATTTATTTATTTTGTTAATTGTTGTGTGTATTATTCTAGGAGTATAACAGCTACAATGTTTTCCCGGCTTTGTTTATTAGTTTTAGGCATGGCTGCTGTATAACCCTTGTGGTTTAGCGCTTCTTTTGATTATAATAATAATAATAATAATTTAGGCATGGCTACAATGACCTTTCAAGGGTCATTGAGTGAATTTGATTTTCCCTCTTCATCAGATCAAACCTGGTTACCTCCCATTTCTTGGGTACTGAATGACCCTTACGTGTTTAGCGCTTCCCTACAATGAGAATTATAATCCGCTGCCTCAGTAAACCATCATGAAACAATGAAGACTAACACAATAGTTTTATTGATTAAATTGGCTGTTGCCTACTGGGTAGGGTGACAAGAAAGGAGTCACATTTACCATCATTCAGTCACTGTCTTGACAAGTGCCCCCTCAAGGGAGGTTCCTTGATGCTGGTGAGGGGCTCTTGATCTAGGGAATTGGATCTGTGCTCCAGTTCCCTGAATTAAGTCTGAATACCTACTACATCCCCCCCACAGGCGCTGCATAAGCCTACAGGTTTAGCGCTCCCCCTTGAATATAATAACAATTGACAAGTGCACTGACATCACAGTTCAGACGACCCTCCGAACTGCAATGTCCTCGCCCCTCTTTCGCTGTATTGTGTACGTTTAAAAAAGAAGTACAGTGCTTGCACTCTGAAGGAGGGGTGGAGATATAAAAGAATAAAGAATTTATTTCTTTGTAAAGGTTACAATGTGTAATTACAATTTTGGTTTGCTAAGTACAAAGAAAACCACTACCATGCCGGGCATTTCGGGCAGACTAATCCTAGTACATAATAACTACTCAAATCTAGACAAGATTAGAGTGGTTAACTTTTATTAAAATCTTTATTTAATCTTAATACTAATGCGAGGTAGCCAAGGTGGAAGTGTGTAAGAATAATAATCTTGAAGTTGCACACAAAAACAATATTACAATATATGTTGCAGTTATGCCTCTGATAAGACAGTGATGGAGTAAATGATGATGGAAAGTTTTCCTTCTTTTTCGGGTCACCCTGCCTTGTTGGGGAACAGCCGTAGTAATAATAATAATATCTTTATTTCTACAAGTACATGTAAAAGGTGTACAGGTCTAGCTGACATCAATGACATACTACTATATAGAAAGCCACTTGTTATACTGAGTATTTTGGGCAAATTAAGTCAGTTTTGTCCCAGGATGTGACCCCCACCAGTTAACTAACACCCAAGTACCCATTTTATACTGATGGGTGAACGTGGACAGCAGGTGTCATATTGAAACACGTCCCTAATGTTTTCCAGCCGTACCAGAGGAGATTCGAACTCCAGACCTCAGTGTGTGAGCTGAATTGTGTAGGTTTAGTACTTGAATTGATTATGTATATTTAAAGTGCAAGCACTGTAGCCCAGTTATTACTACTATTATACAATCTAAGTGAAGTGCTCAATGACGTTTAAGCATGCTGAGAATAGAAGTAAATAAAGTAAAAGGTACAGTACATACTGTGAAACAATACACAAATAACCCAGATATGGGAGAAAGAAACATGACAGCATTTTGATCCCAATAGACAACCTACTAGTTAATGGTAATTACAGTAAATAGTGTACTGTGAAAGAAAGTTTTGGGGACAAGAGAGAGTTGCATAGCTGTGAGCTGAGGATATTTGGGATCTGTAACAAGACAGGAAAAATATACATAGCAAAAGACAAGGAAAAATAATCATTAGTAATGAATTGGTTGGTATGTCTAAACAAAAATTAGGGTAAAATGAAGTGTAAGGGGAAAAAAAAGATATATTCAGCATCGTTTTTTTTGAAGAGACATGCTAAATTTTTTACTAATAACCACAAGAGTTTGGCACATTTTTCTAAATATAATAAGTTGTTAATGACGGATAAGATAGTGTATAACTCTAGTGAGTTTAGCACTTCCGTTCTTTATTATACAGTATCTATTTGATTATTAAAATAATAATAATAATATACAGTAATAATAATATTAAATGCAAAATGGGAGTTGACACAGTTACTTTTTGCTGATGATACTGTGCTTATGGGAGATTCTAAAGAGGAGTTGCAAAGGTTAGTGGACGAGTTTGGGAGTGTGTGTAAAGGTAGAAAGTTAAAAGTGAACATAGATAAGAGTAAGGTGATGAGGGTATCAAACAATTTAAATAAAGAAAAATTGGATGTCACATTGGAGAGAGGGATTATGGAAGAAGTAAATGTTTTCAAATATTTGGGAGTTGACGTGTCAGCGGATGGGTTTATGAAGGATGAGGTTAACCATAGAATTGATGAAAGAAAAAAGGCGAGTGGTGCATTGAGGTATCTGTGGAGACAAAAAACGTTATCCATGGAGGCAAAGAAGGGAATGTACGAAAGTATAGTGGTACCAACACTCTTATATGGGTGTGAAGCATGGGGTTGCAAATGCTGCAGCGAGGAGGAGGCTGGAGGCAGTGGAGATGTCCTGTCTAAGGGCAATGTGTGGTGTAAATATTATGCAGAAAATTCGGAATGTGGAAATTAGGAGAAGGTGTGGAGTTACTAAAAGTATTTGTCAGAGGGCTGAAGAGGGGTTGTTGAGGTGGTTTGGTCATTTAGAGAGAATGGATCAAAGTAGAATGACTTGGAGAGCGTATAAATCTGTAGGGGAAGGAAGGCGGGGTAGGGTCGTCCTAGAAAAGGTTGGAGGAAGGGGTAAAGGAGGTTTTGTGGGCGAGGGGCTTGGACTTCCAGCAAGCATGTGTGAGCGTGTTAGATAGGAGTGAATGGAGACGAATGGTTTTTGGGACATGACGATCTGTTGGAGTGTGAGCAGGGTAACATTTTGTGAAGGAATTCAGGGAAACCAGTTAATTGATTTAGTTGGACTTGAGTCCTGGAAATGGGAAGTACAATGCCTGCACTTTAAAGGAGGGGTCTGAGATAGTGACAGCTGGGAGGGACTATTCTCAGCTGTCGTATCTGAGCTCCTCTGCAAAGACAGTGATTATGTATGAGTGTGGTGAAAGTGTTGAATGATGATGAAAGTATTTTCTTTTTGGGGATTTTCTTTCTTTTTGGGTCACCCTGCCTCGGTGGGAGACGGCCGACTTGTTGAAAAAAAAAAATATAATTTACTAAATGTAAAAAGAAGAAAAACTATTTCTTTTTCGGGTCACACTGCATCTGTGGGAGACGGGTCACTCTGCATCCATGGGAGACGGATGTTGTGTTGAAAAAGAAGATAAAAGAGTATACTGATGGATTATACTATGAGAGGAGGCAGACCAAAGTTTTTGAAAGAAATATAGTTGCTTTAGAAGCAGTATTTTGTATATCGTTTAGCGCTCCCCCATGATTATAATAATAATAATTTTGTATATCATGAGCCAGTAGAGATGACAAAATTGGTTTAGGAGTTTAGTTAAAATTAGAGGTACAGGAGTTAGAATTAGATGAGGTACTAAATTTCTAATGTTCAAGTAAAGTACTTGAAGAGGTTTTAGTAGAGAAATTAATTTTGAAAAATGTAAGTACTGGTGTTTTGGTCACAAAATACATGGCAAGTAGAGTACCATAATGGTGGGTAAAGGTCTCTTGATCCAAGGAGCTAGTGGTCCCCTCCCTTTGGATTAAACATGATTACCTCCCATTGCTCAGGTGCTGAATATTACTTACAGGTTTAGCACTTTCCATAAATATTATAATATTGGACACAACAGAAATATTTGGAGGAAAATATATGACTGAGTGTTCTGGTGAGGGGCTCTTGATCCATGCAGGTGGACCACTCCTTCCTTCCTTGGATCAAATCTGATTATCTTGCATCTTCCCTTCCCCCCCAGCACTGTATGGCCTGGCTAAGGCTAACTTAACCCTTTGACTGTTTCGGTCGTATATATATACGTCTTACGAGCCACTGTTTCGGACGTATACATATGTACTCACAAATTCTAGCGGGACAAAGTTGGTAGGCCCACATATGAGAGAATGGGTCTGTATGGTCAGTGTGCGCTGTATAAAAAAAAATCCTGCAGCACGCAGTGCATAATGAGAAATAAAACTCCGACCGTTTTTTTTTGGATTAAAACGCCGTATTTGAGGTGCATTTTCGTATAGTATTTATGGTTGTATTCTCTTTATGGTCTCATTTGATAGAATGGAAAACATACTACAGAAATATATATGATTTTGATTAGTTTCATGAAGAAAACGACCTTGAAATTGAGCTCAAAGTAGGGGAAATGTTCGATTTTTGCAAATGTTCAAGAGTAAACAAATCACGCCACGTATCCAATACACATCAATTGGTGAGTCTAATATTCTTTCACAAGTGCATTAATATTATTTATACCATTTTTACAATAATGCAATAGTCTGCATAATGGTAAATCTTCTATTTTTGTGTGAATAAAAAATCAAAATAGAAAGCAAGAGTAATATAAGAGGGGCCTAAAGACGTGACTAATGAACAGATAACATCTTATTTTAGTGAGAGGAATGTCTGCATTGTTTATTCTGGACCCTATTTTGAAATTGACAACTTTTTTTATTTTTCATGAAATTGGCCAAATTGCCAATTTCTGACCACTTTATTGGATAGTTGAAATCGGTAAATTGGTGGTTTCTTGTACTCAATCGATAGAACAAATGGAGTTCTAAAGAAATAGGTATGAGTTTGGTCGACTGGAACAATGGAATTGGCCGAAAATAGGGCTCAAAGTCGGCGAAATTGCCGATGCGTATATATCGCCGAGATCACTAACTTCGCAAGAGCGTAACTCCATAAGTTTTCAATCAAATTTCATACTTTTGGTGTTATTACCATCGGGAAAAGATTCTCTATCATTTCAAAAGAAAAAATAATTTTTTTTTAAATTTTGCGACAACAGGAGAGCACTCAGGATTAGGGGTTGCGACAGTCAAAGGGTTAAAAACAGCTATGACAGAAGTTCAGTTTTGCTCCTTTTATCCAGGAGACAAGGTGTTAGTGCAGGAACCTATACCTGGCCACACCTTGAAAGCTAGATTTACGAGACCCATGCAAATTGTAAGTAAATATCCTCCGAGCATCCTGGGCTCTTGATCCAAGGAACTGCAGTTAGCTTTCTATTCCTTGAATTAAATCTGATTATCCTCCTTTCCTCTCGTGCTGTATTTCTCTCCTAAATATAACAATAAAAATAATAATACATACTAATAATTATTTTTCTTTTTGCCAGAAAAAATAATCATACATTAATAATTATATTTTGCCAGAAAATAAAAAATAATACATTAATTATATTTGTTTTGCCAGAAGCACTGTATGACCCTGGTGAGTTTAGCACTTAGTTTTGATTATAATTTTTTTTTCTTTTTTTGGCCAGAAAAACTACATTAATAATTATTTTGCCATAAAAAAATAATCATGAATTAATAATTATTTTTATTTTGCAGAATTTTAAAGACAAGTTGTTTGGAAAGGAGAACAAGGAGAACACAGGGTTTTCCATGCCTCACCAGTACAGAGAACTGGAGGACCTCTTGGCTCGCGAACGAATACTTAACAAACAACTCAGAGAGCAGCTTGCTAAGGCTCATGCAGAAATTGTTGCCAGGACGGCTAATTGTAAGTGTCTTGTTTATACCCTAATGTACAGTGAAAATTTATTGTATTTTTTTTTTATTATTATTAACACATTGGCTGTTGCCCATCAAGGCAGGGTGGCTCGAAAAAGAAAAACTTTCATCATTCATTCATTCCATCACTCATGTTTTACAGTATTAAATGTAACAGCAATGAATGTATAAATTATCCCTCAAGCCTGTTGTTTATATTTTCAATTTTAAGTTCATATTCTGTACTTTCACATTCCCTACTTGCTGCTGTATGTGGCCACCACTACCCTCAAAGGTTTCACTGATGTAGGGAAACAAAGATTTGCTTTACTGGTCTGTAGATTACATTGCATAAAATTTAACAAGACAATGATAAACACGATTTATCTGTACACTATCAATCTTCTTGATATAGATTTTGCAGTTTGTGATAAGCAGGATTTATCTGTATACTATAAATCTCCTTAATATAGGAGATGTTGCAATTTGGATGGTCATCTGATAGCAGAATAGCTCCTGAGTGAATGATGGTGAATGTGCTTTCTTCATTGGGTCACTACCTTGGTGAGAAATTTCTGAAGTGGTTAACAAAAATACAAATTAGTTATTAACCCTTTTGGGGTTTTGGTCGTACTAGTACAGCTAACGCCCTGGGGTTATTGACGTACTAGTACGCCTAAATTCTAGCACCCTTAAATCAAGCAGAAACAGGCTGTTAGGCCTAGATGTGATAGAATGGGTCTGTGCGGTCAGTGTGCGCAGTATAAAAAAATTCCTGCACACCACAGTGCATAATGAGGAAAAAAAACTGAAAGTTTTTTTGGTTTAAAACAGCGACTTTGCAGTCTATTTTCATATGGTATTTATGCTTGTATTCTCGTTTTCTTAGTCTCATTTTTATAGAATAGATGATATATTACAGAAATAGAGATAATTTTGACTGGTTTCACGATGACAAGTACCTTGAAACTGAGCGCAAAGTAACGAAAATGTTTGATTTTGGCCGATGTTCAAGAGTAAACAAATCACACCATGCGTCCAATACACATCATATGGCGAGTCTAATATTCTTGCACAAGTGCGCTGATATTATTTATACCATTTTTACAATGATGCAGTTGTATACATAACAGTAAATCTTCTATTTTTTGTGAGAATAAAATGACACATTATACCATTACTCACCACCCCCACACTGCCTGTCAACCTGTCAACACAAAAGGGGACCCATGTCTTCTTCCCCACAACCTTTTTCCTTTCCTTCATACCTACCTTCCTAGCTTCCTTTCTTCCTTCATTCCTTCCTTTCTTTATGCCTTCCTTTCTTACATATTTCCTTCCTTCCTTCCTCTCATCTCTTCCTTCCTGCCTTCCTTTCTTCATTCATTCCTTCCTTTATTTCTTCCTTCCTTTCTTACTTCTTTTGTTCCTCCCTTCCTCTCATCTCTTCCTTCCTTCCTTCCTTCCTCTCATGTCTTCTTTTGGGGTTCCAAGGGGTCTCTCTGAAACTCATTCTCAGGGTCCACGAATTTAAAAAAAAAAAAAAAAATTCTTATTAAATGATAGAGAATCTTTTTCCGATCATAACGCCACAAAAATTATGAAATTTGATCGAAAACTAACGGAATTATGCTTTCGCGAAGTTAGCGAAATATCTTCTTTCCTTCCTTCCTTCCTCTCATATCTTCTTTCCTTCCTTCCTTCCTCTCATATCTTCTTTCCTTCCTTCCTTCCTCTCATCTCTTCTTTCCTTCCTTCCTTCCTCTCATCTCTTCCTTCCTTACTTTCTTTCTTTCTTTCTTCCTTCCTTCCTTCCTTCTGGTATCCTGGGCATTTCTTTCGGTCACAAACTCCTCAAAACCATGAAATTTATCTTAAGAGACACTTCCATCGGTGTTAGAGCTATCATTGAGGAAGAGAACAGTCCCAGATACGCCAAGGAGTCAGATAATTCTTACCGCTAGGCATGCTGAACAAGGACTACTGAAATGGCATTCCCACAATGCACCACTGGCTGCCCGATTTTTTTTATACTGCGCACACTGACCACACAGACCCATTCTCTCACATGTAGGCCTACGAGCTTTCTCCTGCTTGATTTGAGGTCGCTAGAATTTATGCGTCTTAATACGTCCGAAACATTGGCTCGTAAGACGTATATATACTACCGAAACAGTCAAAGGGTTAAGTCATTAAATTTTTATACTGCAGCATGAATTCATATTATTTCTTTTTTACAGGTGGAACTTTAGATAAGAATAATATAGGGACGCCTCGGGTCTCCCGAACACCACTCAAGCCACAAACATCTATGCTCTGTTACACACCACAAAGTAAGAGATCTGTGCATAGTGTTGATGCTCCCTCTGCCCTGAGAAGTTCATCCAAACCACGCATGAGACACAACATTCCTCATAGGTAATTAAGACAAAAAAAAAATTTCATCAAAAAACAAAATAGGCCAGTTACATATTTCTAGCAATGTGAAACTATAAAGCTCATGTCTATCATTCATATCCATTATGTGCAGTATATTCATGACTACTGTATCTTACAAGGTGTAATAATCCATCCTGAATGTCGTCCAGAGTTATCTTTAGTCTAGACAATGATAGACTGAATATCAGATTGGAGAGATGGATTTTTAGATTTTTTCCTAAAAATCCCTCTCTTGTCTGATTGGAAAGAGGGAGTATGGAGGAAGTGGATATACAGTGGTACCCCGACTTACGATATTTTTTCATTCCAGAATGCTGTTCAAGTGCCATTACCAAACGAATTTATCTCCATAAGAAATGATGTAAAATAGACTAGTCCATTTAGACCCCCAAAATTACACTTACAAAAGCATTTAAAAAAATCAACTTACATAAAAGGGTGTGTTTGGGGACCATCGTAAGTCGGGGTACCACTGTATTTATAAATTTGAAAATGTAAATGGCAGCAGATGGTACTATGAAAGATGAATTGAACCATAGAATAGATGAAAGGTGAAAAAAGGAAGATGGTGTATTGAGGCATCTGTGGCAAGAACTGCTTAATAGATAATAGATTACTAGATACCTTAGGTACAAATTCATATAAGATAAGATATGTTGGGATTTTTAACCCAGGGAAGGGTTAGCTACCCAGGATAACTCAAGAAAGTCAGTGTCATCAGGGACTCTTATTTCCATTGGGGTCCTTCAGTCTTGTTCCCCAGGATGCAACCCAGTCAAGTAACACCCGGGTACCTAGTCACTGCTAGGTGAACAGGGACAACAGGTGTAAGGAAATATGTCCAACATCTCCACCCATGCCAGGGATTAAACCATGGACACTCAGTGTGTGAGGCGAAAGCATTGCCCATTGAGCCACAGGACACCCCTTGTTTCTCGGTGTCTTCATTGCATTTACAGTTTACTTCCTAAGGCAAGGAAATCATGAACTATCACTGAACCTTGTTGGAAGTTGAAGTGAATTCCAAGAAACTGATATAGAGGAGTAGTGCTTTTGAAGGAATAATATATTTTCTTATACAAAGCATTAAAGTGCTGAATTTAATAAACAGTCAGCTCTGGAAATTATTACATTTTCATGCAGAACAGAAAGGCAGCTGACAAATTTGTTATCTGTGAAGGAATAGATAATGTAATGGAGAACCAAAAATTCAGCTATCAATGTGAGTTGGCAAGACCCATAAGCATAACTGTCACAGCAAAGATAATTGCAGCTGCTGCACAAGCAAATCATGACATGAAGCATGAAGTAATGCTACCAAGAAAAGACAGGAAAACACTTTAGGAAATGATAAGGAAATATGTAATAAGATGAACAAGAAATATTACAATGTGTTCATTTTTCTTTTATTTTTATTTCTCCCTCTCCTTTTTCTTCTCTCCTTTTAATATAACATACCCTAATTTCTTGCATTCATTGTTCTTCTTTTCCATTATTAGTGCAAATATAAATTAACATTGCAGATGGCAGTCAGGACTACAGATGCGAGCTGTTCGATGTGTCGGTTGTTTGGAAAGTATTCCCTTCGCTCGTAATGCTGCTAGATGTTGTGAATGTGGCACTATTGCTCACATTAAGGTATTTCTGTCAATTGTTCCATTTGTCACATTTTTTCTTGAAAATAAAGTATAAACTGCAATTTTTTTTTTTAAAGCCTCTTGAGCCTCTAACTAACGACCCCTTACAAGTGAGATGTGAGTTTGTGTATCTAAATCGGTGGGAGGTAGCCAGTGTGTTAAAAAAATGCAATTGTGGGCTAAATGTTTATACATGTTTTATACTAAGATGATGATTACAATTGCCAGACATTAATATTTAAAGTTTAATTTGAAATTAATAGAAATGTATTTTTTATTTTGTTCTTTTACATGTTTAACAGTGCTCTCAGGAGTTACCATCCACTTGTGGGCTACCAGTTCAGTTTGCAGAACACTACTCCAAGTGTTGGACTTCAGACTCTCCTGAAAAGATGGCTGGAAGCCAGTCTGATTCAGGGGTGTTGCTCGAGGGATGGCTTAAGATGCCTAAGTAAGTTATGTAGTCAGTTCACTGCAAGCTTTGATTATGTATGAGCTTCAGTACCTAGTACCTTCAAGGAGGGTGCCATAATGCTGGTAAAGGCATCTTGGTTTAGTACATGGTCTGGCAGATTGATAAATTATTCAGGGGAAGTGCTAAACCCATTGGGGTTATACAGCATCTGTGGAATGGGAGGTAATAAGGTTTGGTCTAAGGAAGAGCAAGGTAGCTCCAGTTCTTTGGAGTAAGGGCCATTTATCAGTATCATAGCACCAGCTTGAAAGTTATAAAGATGGGAGAACTATGAAGACCATTTGATTTGGTACTCTGGATGTATCAATAGATAGATATGCTCATAATATATTTCTCTTAAACAAATTTGTGTTTTTATAGAGCAGGCAAAGCTTGCTGGGAGAGTCGTTTTGTTCTTCTGAAGAAAGAAGACATGTTGGTGTACGACAGTGAGCCTCGTGCTGGTACTGAACCTCACATAATTGTCAAGCTTTCCCAACCTGACTGCTTGACCAGAGTAATGTCAGCTATTCCAAGGTCTGAGTTACCCAGCATTAGTAGTGTGGATCTTCCTTACATTCTTAAGGTTTGTTGTGACACTTCATTGTTCAAGTATTAACAACTTGTATTAGTTCTAGTTATAAGGGCTGAAAGTAGGATAAAAACTACTACTATAGTGGCACCTCTACATTCTCCCACTTATTGACACGTCCTAAATACTTGTACATTTTTTTGGTGGGTGACCAGTTGCACATAAGGGAAAGTGTGTGGCTACTTTTGTATGTTTCTTTTATCTTGAGAGGTTTTCATAGACCCAGTGTGGTTTTTATCATGGGGTCAAATCATGTTTTATAATTCAGCAAAGATTATTTGTTAAAAAGTATATTACATAGTTGTGCTAATGATGAATGATAAAGGAAATGTGTTGGGCTTGTATTGAGGTGAGATTGACAGTGTTTGTCTCCCATCATCTACCATCATGTCCCCCTTTCGTGGATATCAGAGACTTACACTGCAAGCTAAATATTCTCATCACTGCCACAGTGCAGGCCACTCACACCGGTTTTTAACAAATCATCGGTGATGGGGTGAATTTTCAGACAAATTGAGGGTGAAAACCATGATATAAATATTGAAAAAGAAGGCAGGCATTAGCCTTTAAATTTCAGATGAGTGTAATGAGTGTGGCATTTTCTAGAAAATATTATGGGTATTATACTAGATAAACACTTGTCTAAGGAATAAATTCACCACATAACATCAACATGGATTCAGAAATTGAAGGTCATGTTTGGGTGAGAACCTTAAGTATATACCAAAATTAGCTATAACAGTCCAAATGTGGCCAAGGATGGACATTCACTAATAGTAGAGGTTTCATTGTACTCATACAAAGCAAGACGTGAGGAAAGCAGCAGTTGTGGAACTTGTGTATATTTATATATTGTCTTATTAAATTTACAGATAGAAATTCTATCAAAGGATGCCCCTCGACAATTGGAGTCTCACTACTTTATGACTACAAATTTTGAGGAGAAACAGTTGTGGGCATCAGCACTTGACAGCATCGTAGCTCAGGTACATGTATGCCCTCGTGAACAAATTGGGTTGTAGTTTATGTAAAATTTTTAACAATTCTCTCAGGATAAAGTCCATGTCACTATTATTAATAGCTGTGAGTAGTGCATTGTGAGAGCTAATTACTATAGATCAATTATTGCAGTTTGTATGCACATCTGGAAAGACAGTGATAGTGTGAATGATGGTAAAAGTGTTTCTTCTTTGGGTCACCCTGCCTCAGTGGGAGATGACCAGTGTGGTAAAAAAATTATTGTCGGACTTTTTCATATTTAATGACCCTTCAAGAGGGGTAAATTGATGCTCTGTAAAACCCTTATGGGTGTAACACTTCTCAGTAAATATTCAGATTTTGTCATGTTTTAAGAACATTTCCTATACTGTAGTTGAAAAATTGATTTTGTTCCAACAGCTACTGAAGAAAAGTGGAGAGGAAGACAACCAGGCTGACTACATCCATCTCAATACTCTTCTCTCCATGGAAAACCCTAACCCACTTGATATCAACACACTTGTCTACCTTAATAAAAGAGTACGTGCTAAATTGTTTTGTCTTTAATTAACAACTGTTAATATTCTTTAACTGTTAATATTCTATATATCTGGATACACAAGTTGTATTAAACTTGTAATCAAAATAGTTGTATATCAACTAGAGGCTTTCTTTTGTGCTTAACAATATGTTATTACATGTAAGCTACATTTTGTAAACTGCACAAAGAAATAAGTTTGTTGTTTAGTTTTATTCCTACTTTAAATTTGTTTGAAATGCTCAGCATAACAATGGACATGTTAAGAAATGGAAGAAAATAGTGTACACAATCTTGTAGCATTTATGGGTATTTATTTATGGGTATTTATTTAAAAAAAAAAAAATAGTACGGCTTACGCCCTGGGGTTATGGACGTACTAGTATGCCTAAATTCTAGCGCCCTCAAATCAAACAGAAACAGGCTGTTAGGCTTAGATGTGATAGAATGGGTCTGTGCGGTCAGTGTGCGCAGTATAAAAAAATTCCTGCACACCACAGTGCATAATGAGGAAAAAAAACTGACTGTGTTTTTGGTTTAAAACAATGACTGCAGTCTATTTTCGTATGGTATTTATGCTTGTATTCTCGTTTTCTTAGTCTCATTTTATAGAATAGATGATATATTACAGAAAGAGAGAACAATTTTGAAAGCTGGTTTCTATTCGATAATGACAATGTACCTTGAAAGCTGAGTCCAAAGAATGTATACTGAAAAAAATGTTCGATTTTGGCGATGTTTAAGAGTAAACAAATCACACCATGCGTCCAATACACATCAACTGGAGAGTCTAATATTCTTGCACAAGTGCGCTGATATTATTTATACTATTTTTACAATGATGCAGTTGTATACATAACAGTAAATCTTCTATTTTTTGTGAGAATAAAAATTCAAAATGGAAAGCAAAAGTAATGTAAGAGGGGCCTGGAGACGTGACTAATGACCAGAAAAGATGTTATTTTAGTGCCAGGAATGTTTGCCTTGTTTATTATGGACCCTATTTTGAAATTGGCATCGTTTGAAATTTGTGTGAAATTGGCCAAATTACCTTTTTCTGACCACTATTTTGGGTAGTTGAAATTGGTAAATAGGCAGTTTCTTGTACTCAATCGATAGAAGAAATGGAGTTCTAGCGAAATAGCTATAATTTTAGTAGACTGAAACATTGGAATGTGCCGAAAATAGGGCTCAAAGTGGGCGAAATCGCCGATGCGTAAATGTCATCGATACCGCTAATTTCGCGAAAGAATAATTCCATTAGTTTTTGATCAAATTTCATAATTTTTGTGGCGTTATGATCGGAAAAGATTCTCTATCATTTCATAAGAAAAAAAAAATTTAAATTCTTGGACCCTGAGAACAAGTTTCGGAGAGGGTCCTTGGACCCCCAAAGGGTTAAATAAATTATTATTATTGTTGTGGTGGGAAGTAGAGTGCCTGCACTCTGAAGGAGGGATGGAGATATGTTTCAGCTTTTTAGCTGTAGTATCAGCATACCTCTGGCAAAAGTGATGGAGTGAGTGATGGTGAAAGTGTTTCTTCTTTTCTGGGTCACCCTTCCTCAGTGGGAAACGGCTGTTGATAAAAAATATGTATATACACTACATTGTATATAATTATTTATTTACTTATATTCTTATTTTTCACAGACAGTTCTGGTTGGAGCAGCAGAGGGATTGTATTCATTTGAAACAGATAAAACTGGAAGACTGAAATCTCGATCACGCATTGATGGCCTCACAGCTGTTCATCAAATTTTGCTTGTGGATGGTGCTGGAGTAGCTCTCTTTATCGCTGGTAAACAATAATAGTCCTGGACTTTGTATTAACAGCTCACTAAATATTAGACTCCAGTATTTTACCAGATAAGTTAATTTTGATCTAGGTAGTAGGTTGGTAGACAGCAACTGCCCAGGGAGGTACTACCGTCCTGCCAAGTGAGTGTAAAACGAAAGCCTGTAATTGTTTTACATGATGGTAGGATTGCTGGTGTCTTTTTTCTGTCTCATAAACATGCAAGATTTCAGGTATGTCTTGTTACTTCTACTTACACTTAGGTCACACTACACATTCATGTACAAGCATATATATACACACCCCTCTGGGATTTCTTCTATTTTCTTACTAGTTCTTGTTCTTATTTCCTCTTATCTCCATGGGGAAGTGGAACAGAATTCTTCCTCCGTAAGCCATGCGTGTCGTAAGAGGCGACTAAAATGCCGGGAGCAAGGGGCTAGTAACCCCTTCTCCTGTATATATTACTAAATGTAAAAGGAGAAACTTTCGTTTTTCCTTTTGGGCCACCCTGCCTCGGTGGGAAACGGCCGATGTGTTGAAAGAAAGAAAGAAAAGGAGAAACTTTCGTTTTTCCTTTTGGGCCACCCCGCTTCAGTGGGAAACAGCCGACGTGTTGAAAGAAGAAAGAAAGAAGTTAATTTTGAACAATTTTAGGTGTACAGTACAGCCTCTCCTCACTTAACGATGGAGTTCTGTTCCTAAGACCACGTCGGTAAACAAATTCATCGCTAAGTGAGGAGCATACTATAATGGTAGTGGGTTTGTGTCAACCATCTTTGATATTGTTTTATTGTCACCTTTGCACCATTTATAACATTTCTGGTATATTTTTAAATGTTTATACAGTAGTGTACTGTATATTGTAATAAACAGAATAGAGAAAATCAGCTCTAATATACATTATTTAGGTATGCATACTGGTCAGAGAGCCCGTCGTAAGTCCGAGTCGTCGGTAAACGAGTCCATCGCTAAGTGAGGAGAGGCTGTACTATATTTAGTTATACATACAGTGGTACCTCGAGTTACGATGGTCCCCAAAATCGCCCTTTTATGTAAGTTTATTTTTTTAAATGCTTTTGTAAGTATATTTTGGGGGTGTAAAAGGACTAGTCTATTTTACATTATTCCTTATGGGGATAAATTTGTTTGGTAATGGCACTTGAACAGCATTCTCGAACGAAAAAATATCGTAACTCGAGGTACCACTGTATTATGGTCTCCTCAGTTCACACATTTAGTAACATTACTGTCTTATTTAGTTGTATTGACCTCTATGATGTTTTTTTCATCATATCACAATCTACATTACTTACTGCACATTGTCATTTTCTTCTCTTTGTCTCTAATTGTATAGACAGTAGATTTTCTCAGTCAAAAAAGTGCAGGCAGTCTGAATCATACCCCAAGCATCACTAGTACCTGGTAACCCTCTTAGGTTTCATGGTTAGTATCCAGAGAAAAATTGAGGTAATGAAAAAGATTCAGAATCATTTGAAACACACACTGAGTAAGGCATGCAACATTCTCAGAAGGCATGTGTAGGTGGCATGAGCAACAGGAGGTGTACCTCTCCACACGCTCAACCCTTAGACGTGACTTAGGTTGGAGGGGCGGGGATGGAACTCACAGTTCCATATGTTTCCAAGTGTATGGAATGTACTATCTGGGTTTTTCCAAGTACATCACAAAATAAAGGGATCATTGTTTTCTGTCACGTTGAGACAAAATTGCTTTATGTAGTCTTAATATTTTTATGAGGATTTACTGTATATAGTTCATATGGAAGGGCAAAGAATAAAGGAGGAATGGGATACAGGCCAAAAGTGGGCGTTAGGAAGGAAAATCAAGGAAGCTAGGAAAGAGAGGGACATTTACTTTTTAAGGTTAATGAACAGAATTCTGTTGTGAGATGTGTGATCATACCATATCTAATTTGTACGTATCTATTTTGTTGTAGGAAAAGATAATAAGGTGTTCGAGAATGATGTCGGGTCACTCACACTAACAGCAGAAGCCATGCAATTGACAAAACCAAGTCTGAGTCCTGTACATGTGGAAAAACTGCAGGGTTGTCATCTCCTAGCTTCAGGTTGTACAAAAACTGGAGAAGTGTTTGTGTGTGCAGCTGCCACGGATCGAATAAGGTTTGGTGTTATTATTATTTATTTTCTAATGTACTATGTAACTTTATTTTTATATACTTACAGAATTTTTTTTTGAGCATGCAATGAATATATAAATTAGTATAAATGTCTTTAGATCACAAATAATTTCTTTGCTTAGTAAAATAAAATTTTCCAACAACTTTTCTTTGTAAAGGTGCTGTATCTCAAAGTATTTTGCTGCCAACAAAAGAAACACAGTAAATAGTGTAGTGAGAAATTTGTATATATTTTGACCAGGTTTATTTTATATTGATGCATCAGTAATTATTTAGATGAGTAAAGCAGTGTGCAACAGTTTGGTATCTTTATTGTTGAAATGTTTCACTTACACAGTAGGCTTCTTCAGTCAAATACAGAAAAGACAGCAGAAGTAGTGGGGATGTAAAGATGTAATTAGTCCATCACCCTTGAAGAAGTAATTTTAAGGTGGTCAGTCCCTCAGTCTAGAGAAGAGTTCAGCTCCATAATCTGGAATAGTGTTCCAAACTATGGAGCTGAACTAGGAAGTCAGTTCAGATAAATGTGTATTTTAAAACATTAAATGAGAATGCATTGATGTTAATATGTCTGTTTTGTGTATCTCCATGGGGAAGTGGAACAGAATTCTTCCTCCGTAAGCCATGAGTGTCGTAAGAGGCGACTAAAATGCTGGGAGCAAGGGGCTAGTAACCCCTTCTCCTGTATATATTACTAAATGTAAAAGGAGAAACTTTCGTTTTTCCTTTTGGGCCACCCCGCTTCAGTGGGAAACGGCCGACGTGTTGAAAGAAAGAAAAAAAATGTCTGTTTTGTGCCAAGTATTTTTGACTTATTTATAGATGTTATTATATTAACAGCATCCTACTTTGGAACAACTTGGAAGGGAAGTTTTCAGTGTGTCAGCAGTTCAGTACCCAGGAGCCATGTAGTTGTTTACACTTTACCCAGTCTTCTCTTATCGTTGGAGCAGAGAAATTTTATGAAGCTGACCTCAAAACCCTTGCTATTAAAGGTATTACAGTATTCCTTTTGAAACTATAACCTATACTTCTAGACAAAAATGTGTATAAAAAATATAGGTGTATATTGTGGGAGTAACTTCACAAGGTCACTGACCAGGTTAATTTGTACCCTTTGACGAATTATTCACCACTTGTGTGATTGTTTCATTCCTATTGCTGAAGTCTCATTGAAATAAATTCTTAAATGATTGTAATATTGGTGAAATAATGATGGCTTCTTTCCAGAATTCCTTGATGCATCTGATACTTCCCTTGCCTATGCTATTTATGGATCGGCTCAAATGGCTTCATTCCCAGTTGCAATAATACAGGTAATTATTGGATGAATGATGGTGAGTGTGTTTATTCTTCACCACCCTACCTTGGTAGAAATTTACAGATTTTTTTTTTCAACAAGTCAGCCGTCTCCCACCGAGGCAGGGTGACCCAAAAAGAAAATCCCCAAAAAGAAAATACTTTCATCATCATTCAACACTTTCAGATGTAGTAGAATATTTATTACTATATACTGTATAATTTATTATTATATACAGTAGATTAGATTACAAGTGAAGTGAATGCTTTGTTTGTTTTTGAGAAATGCCCCAAAAGATAATACAGTGGACCCCCAGTGTTTGTCCTGCTCCAAACTCGCCCTTTTATGTAAGTGTATTTTTTTAAATGCTTTTGTAAGTGTATTTTTGGGGGTCTAAAAGGACTAGTCTACTTTACATTATTCCTTATGAGAATAAATTTGTTTGGTAATGGCACTTGAACAGCATTCTGGAACGAAAAAATCACGAAAACCAGGGGTCCACTGTACCTGTGTGAAAGTTAGTATTTTGGGGAGATTCTGAGAAGTTGAGGAGATTAGTAAGGGTGTGTAATAGAAGGAATGTAAGTAGAAATATAAAACTGGTAATTTACCTTAAATCATTTTGTCTTTTGTGTTTCATTGCTCTATTTTCCTTTCAGGTTTCCAAACCTGGGAAGTATGAGGAATACTTGCTGTGTTTCCATGAATTTGCAGTGTTTGTGGACCCCTGTGGGCAGCGTTCAAGGGAGCATGACATTAAGTTCACTCGCCTGCCAATTGCTCTTGGTAATAACCACAATTTTATTTTAAACCTTAATATTAAACACAGAGAAATCAGAATACAGGAACACATAGCCATCACAACCTGTTTGACTTGTGGAAAGAAGCTGGCCAGCTTCGTGAAAAGTTTTATCATCATTTTGGTAGCATCTCTGATATATACTTGTAGAATGCTGAAGAATCTTGCACCACGAATGTTGACATACTATTCTTTATTTGCACCTATAGCTTCCCATAGTTGTTAGCAGTGTGCAGGTTAGAGACCAAGCACAAGCATTTTTTTTTCAACAAGTCGGCTGTCTCCCACCGAGGCAGGGTGACCCAAAAAGAAAGAAAATACTTTCATCATCATTCAACACTTTCACCTCACTCATACATGATCACTGTCTTTGCAGAGGCGCTCAGATACGACAGCTGAGAATAAGTCCCTCCCAGCTGTCACTATCCCAGACCCCTCCTTTAAAGTGCAGGCATTGTACTTCCCATTTCCAGGACTCAAGTCCAACTAAATCAATTAACTGGTTTCCCTGAATCCCTTCACAAAATATTACCCTGCTCACACTCCAACAGCTCGTCAGATCCCAAAAACCATTCGTCTCCATTCACTCCTATCTAACACACTCACACATGCTTGCTGGAAGTCCAAGCCCCTCGCCCACAAAACCTCCTTTACCCCCTCCCTCCAACCTTTTCGAGGACGACCCCTACCCCGCCTTCCTTCCCCTACAGATTTATACGCTCTCCAAGTCATTCTACTTTGATCCATTCTCTCTAAATGACCAAACCACCTCAACAACCCCTCTTCAGCCCTCTGACAAATACTTTTAGTAACTCCACACCTCCTAATTTCCACACACATTGCCCTTAGACAGGACATCTCCACTGCCTCCAGCCGCCTCCTCGCTGCAGCATTTGCAACCCATGCTTCACACCCATATAAGAGTGTTGGTACCACTATAGTACTTTCGTACATTCCCTTCTTTGCCTCCATGGATAACGTTTTTTTGTCTCCACAGATACCTCAACGCACCACTCACCTTTTTTCCTTCATCAATTCTATGGTTAACTTCATCCTTCATAAACCCATCCACTGACAAGTCAACTCCTAAATATCTGAAAACATTTACTTCTTCCATAATCCCTCTCTCCAATGTGATATCCAATTTTTATTTAAATAATTTGATACCCTCATCACCTTACTCTTATCTATGTTCACTTTCAACTTTCTACCTTTACACACCCTCCCAAAACTCGTCCACTAACCTTTGCAACTTTTCCTTAGAATCTCCCATAAGCACAGTATCATCAGCAAAAAGTAACTGTGTCAACTTCCATTTTCCATTTAATTGCCCATAATTTAATCCCACCACTCTCCCCAACACCCTAGCATTTACTTCTTTTACAACCCCATCTATAAATATATTAAACAACCATGGTGACATTACACATCCCTGTCTCAGACCTACTTTTACTGAAGTAATCTCCCTCTCTCCTACACCCTAACCTGAGCCTCACTATCCTCATAAAAACTTTTCAGCCTTCAGTAACTTACTACCTATTTCATACATTGCAACATTTGCCACATTGCTTCCCTATCCACTCTATCATATGCCTTTTCTAAATCCATAAATGCAATGAAAACTTCCCTACCTTTATCTAAATACTGTTCACATATATGCTTCAATGTAAACACTTTATCTACACATCCCCAACCCACTCTAAAGCCTCCTTGCTCATCTGCAATCCTACTCTCTCTCTTACCTCTACTTGCCCATGGAGAACTCATTAAACTTATTCCCCTATAATTCTTACAATCTCTTTTATCCCCCTTCCCTTTATATAAAGGAACTATACATGCTCTCTGCCTATCCCTAGGTACCTTCCCCTCTTTCATACATTTATTAAACAAAAATACCAACCACTCCAACACTATATCCCCCCTGCTTTTAACATTTCTGTCATGATCCTGTCAGTTCCAACTGCTTTACCCCCTTTCATTCTACGTAATGCCTCACGCACCTCCCCCACACTTACATCCTGCTTTTCTTCACTCCTAAACGATGTTATACCTCCCTGGCCAGTGCATGAAATTACTGCTTCCCTTTTTTCATCGACATTTAAAAGTTCCTCAAAATATTCCCGCCATCTACCTAATACCTCCAGCTCCCCATCTACTATCTCCCCTACGCTGTTTTTAACTGACAAATCCATTCGTTCCCTAGGCTTTCTTAACTTGTTTATCTCACTCCACAAGCATTATCCCTGTATTTATTATCAGGAGGATCTCTCTTCTCCATTCCAGAGAGAACAATTCAGTTGCTTCGAGGCATTTCTTGTGTGATTTTATTAGAAAAATCAGTTAAAGTGCTATAGGAATTGGTGTCAAAACTGCTCCAGCTGTCATCCTCTATGGTGAAGATATCATCAGTGTATCTGTACCAGATTATATATGGAAGAGAGTGGGCCTCCCATACTGCAACCAAATTTCTCATTAAAGAATTCATTGTTGTTAAAAGAGAAAACATTGGTAGTAATACATAATTTGGCGAGAGCTAAGATTCTGGATGGAAAATTGGCAACTCCCAAAAACTTACTTACGTACAGTGGTACCTCTACTTACGAGCAAAATTCGTTCCAGACGGCTATTCAAGTGCCGATACCGAAGGAATTTTTTCCCATAAATAATGAAAATTAGATTAATCCATTTCAGACCCCCAAAAATACACTTACAAAAGCACCTACAAAAATACACTTACATAATTGTTCGAGTTGGGAGCTGCTCGTAACTAGAGGTACCACTGTATTTCTAAATGTTTAGCTCATTTGTAAGGGAATCAGATGGTGTCTCTTGCTTGGGTGGGGACTTGTGGTTAGTGTTAATATGAAGTATTATTATATTCACAGATATGTACTAAACCAGTCTGGATATACTGTACTTATGAAACCAGGTGTAGCCATGGAAAACCCATATGTTACTGGAATAAATATTAAGCCTGGAATATTAAGTCTTTTTTGTAATATGTTTGTGACACAGAATCCATGGCTGACTTTAAATACTTCCCTTCTCACTCCTTTATTTTTGAACTTGAACTTGACCTTGTCAGGATTTGCTTCTTAAAAGTCTTTGAGATGTATATTATGATGTTTGTTTTTCAAGCTGATAACTATTTTTTTTTTTAATTTTTTTTTTTTTTTGCAGTATACATGAATCCATACTTGTACATCCTACACCAGAATGCTGTGGAAGTGATAGAGATCCGCCCAGACTGCTTTACTAAAGTATCATCAGATTCAGAATCAGACAGTGATTCAAGCCCACCTGTCAGAACAGCTTCTAAAAACATAGCAAGACCATCATTTCTATGTAAGACAAATATCTTTTTTTTTTTTTTTAGTAAATAATATTATAAGCCTTTTCCGGTTAGCCGGATTTGAGTTCTGGAGGTGGGAAGTACAATGCCTGCACTTTAAAGGAGGGGTTTGGGATATTGGCACTTTGGAGGGATGTCTAAACTGTTGTATCTGAGTGCCTCTGCAAAGACAGTGATTAATTATGTGTGAATTTTTTTTTTTTTTGGGGGGGGGTCTTTGTTTTCTGGGCCACCCTGCCTCGGTGGGAAATGACCGTGTCAAAAAAAAAAAATCTGTCAAGATGGTGATAGTGTAGAAATAGTGTAAATGATGGTGAATATGTTTCTTTTTCGGGTCACCCTACCTCGGTTGTTGTTGTTGTAGGTACGCCGGTATGTCCGGCCCGGGTCTTCTCCAAATGTTGACCCGGCCCCCTACCTCGGTGGGAGACAGCCAGTGTGTTAAAACAAATTATAAAAGGATGGCAGCATTTTTGACACATTGTATTCTTTATATAAATACATATTTGCTAGGTAGTAGGTTGGTAGACAGCAACCACCCAGGGAGGTACTACCGTCCTGCCAGGTGACTGTGAAACAGAAACCTGAAACTGTTTTACATGATGGTAGGATTGCTGGTGTCTTTTTTCTGTCTCATAAACACGCTGGATAACAGGTATATCTAGCTACTTCTACTTACACTTTAGGTCACACTACACAGGTATGCACATGCATATATATACATTCACACATCTAGGTTTTTCTTCTTTTTCTTAATAGCTCTTGTTCTTTTTATTTTCTCTATTGTCCATGGGGAAGTGGAAAAGACTCTTTCCTCCGTAAGCCATGCGTGTCATATGAGGCGACTAAAATGCCGGGAGCAATGGGCTAGTAACCCCTTCTCCTGTACACATTTACTAAAAAAAAGAAGAGAAACTTTATAAAACTGGGTTGTTTGAATGTGCGTGGATGTAATGCGGATGATAAGAAAGAGATGATTGCTGATGTTATGAATGAAAAGAAGTTGGATGTCCTGGCCCTAAGCGAAACAAAGCTGAAGGGGGTAGGCGAATTTCAGTGGGGAGAAATAAATGGGATTAAGTCAGGAGTATCTGAGAGAGTTAGAGCTAAGGAAGGGGTAGCAATAATGTTGAAGGATCAGTTATGGAAGAAGAAGAGGGAATATAAATGTGTAAATTCAAGGATTATGTGGATTAAAATAAGGGTCGGATGCAAAAAGTGGGTCATAATAAGTGTGTATGCACCTGGAGAAGAGAGGAGTGTAGAGTAGAGGAGAGAGAGAGATTTTGGGAGATGTTAAGCGAATGTATAGGAACTTTTGAACCAAGTGAGAGAGTAATTGTGGTAGGGGACCTAAATGCTAAAGTAGGAGAAACATGTAGAGAGGGTGTGGTAGGTAAGTTTGGGGTGCCAGGTGTAAATGATAATGGGAGCCCTTTGATTGAACTTTGTATAGAAAGGGGTTTAGTTATAGGTAATACATATTTTAAGAAGAAGAGGATAAATAAGTATACAAGATATGATGTAGGGCGTAATGACAGTAGTTTGTTGGACTACGTATTGGTAGATAAAAGACTATTGAGTAGACTTCAGGATGTACATGTTTATAGAGGGGCCACAGATATATCAGATCACTTTTTAGTTATAGCTACAGTGGGAGTAAAAGGTAGATGGGATACAAGGAAAATAGAAGCAGTAAGTAAGAGAGAGGTGAAGGTTTATAAACTAAAAGAGGAGGCAGTTAGGGTAAGATATAAACAACTATTGGAGGATAGATGGGCTAGTGAGAGTGTAGGCAATGGGGTCGAGGATGTATGGGGTAGATTTAAAAATGTAGTGTTAGAGTGTTCAGCAGAAGTTTGTGGTTACAGGTGAGTGGGTGCGGGAGGAAAGAAGAGCGATTGGTGGAATGATGATGTAAAGAGAGTAGTAAGGGAGAAAAACTTAGCATATGAGAGGTTTTTACAAAGTAGAAGTGATGCAAGGAGGGAAGAGTATATGGAGAGAAAAAGAGAGGTTAAGAGAGTGGTGAAGCAATGTAAAAAGAGAGCAAATGAGAGAGTGGGTGAGATGTTATCAACAAATTTTGTTGAAAATAAGAAAAAGTTTTGGAGTGAGATTAATAAGCTGAGGGAGCCTAGGGAACAAATGGATTTGACAGTTAAAAATAGGAGAGGAGAGTTATTAAATGGAGAGTTAGAGGTATCGGGAAGATGGAGGGAATATTTTGAGGAGTTGTTAAATGTTGATGAAGACAGGGAAGCTGTGATTTCGTGTATAGGGCAAGGAGGAATAACATCTTGTAGGAGTGTGGAAGAGCCAGTTGTGAGTGTGGGGGAAGTTCGTGAGGCAGTGGGTAGAATGAAAGGGGGTAAGGCAGCTGGGATTGATGGGATAAAGATAGAAATGTTAAAAGCAGGTGGGGATATAGTTTTGGAGTGGTTGGTGCTATTATTTAATAAATGTATGGAAGAGGGTAAGGTACCTAGGGATTGGCAGAGAGCGTGTATTGTTCCTTTGTATAAATGCAAAGGGGACAAAAGAGAGTGCAAAAATTATAGGGGAATAAGTCTGTTGAGTGTACCTGGTAAAGTGTATGGTAGAGTTATTATTGAAAGAATTAAGAGTAAGACAGAAAGCAGGATAGCAGATGAACAAGGGGCTTTAGGAAAGGTAGGGGTGTGTAGACCAAGTGTTTACAGTGAAACATATAGGTGAACAGTATTTGGATAAGGGTAAAGAGGTTTTTGTGGCATTTATGGATTTGGAAAAGGCGTATGATAGGGTGGATAGGGGTGCAATGTGGCAGATATTGCAGGTGTATGGAATAGGAGGTAGGTTACTGAAAGCAGTGAAGAGTTTTTATGAGGATAGTGAGGCTCAGGTTAGAGTGTGTAGGAGGGAGGGGGACTATTTCCCAGAAAAAGTGGGCCTTAGACAAGGATGTGTGATGTCACCGTGGTTGTTCAATATATTTATAGATGGGGTTGTAAGAGAGGTGAATGCAAGGGTCTTGGCAAGAGGTGTGGGGTTAAAAGATAAAGAATCAAATACAAAGTGGGAGTTGTCACAGTTGCTTTTTGCTGATGACACTGTGCTTTTGGGAGATTCTGAAGAGAAGTTGCAGAGGTTGGTGGATGAATTTGGTAGGGTGTGTAAAAGAAGAAAATTGAAGGTGAATATAGGAAAGAGTAAGGTGATGAGGATAACAAAAAGATTAGGTGACGAAAGATTGGATATCAGATTGGAGGGAGAGAGTATGGAGGAAGTGAATGTATTCAGATATTTGGGAGTGGACATGTCAGCAGATGGGTCTATGAAGGATGAGGTGAATCATAGAATTGATGAGGGGAAAAGGGTGAGTGGAGCACTTCGTAGTCTGTGGAGACAAAGAACTTTGTCTATGGAAGTAAAGAGGGGAATGTATGAGAGTATAGTTATACCAACACACTTATATGGGTGTGAAGCATGAGTGATGAATGTTGCAATGAGGAGAAGGCTGGAGGCAGTGGAGATGTCATGTCTGAGGTCAATGTGTGGTGTGAATATAATGCAGAGAATTTGGAGTTTGGAAATTAGGAGGAGGTGCAGGATTACCAAAACTATTATCCAGAGAGCTGAGGAGGGGTTGTTGAGGTGGTTCAGACATGTAGAGAGAATGGAACGAGACAGAATGACTTCGAGAGTGTATAAATCTGTAGTGGAGGGAAGGCGGGGTAGGGGTCGGCCTAGGAAAGGCTGGAGGGAGGGGGTAAAGGAGGTTTTGTGTGCGAGGGGCTTGGACTTCCAGGAAGCATGTGTGAGCGTATTTGATAGGAGTGAATGGAGACAAATGGTTTTTGATACTTGACGTGCTGTTGGAGTGTGAGCAAAGTAACATTTATGAAGGGATTCAGGGAAACCGGGAGGCCGGTCTTGAGTCCTGGAGATGGGAAGTGCAGTGTCTGCACTCTGAAGGAGGGGTGTTAATGTTGCAGTTTTATAAGTGTAGTGTAAAACACCCCTCTGGCAAGACAGTGGAGTGAATGATGATGAAAGTTTTTCTTTTTCGGGCCACCCTGCCTTGGTGGGAATCGGCCGATGTGTTAATAAAAAAAAAAATATTTGCTAATCAAAATATTTACCATCAGGTTCAGCATTAACTGCAGAAAGTATTGTTGTTGCCTCAAGAAGTTTGGACAAACTGGAAGTTGTTGAGATCACTGCTAAGTTTCCTGAAGATATGGACCTTAACTCCACATGGGGTACCCTGTTCTCAGCTTCATTAAAATTGTTAGTGATAAGTATTTTAAAGCTAAATCATACGTATGTTTTTACCTTGCCAATTTTCAGGCTTATATTACATTCAGGGTGGAGGACTGAAACCATAGATCATACAGTGCTTAGGGTAAAAGAGGTATTCCAATTCCTTACATTGAGTGACATTCACCAGCATTAAGTGAGGAATATTGATAAAGGAGAGGTGACGTTTATTACATTCATGGCTTTAGAAAAGGAAGTGAGCGTGTTCAGATACTTCAGAGTGAACATGTTGGTGGACGGCTCTATGAGAGACGAGGTGAACCATACAATTAATGAGGGGATTAAAGGTGTGTGGCATTGAGGCATCTGTAGAGTCAAAGAATGTTATCCATGGAGGCTTGGATCCTTAATCTTTCAGTATCAAAGCACCTCTCTTGAGAGGGATAAGAACTCTATAGCTTTTAACTTTCTGTATATGTTCATCCCAATTGTGACTCCAGAATTTCTATATAGGAGCCCCTCAGGGAAGGTTGATACCAGGGCTAACCTGCCCTTCCCTTCCTTGGCTCAAACCTGAATGCTTCCCATTTTCCCAGGTGCTGTATGACCCTTAGGTTTAGTGTTCCCTCATGAATAATATAATATGTAGAAGGGGTGGCAACCTGGTTAGAAATGGGAATGTGAGAGGACTCGTCTAAGTTGCATTTTTATTTTGGGTAGCTTTAGGGGGACTGGACACTCCCCTTCCTTTCCTGATGTAACCTATACAGTTTAGTGCATATTTATTAATATAATATACATTTGCAATTCTGTCAGACTGCTCAGTGATCTACCTGTTATAGCATTTTGAATAATTTGTATCTTTTCCCTAATGATTTTTTTTTTTATATTAATTTAAATGTATATTTTCAAATATCACATTCCCAATTCATTACTGCATACATTTTAACTTTTTTGTTTTATCTCCTGCAGTTAATATTTTGTGAATCCTGTGACATACAACCAAAAATCAAGAACTGAAGATGATACTTTTGACTGTTTTACCATTTATAGAAGATACCCAGTAACTGTAATAAAAGGGCTTATCTACAAGGCCTGCCATTTACTTCAGACTGGAAGATTTTTTATTGGGCTTTACAAAGATATCACTTGTAATTGCCCTTTTCTTCAATATACTGTACTTTTCTGTCTGCAAAACAATTGCAATTGACTATTTGCTGGTAAGCAAGAAACCTAAGATTTTTTCTTTAAGAATTATTTTTTTTTTTTTTTAACATATTGGCCATCTCCCACCGAGGCAGGATGACCCAAAAAGAAAGAAAATACTTTCATCATCATTCAACACTTTCACCTCACTCATACATAATCACTGTCTTTGCGGAGGTGCTCAGATACGACAGTTTAGAAGTCCCTCCAAACTGCCAATATCCCAAACCCCTCCTTTAAAGTGCAGGCATTTTACTTCCCATTTCCAGGACTCAAGTCCTGCTAACCTTATAATAATGACCATACTTATTTGACCACTTCAACTCACTTTCTTTCCCCCACCTTTATTTCAATAGTTTATGCTTCCCACTGTCCTTTTCTTTGCTAAATGATTTTCAAATCACTTTTTACCCACTGACACCATCTGCCTCTTTCTGTAGATACTAAATAATTATCTGACATATTAATTGTTCTTATATAAAACATGCACATCCACTGGGTTTTCCACATAATATACATGGTTCTACAAACTGCTGTCATTGTGTACTTCATGCTTTGTAGACATACTTGCATGTCCTCTTCATTAAGTATTACTCATTACCATACTGTACTTCTCAATATGCGTAATTCATTCTTAATATCCATAATTCAGTTGAAGACTCCTTTGTCATTTACACCTGGCACTCCAAATTTGCCTACTACGCCCTCTACAGGTTTCCCCACCTCACTACAAAATTGAGGTCACCCATAACAATATTCTTCCACTTGGTTGAATACTCTTTGAATATTCACTTAATGTATCTCAGAATATCTGTTTATATCCTCTCACCTCCAGGTGCATAAACACTTGTTAAAATTCTTGTATCTCACTTATTGTAATAATTTTAATAGAATTACCAACAATTTTTTTTTAACACGTCGGTCGTCTCCCACCAAGGCAGGGTGACCCAAAAAGAAAGAAAATTCCCAAAAAGAAAATACTTTCATCATCATTCAACACTTTCACCAACAATATGTTAGCTAAAAGGACACAGGTGCAACTAATGTGACATTTTATTGTGGCAATGTTTTGCTCTCAAGGAGCTTTGTCAAGCCGTTACAAACAATACAGGAACACAGAAGGTATATATAGGTACAGAGTGAGGTGCAAAACATAATATAATCATTGTAGGTAGTAGTAGTTGTAGCAGCTATGTGATGGCAGGGTTTACTGCTTTTAGGAGAATTCTTGCCAATACTTCAGAAATGATGAAGCTGCCTTTATTCTGTTTATTTGTGTTAGAAATAGCGAATAATGATGATTCAAGGCATTTAAGTCTACAGAAATTGGGTTCTTCGGTCACTAGGCGGGCATTGTTAAATTTCATCAGGTGGTTGTCGGAATTCCGATGTTGTACGCAGGCATTGTTCAAGTTGTCATTCCTACATGCATTTATGTATTCGCTGAGATGTGATTCAAGGTTTCTTACTGTTTCACTTATGTATATTCTGTCAGTCTCCACAGGGGATGGTATAAACCCCTGCATTGAGTGGATCAGTGTTTTTCAATTTCCTCCTAGTCAGACCTTTTATGGCAGTACTGGTTGCTAACACTAGAGTTGCCATTGCAACCAGAACTTCCATAAAAGGTCTGACTAGGAGGAAATTGAAAAACATTAATCCAATCAACACAGGAGTTTATACTATATTCCCTGTGGAGGATGTGACAAAATATACATAAGTGAAACAGCAAGAAACCTTGAAACACATCTCGGTGAACACACAAATACATATAGGAAAGACAACTTGAACAATGCCTGCGTACAACACCGGAATTCTGCCAACCACCTGATGAAATTTAATGAGGTCCACCTAGTGATCAAAGAACCCAATTTCCGTAGACGTAAATGTCTTGAATCATCATTAATCACTACTTCTAACACAAATAAACAGAATAAAGGCAGTTTCATCATCTCTGAAGTATTGGCAAGAATTTTCCTAAAAGCAATAAACCCCGCCATTACATAGCTGATACAACTACTACTAATACTACAACGATTATATTATGTTTTGCACCTGTGTGTGTCCCTGTATTGTTTGTAACGGCTTGACAAAGCTCCTGGAGAGTGAAAAGTTGCCACAATGAAATGTCACATTAGTTGCACTTATGTCCTCTTACCTAACATCTCACTTATTCTAATCCACAATCTCAAATTCAAACATTTGTACCTTTCTTTTCTTGATACAGTTCTTCATTTAATATTTAATTACATTTACTCCTGTTGTACCTCCCACCCTTTTTTTAACTTCGCTCAGTGTTATGATATCCAGTTTCCTTTCAGTAATGACATTAATAGCCAATTCTTTCCTCCATGTATTGTATCCACACACAGTTAAGGAATCCAACTTTTAACATTTATTTTTCTTTTAACTGCTAAAGGAATTACTATTCCTTTGCTTCCTGCATTTTAGTCACCTATGACACATGGCTTGTGGAGGAAGGATTGTATTATTATTATTATTATAATAATCAAATAGAAGCGCTAAACCACAGGGGTTATACAGGAGGAAGGATTGTAATCCACTTCTCTATGACTTTGAAAAGAAATACTACAAGGCCAAGAACTAATACAGAAAAAATTCAGTCATGTGTACACACACAACTACATTATACATGTTGTGTATTAGGTTAAAAAGAAGCTGCAAGTTTTTGTCATCTAATGTATTTATGAGAAAGAAATGACCAATAATCCTGCAAGCACAAAACATTTAACAGATTTCTACATTATTTGTATGACAAGACAACAGTGTCTCCCTGAGTGACTGCTGTCTATACCAACACACTACCTGCACATACAGCACATATATGTACACCAAATGAGATATCTTGGATAACTTTTCTTGTAAGTCACAAACTCTTCCTAAAAATAATAGTTGCTTCTAGTTTTCAAGGAATCTCAGTAAATTTTAATTAATTTGTATATGGTTCCTAAGCACAAACACAGCTTGTTATAAATTCTAACATATATTAATTTATGACAGATATTTTAAGCCCATTAGTGTTCATCTAAATTTATGATTTTGTGAGGAAATTATTTAAAACTGAATGTAGTATGTATATAATTTGTTTTCAAAAATAAGTTACTGCAGAGAATAGAGTCGAGCTGTATTTGAATTAGTGTTCACAAGTCGTTTGCACTACATACAATCTTTTTGATTATATTATTATTATTATAATCAAATAGAAGCGCTAAACCACAGGGGTCCTTTTTGATTATAATAACAATAATTTCACTACATAAAAGTGCTGAATTGCCAAAAACAAAAATTTTGTATTAAATAATTTTTCAACAGACATTACACAAATGCATCATTGTTTTAACTTCTTTCATACCTATCCCTGTATCCATGTAAAAAAAAAAAAAAAAAAAAATTAAAATGTTACTACTTTAATTTTGTTTTTCTTGTGAGGTGACACCTGAGTATCTATGAGAGGTTCTTCCTCTTCATTAACGTCTAAGGTTTCCACAGCACTTCCATCTATTCGACTTAAGGTGATGTTTGCCTTTTCTTTTTCCTTCTGAGAAGAAAAATAAAAATGTACTAAAGAATAAAGCACATACTGGAAGTCTCTCATTTCCAAATGACCCATGCAGTGCTGTATGACCCTCGTGGGTTTAGTGCTTAGTTTTGATTATTGTAATAATACAAATGCCATAAGTTGCACAGCAGTATTCACAAATAAGATACTAAATGTTATTACATTTATGTGGAAGCACTAAACTTATAGGAGTCAACAGGGCATTGAGGAGCCCATCAAAATTTTATTATGGGGGAGCACTAAACCCAGGAGGGTTATACATCGCCTGCAGGGGGATAATCGAAGGCATTCAGGCTTAATTCAGGGAATTGGAGCACAGACCCAATTCCCTTGATCAAGATCCCCTCACCAGCATCAAGGAACCTCCCTTGATGCTGGAAGTTCAGGACCTATAATTGTATCTCATGCATGTGCCAGCATTAATACCCTAAACAATATAGGTTGATGAATAAATAGGGAAAATGAGGAGCAGGGTAGCTCCAATTCCCTTGAATCAAGAAACCTCCATCATCAGGGTGAGGTTTAGATAAGTTGAAAAAATCTTTATCTGTTCATAAGTGTTTTAGATGAATCTGATATTCAGGTTGCTCCAGGAATAACAAGTTTACTGTATTGTACATTCTGGCAAGACAACCATTGAATGAGTGATAGTGAATGGATTTACTTTGGGTCACCTTAACTTAAGGGGAAAACAAGCCTACATGAAAAAACTGCTCAACCTAAGCAAACAAGAACACATATACTACTTATAATTCATCAATACAAACCTTTAAGTCTGGACAGTCTTTAGCTAGATGTTCAACTGAGCCACAACCTCTGCAAGCCCCACCATTAGGGTAAAGACCTCGAGGGTTGTCAGGACACTCTCGGGATATGTGTCCAACATCACCACAAATAAAGCATGTTGCGTGTGAATACTCTGAACCTTTTTGTTTCAGAGTACAATCACGAGATGTATGTTCTGTTGAACCACACTGTAAAAAAAAATATATATATATATTACCTGCACTAATTTGGTTTGGGAGATGGAACTTTATACAGTGGACTCCCAGTTTATGTCATTAATTTGTTCCAGAATGCTGTTCAAGTGCCGTTACCAAATGAATTTGTTCCCATAAGGAATAATATAAATTAGATTAGTCCTTTTAGACCCCCAAAATACACTTACAAAAGCACTTACAAAAATACACTTACATAATTGTTCAAGTTTGGAGCAGTATGTAAACCGGGGGTCCACTGTACAGTGGTACCTTGGTTAACGATATTTTTCGTTCTAGAATGCTGTTCAAGTGCCATTACCAAACGAATTTATCCCCATAAGGAATAATGTAAAATAGACTAGTCCTTTTACACCCCAAAAATATACTTACAAAAGCATTTAAAAAAATAAACTTACATAAAAGGGCGATTTTGGGGACCATCGTAACTCGAGGTACCACTGTATTTGTAAATTCATTGGCATGTAATTTGTGAAATTAAGTTTAACAAATTTCATTCTACAGTATATGTTAGTTTGGGTATAACATTAGTAAGACACTTGGTACGGTGGACCCCCGCTATTCAAACGGCTCGGCAATAGAACAAATTGTCATTAGAACAAGAAAATCAATATCGCCATGCGAACAAAATATCGCGAGTCGAACAAGTGCGTCCGTGACCTGTCCGCCCAGGCGTGGAGAGCCAGTCCCACGTTGTTTACACTCGAGAGAACGATACCCTGCACGCTCATCCAGACATTTCACACTTAATTATAATTGTTTGGAGTTTGTTCATTAAGTGCAACTGTGAAATAAGCTACCGTGGGTCGCAAGAAAGTTCCTAGTGGTACCCCTGGGATGAAGAAAGTGAGAAACACCGTAGACACGAAGGAAATAATACAAAAATACAAGAGTGGTGTGCAAATGTGTGAGCTTGCCAGGATATATGGCAAAAACAGGTCAACTATCGCTTCTATCCTGCTTAAGAAGGAACAAATTAAGGAAGCTAATGTTGCAAAAGGTGTTACTGTGCGAGCCAAAACTAGACCACAAATAAACGAAGAGATTGAGAAGTTGTTGCTGGTATGGATCAAGGATAAAGAGTTGGCGGGTGATAGTGTGTCGGAGTCAATCATTTGTGAAAAGGCAAGGAAGTTGCCTGCCGCTCTTGCAAAGAAAATGCCTGCAACCAGTGTTGATTGTAGTGGTAGTGAATTTAAAGCCAGCAAAGGCTGGTTTGAGAGATTTAAAAATCGTAGTGGCATACATAATGTGGTAAGGCATGGTGAAGCTGCCAGTTCAGACAAACGTGCAACTGAAAAATTCATAAACGAGTTTCAGGACTACATAAATACTGAAAAATTGAAACCTGAACAAGTGTTCAATTGCGACGAAACAGGCCTGTTTTGGAAGAAAATGCCCAACAGGACCTACATTACTCAGGAGAAAAAGGCACTGCCAGGACACAAGCCTATGAAAGACAGGCTAACTCTCATGATGTGTAGTAATGCTACTGGGGATTTTAAATTGAAGCCTTTACAAGTGCATCACTCAGAAAATCCCAGTGTTCAAGAAACACAATGTCGTCAAAAATAGATTGTCTTGCGGAGATCTAGTCAGAATGCATGGGTCACAAAGCAGCTGTTCAGTGAGTGGATCAATGAAGTGTTTGGCTCCAGTGTGAGAAAATACCTACAGGAAAAGGGTTTGGACAAAAAGTGCCTCCGGTTATTGGACAATGCTCCTTCACATCCTCAAAACATGGAAGACCTACTGTGTGTGAAGACTTCAGATTTATAAAACTGAAGTTCTTCCTAACACCACTCTTCTCCTCCAGCCCATGGACCAGCAGGTCATCTGCAACTTCAAAAAACTCTACACCAAAGCAGTGTTTGAAAAGTGCTTTGAAGTGACCTCGGACACTGAATTGACCCTTAGAGAGTTCTGGAAGAATCACTTCAATATCTACATTATTATTATTATAATCAAATACAATTCAATATCTACAGCTGCATAGGCCTTATAGGTAAGGCTTGGGAGGGAGTGACTTCCAGGACTTTGAACTCTGCATGGAGACCATTGTGGCCAGGTTGTGTCCAACAGAGGGATTTTGAAGGGTTTGAGGCTGACCCTGACCCTGCCGACCCTGTGCCTGTTGTGGACTCTATTGTGGAATTGGGCAAGTCCCTGGGGTTGGAGGTGAGTGGCAAGGATGTAGAAGAGTTGGTGCAGGGCCACAGGGTAGAGCTAACAACTGGAGCTGCAACAGCTGGAAATGGAAGAGCATAAGACCAGATTTGAGGCCATTGATTCATAGGAGGAGGCAGAGGGAGTGAAGGAGGTGCCTTCTTCAGTGCTTAACCCTTTGGGGGTCCAAGGGGTCTCTCTGAAACTCGTTCTCAGGGTCCACGAATTTAAAAAAAAAAATTATTTTTTATTATGGAATGATAGAGAATCTTTTTCCGATCATAACGCCACAAAAATTATGAAATTTGATCGAAAACTAACGGAATTATGCTTTCGCGAATTTAGCGGTAGCCATGACACTTACGCATCGGCGATTTCGCCCACTTTGAGCCATATTTTCGGCACATTCCAATGTTTCAGTCTACTAAAATTATAGCTATTTCGTTAGAACTCCATTTCTTCTATCGATTGAGTACAAGAAACCACATATTTACCAATTTCAACTACCCAAAATAATGGTCAGAAAATGGCAATTTGGCCAATTTCACACAAATTTCAAACGATGCCAATTTCAAAATAGGGTCCATAATAAACAAGGCAGACATTCCTGGCACTAAAATAACATCTCTGTTCATTAGTCACGTCTCCAGGCCCCTCTTACATTACTTTTGCTTTCCATTTTGAATTTTTATTCTCACAAAAAAATAGAAG
Source organism: Cherax destructor (assembly GCA_009830355.1). Classification (NCBI taxonomy): domain Eukaryota; kingdom Metazoa; phylum Arthropoda; class Malacostraca; order Decapoda; family Parastacidae; genus Cherax; species Cherax destructor. Next base: position 44,706 of record WNWK01001720.1, read on the forward strand.
ATTTACTGTTATGTATACAACTGCATCACTGTAAAAATGGTATAAATAATATCAGAGCACTTGTGCATGAATATTAGACTCGTCAGTTGATGTGTATTGGACGCATGGTGTGATTTGTTTACTTTTGAACATCGTCAAAAATCGAACATTTTCGCTACTTTGAGCTCAATTTCAAGGTACTTGTTATTGTCAAACCAATTAAAATCATCTCTATTTCTGTAATATATCTTCCATTCTATCAAATGAGACCAAGAAAACGAGAATACAACAATAAATACCATACGAAAATAGACTGCAAAGTCGCTGTTTTAAACCAAAAACACGGTCAGAGGTTTTTTTTTCCTCATTATGCACTGTGGGTGCAGGAATTTTTTTTATACTGCGCACACTGACCGCACATACCCTTTCTATCACATCTAGGCCTAACAGCCTGTTTCTGCTTGATTTGAGGGTGCTAGAATTTAGACGTACTAGTACGTCAATAACCACAGTGCGTAAAACATACTTGTACGACCATAACCCCGAAAGGGTTAAGGACATGTGTACAAAGTGGAATGAGTTGCAAAGTTTTGTTGAAAAATACCACCCTGAGCAAGCTCAAACAAGCCATAACAGCAGCATGTTCAGTGACCAAACGATGTCCTACTTCAGGAACATGTTAAAGAGGCACCAGAAACAGAGGACTGTGGACAGTTATTTTGTTAAAGTGTCCAGTGACTCTCAAGCTGGTCCTAGTGGGATTAAAAGACCAAAAAGAGAAGAAACCCCAGATAGGGCTTTGATACCTTAAGTCCTTTTGGAGGGGGATTCTCCTTCCAAACACTAACCCCTCCTCCCTCACTCCTCCTCCCTATCTTCCATATGCCATCAACAATCTTCAATAAATTATTATTATTATAATCAAAAGAAGTGCTAAACCTCAAGGGTTATACAGCGAATCTTCAATAAAGGTAAGTAAAAATACATGCATTTATTTACTAATACTTTTAGTAGTAGTATGTAATTCTTTTGTGTATGTAGAAGCTTAATTTTATTAAAATATATTGTTTTTTGATATTTTTGGGTTTCTGGAATGGATTAATTGTATTTCCATTATTTCTTATGGGAAATATTAAATCGCCTTTCAAACATTTCATGTTAAGAACAAGCTCCTGGAACGGATTAAGTTCGAATAGCGAGGGTCCACTGTACTTGTATAGCATTATGCAGAAGAAAATTCTGTAAGTTAACTGTATATGCTGTATGACCCCTGTGGGTTTAGCACTTAGTTTTGATTATAATAATAATAATACTGCATTTTAGGTAGTAGGTTGGTAAACAGCAACCGCCCAGGGAGGTACTACCGTCCTGCCAAGTGAGTGTAAAACAGAAACCTGTAATTGTTTTACATGATGGTAGGATTGCTGGTGTCTTTTTTTTGTCTCATAAACATGCAAGATTTCAGGTACATCTTGCTACTTCTATACTTACACTTAGGTCACACTACACATGCATGTATAAGCATATATATACACACCCCTCTGGGTTTTCTTACATTTTCTTATTAGTTATTGTTCGTGTTTATTTCCTCTTATCTCCATCGGGAAGTGGAACAGAATTCTTCCTCCATAAGCCATGCGTGTCATAAGAGGCGAATGCCAGGAGCAAGGGGCTAGTAACCCCTTCTCCTGTATGTACAGTGGACCCCCAGATTTCGTACACCTCCCAACTCGAACAATTATGTAAGTGTATTTTTGTAAGTGCTTTTGTAAGTGTATTTTTGGGGGTCTGAAACGGACTAATCTAATTTACATTCGTCCTTATGGGAACAAATTCATTCGGTAACGGCACTCGAACAGCCTTCTGGAAAGAATTGTTGACATAATCCGGGGGTCCACTGTATTACTAAATTTAAAAGGAGAAACTTTTGTTTTTTCTTTTGGGCCACCCTGCCTCAGTGGGATATGGCCAGTTTGTTGAAAGAAGAATACTGTATATACAGTGGTCCCTCGGTTTTCACCGAAAATTCGTTCCAGAATGCTGCTCAAGTGCCATTACCGAACGAATTTACTTCCTTAAGAAATAATGTCACGTAGGTTAGTCTATTTCAGACCCCCAAAAATACACTTGCAACAGCACTTACGAAAATACACTTACATAAATGTTCGAGTTTGGAGATGCACGAAGACCGAGGGATCACTACAGTGGACCCCCGGTTTTCGTTATTTTTTCGTTCCAGAATGCTGTTCAAGTGCCATTACCAAACAAATTTATTCCCATAAGGAATAATGTAAAGTAGACTAGTCCTTTTAGACCCCCAAAAATACACTTACAAAAGCATTTAAAAAAATACACTTATATAAAAGGGCGAGTTTGGAGCAGGACGAACAACGGGGGTCCACTGTACAAGTGAGAACCTTAAAGCAACAAAGTGAGAGAAACGAAGCCTTACTGCTCCTTTAATACTGAGGTCAGCAGTAAGTACTCTATATGAACCCAGTAGTATGTGCTCGGCCAATGCCCACCCCCCACCCAACAGCAGATGCTTACAAGGATTTGACTATATGACCCACATAGGTTTAGTGAATGGTCTTGTAATAATAATAATGGATTTTTAAAGTAGTTTTTTCAGAAGGTGCAGTCAAAACTCCTAAAGTTGCCAGGGTCTTGTACCTGTGACCTCTAAGATTAATACAAAATGTTTGAATAATAAATTTTGTTTTAGATTTTGGCTCAATTTTTTTCAGAAAGCCATATCCCTAAGTATTGCTGTCGTCTAGTTAATACTGACATTCAAAAGAAAAATGGCCAAAAATAATGTGCAGTGGACCCCGCCTAACGAGCAAAATTCATTCCAGAAGCCTGCTCAAGTGCCATTACCGAACGAATTTCTAAGAAATAATGTCACGTAGTTAGCTATTTCAGACCCCAAAATACACTTCCACAAGAACTACATATATACTTACATAATTGTACGATTTCTGGGGTGCTCGTTAGGCGGGGGTCCACTGTACAGTGGTCCCTCGGTTTTCGTGGCATCTCCAAACTCGAACATTTATGTAAGTGTATTTTCGTAAGTGCTGTTGCAAGTGTATTTTTGGGGGTCTGAAATAGACTAACCTACGTGACATTATTTCTTAACCCTTTGACTGTTTCGGATGTATATATACGTCTTACAAGCCAATGTTTCGGACGTATTTATACGCCTAAATTCTAGCGGCCTCAAATCAAGCAGGAGAAAGCTGGTAGGCCCACATGTGAGAGAATGGGTCTGTGTGGTCAGTGTGCGCAGTATAAAAAAGAAATCGGGTAGCCACTGGTGCATTGTGGGAACACCATTTCAGTAGTCCTTGTTCAGCATGCCTAGCGGTAAGAATTATTTGACTCCTTGGCGCATCTGGGACATTTCTCTTCCTCAATGATAGCTCTAACACAGATGGAAGTGTCTCTGAAGATAAATTTCATGGTTTTGAGGAGTTTGTGACCGAAAGCAATGCCCAGGATACCAGAAGGAAGGAAGGAAGGAAGAAAGAAAGAAAGTAAGGAAGGAAGAGATGTGAGGAAGGAATGAAGGAAAGAAGAAATGAGAGGAAGGAAGGAAAGAAGAGATGAGAGGAAGGAAGGAAAGAAGTAAGGAAGTAGGAAAGGAAGAAGGAAGGAAGTAAGAAAGAAAGAGAGAAAGGAAGGAAGGAAGGAAGTAAGAAAGAAAGAGAGAAAGGAAGGAAGGAAGAGATGAGAGGAAGGAAGGAACAAAAGAAGTAAGAAAGGAAGGAAGAAATAAAGGAAGGAATGAAGGAAGGAAGAGATGATAGGAAGGAAGGAAGGAAATATGTAAGAAAGGAAGGAATGAAGGAAAAAAAGAAGCTAGGAAGGTAGGTATGAAGGAAAGGAAGGAGGTTGTGGAGAAGAAGACATGGGTCCCCTTTTGTGTTGACAGGCAGTGTGGGGTGGTGAGTAATGGTATAATATGTCATTTTGACAGCTGCCTTACCCTTACTCAGCAAATTTAGATATCCCCACACACACACACACAGCTTGGAGCTTTGAAGTGCTAATTGCAGTTGATGGAAAGTGTCTAGTCATTATATACGTGTATATATATTATAGAACAATAGTAATAAACAATTTTTTTATTGTTGGTTGGTGTAAACAAGTTTTGTAAACAATATAATGATACTAATGTTTGTGCAATTATTGTGTTGCATAGAACGAGTGTATATATATACATTGCACCTTACTTTGGTCTCAAAGGCCACATAAGTTATGTAAAAAAATAAAATAGTGAAAAAAACAAGAAACCTACGAAAGGAAGTAAACCAAAGTTTACCGGGTGAGCGGCATTCGCCGCTGTTGCCATACGCGGCTCATTTTTTGCCAACTTTATGCCTCTATCTCGGTAAATACTGATCACAAAAAATTTTTTTTGGGATTTAAACAATCAGAAAAAATAATCTTAACATTTTGATAAGAAAAAATAATTGTTTTTTTTTTAATATTTCCCGACATAGAATGACAGTTTCAGAGAGGGGCCTCCGACAGTCAAAGGGTTAAGGAAGTAAATTCGTTCGGTAATGGCACTTGAGAAGCATTCTGGAACGAATTTTCGGCGAAAACCGAGAGACCACTGTACAATGGACCCCCGAGTAACGTAAAAACTTCATTCCAGAAGCCTGCTCAAGTGCCATTACCGAACGAATTTACTCCCTTAAGAAAAAATGTCAAGTAGGTTAGTCCATTCATACCCCCAAAAATACACTTACAAAAGCACTTACAATATTATACTTACATAATTGTACGATTTCCGGGGTGTACGTAACTCGGGGGTCCACTGTATATAGTTTAACATCTCCATGGGGAAGTGGAACAGAATTCTTCCTCCGTAAGCCATGCATGTCGTAAGAGGCGACTAAAATGCTGGGAGCAAGGGGCTAGTAACCCCTTCTCCTGTATATATTACTAAATGTAAAAGGAGATTATTATTATTATTATTATTTTTTTTTTTATTAACACATCGGCCGATTCCCACCAAGGCAGGGTGGCCCGAAAAAGAAAAACTTTCATCATCATTCACTCCATCACTGTCTTGCCAGAAGGGTGCTTTACACTACAGTTATAAAACTGCAACATTAACACCCCTCCTTCAGAGTGCCGGCACTGTACTTCCCATCTCCAGAACTCAAGTCCGGCCTGCCGGTTTCCCTGAATCCCTTCATAAATGTTACTTTGCTCACACTCCAACAGCACGTCAAGTATTAAAAACCATATGCCTCCATTCACTCCTATCAAATACGCTCACACATGCTTGCTGGAAGTCCAAGCCCTCGCACACAAAACTTCCTTTACCCCTCCCTCCAACCTTTCCTAGGCCGACCCCTACCCCGCCTTCCCTCCACTACAGATTTATACACTCGAAGTCACTCTGTCTCGCTCCATTCTCTCTACATGTCCAAACCACCTCAACAACCCTCCTCAGCTCTCTGAACAATCGTTTTGGTAATCCCGCACCTCCTCCTAATTTCCAAACTCCGAATTCTCTGCATTATATTCACACCACACATTGACCTCAGACATGACATCTCCACTGCCTCCAGCCTTCTCCTCTGCAACATTCATCACCCATGCTTCACACCCATATAAGAGCGTTGGTATAACTATACTCTCATACATTCCCTCTTTTACTTCCATGGACAAGGTTCTTTGTCTCCACAGACTCGAAGTGCTCCACTCACCCTTTTCCCTCATCACTCCCATGATTCACCTCATCCTTCATAGACCCATCCGCCGACATATCCACTCCCAAATATCTGAATACATTCACCTCCTCCATACTCTCTCCCTCCAATCTGATATCCAATCTTTCGTCACCTATTCTTTTTGTTATCCTCATCACCTTACTCTTTCCTATATTCACTTTCAATTTTCTTCTTTTACACACCCTACCAAATTCATCCACCAACCTCTGCAGCTTCTCTTCAGAATCTCCCAAAAGCACAGTGTCATCAGCAAAGCAACTGTGACAACTCCCACTTTGTATTTGCTTCTTTATCTTTAGCCCAACACCTCTTGCCAAGACCTCGCATTCACTCTCTTACAACCCCATCTATAAATATATTGAACAACCACGGTGACATCACACATCCTTGTCTAAGGCCCACTTTTACTGGGAAATAGTCCCCTTCCCTCCTACACACTCTAACCTGAGCCTCACTATCCTCATAAAAACTCTTCACTGCTTTTCAGTAACCTTCCTCCTATTCCATACACCTGCAACATCTGCCACATTGCATAACTCTCAAATAGAAGCACTAAACCATGTAAAAGGAGAAACTTTGTTTTTCCTTTTGGGCCACCCCGCTTTGGTGGGAAACGGCCAACGTGTTGAAAGAAAGAAGTTGAACATGCAGTCACTGAGCACATTTTGAACAAAATCCTATGGTTAATTTTTCATTTAGGGGCTGAGCATCAAGTATACGTACTAAGAAATGGGCACCACAAATTACAAAACCTATGAATCTGGCAGTGCGACTGTATACAAACAACTGTTCCTTTTTTACCTTACATTACAGAGATCAGGGGAAAACAAAATAACTAGTAATACTCTTCTTAATAAAGTCACCAACAACTCTGATGCAAAACATATAGCTAAAGAAAACTATTTTTTTTAATTCACCCAGCTAAATTAGTCATGGCAAGTGATGATACAAATTTACTCAAATATTCATGCCATTGTCAGTCCCAGGAGCCAGTATATATATCAAAACCTTAGGGTTGTTGTAGGAAGTGCTAGTGTCACTTGTGGTAACACTTTACACTTATCACGACTCACGAAATCGTAATGACACAATTGAAAACAAACCATACCACAGGTGGGGATTGAACTCGTGGCGAGTGATTCGTAAAACTCCAGCCCAGCTGGCCCAGTGGCTTATGCGCTGGCCTGGAGTTTTACAATTCACTTGCCACGAGTTCAATCTCCACCTGTGGTATGGTTTACATTTATCAACCCAGTAAGCATATGCAGCATGGAATTTAGATGGATTTTATAAGAGATTGTGCCTACACACCATAGCTGTTGAACATAACTGAAAAAACTCACTTGTCATGGGTTTTAACCCCACCAGTACCGTGGTTTGTTTGGCAGAGTAGTAAAAACCTGATGTGTATTATGTAAGTGGGAGAAAAACAATTATAGTTCCACCAAGAAACACATGAAAGAAAAGATAAGTGTATACCTGGAGAGGGTTTTCGGGGTCAACGCCCCCGCGGCCCGGTCTGCGACCGGGCCATAAGATTTACCTGTTATTTCATATGAGAATAAGGCAAAAGAAAATAATGGCAATAGTAGTACAGTCCTATGTAACATGTTCATATAATGAGTGATAGTCTGCCAAGCTGCCTCTTGATTCATAATCCTCTTTAATAATTCAGTGAATTACAAGTAAGAAAAAACATTTTTGTTTTTTAAAACATCGGCTGTCTCCCACCGAGGTAGGGTAACCAAAAAAGAAGAAACATTTTCATCATCACTCACTCCCTCACTGCCCTGCCAGAGGCGTGCTGAGACAAAGTTACTTACTGCATAACAAATAGTTATATGTGCATCATTGGTCTCCCCTGTTGCTTCAGGACATGCAGAGACCATGTGACCTGGCTTACGGCACTTCAAGCATACTAGTTTCCTTTCATTTTTTAATAACCGTTCCTCTTTGCGGCGCTCCTTTTGCATGATAGTGTATAGCTCTTCTGCTGAAACCCCTTCCTCTGTGAGCCGCTCTGCAATACAGAGATATAAAAATGACGACCTTGGGATAAGCAAGTTCCCGCCCCACATCCTCCCAAAACCTACTTACCCTCAAGCTGAATTTTAGCAACACAAGAAAAGTAAATATAAACTCATGCAGTATACATAATAAGGCCTGTACTGTAACAGAAATTTATAAATGTATTCAACAAAGCCATACTGCAACTTGTTTCTTTCTTTACTAAATGTAACTGTATATCCTTACTGAGGTTTAGGTTTTGATAAAGGATCACAGTTTTTTTTTTTCAACAAGTCGGCCGTCTCCCACCAAGGCAGGGTGACCCAAAAAGAAAGAAAATCACAGTTATCTTTAATTATGAATTCAGTTTGTCATAATGAGCGACTGTTGATGAATAAACAGAAAGGTGGATGGGAGGCTCAAACTGTGGTACCGAGATTAATAGAAGCCCCGTAGCTTCGTAGTAAAGCTCTGGACCTGTTTATCAAGACCATGGTTTGAGCCTTCCATATACCTTTCTGTTTATTTTTCAATTATATTTCACCTCTATATCAAGACTAATGGGAAAAAATATATAATGCTTACCCTTTAGCTTATTAAGCCTATCTGCAGATTCCTTTTTGACCCAGAAACCGTCAAATTTGACTACACTCTCAGTAAATTTGCTCTGATTTTCAACAGAAGAATTTAAGCTGCTTTTTTGTTCATGTACACTAGGCTTATTGCTCATTCTTTGTCCTGTCCCCCTACTCAAAAAAATAATTAATTTCCTATTATGAAACCGCTTCTCCTTCTTCATGGCTCGCTGGAAGATGATTTGTTCTTCTTCTGTCAACTCTCTTGCATCACAGTTTTCTACTCTTGCATTATATATATTTCTCAACTTCTCTTCACTTGTAGCATTAAGCATCTCGACAGCTTCTCGCAATACCCAGTAGCCTTCATACTGAGTCATTATATCATTCTCTTCAAAGACAAATAAAGCAGTTTGCCATTCACTGCGAAGTGTTTTTCTATTGGCTATAGATTTTCCTAAACTTTTATTGTTAGCACCTTTTATCCATGCTACAGGTGCAACTTTTTGGTGTGCTTTAGAAAGGAAGTGGTTGGCATGGATACCTCTGTCTTGTACATTTGTTTCTTGTGTGTTATATGTATCATGTAGCTCTTCACTCTGATAGTTTTCTTGCCTCTCATTCAGTGTGTCATCATCAAGTGCTTTATGGGCAATCCTGATGACATTTTGGTTTTCACAGGTGTCGTCAGCTTTGAGGACTTCTTGTTTAGGCTCATTTCTGACATCCTTCTTACTTTGGTTTTCACAGGTGTCATTAGCTTCAAGGACTTCTTGTTTAGGTTCATTTCCGACATCCTTCATCTTAGTTTTCTTGCCTTTCTTTTTCAGTTTTATAGAAGTTTCATCTTGAGTTGTGTCTTTTGCTTTCATTGGCTTCTGTTCACTTACTAGTTCTTTCTGTTCATATATTAACTCTATCCTTAGCTGCCGGTGTGCCTTCCTTTTGGCTTTCATCATTTTCCTCATAATCTGTAATGATTACTTGGATATAAAAATTGTTAAGCATAGTGTAACATATTTAGAAATCAATATAAAAACTGTTAAGCATGGTGTAACATATTTAGAAATCAATCTACTGAAACAGAAAAGGCTGTAAGAGATTTCTTTTATTAAGTATAAGAGAGTAATTCATGGAATAATAATAACAACAACTGAAAACATCTCTGGAATGGAGCAGGACTCAACCCATGGTAAGGCACTTCTAAAATATCCAAACCAACACTCTCACCGTTAAGTCATGAAGGTGTGGCCACAGTGTGGCCTATGCTAACTTTTTTAGTGTATAAAAATACACCTAGCTGGATGAATCTACCTACATCCACATGGCATGATACTGTGAGCATTGATTTGGTAATATCAGGACTACCTCACCATGGGTTGAATCCGGCTCTGTTACTAAGCTATAAGAAAGGTTTGTTTGTATTTATGGAGTTAAAAGAACTCATGCATCAAAAAGCATCTGTTAGTGGTTCCTGAGATTACTGTATTTTCTGGTATATAAGGTGCATCTTTTTCCCACAAGTCTTGGAAAATCATCCTGCACCTTATATGCTCAAGGTCAGGGTCAAGGGTAGGCTTTGTGTTACACCTTAGCATAAAGTAAGAAGGTAATTAGCCCTTGAATATGATTGCTGATCTACTGTTATGATACTTTATTGTGCACCTTATATGGTGAAAAATACAGTATATTTCCCATGGTCCGGCCTCAGACCAGGCCTCCTAAATTGAAAAGGAAATATTACAGGCTTAAGAACTATTAACCCTTTGACTGTCGGAGACCCCTTTCTGAAACTGTCATTTCATGTAGCAAAATATTAAAAAAAAAAAAAAAAATTTCTTATCAAAATGTTAAGATTATTTTTCTGATTGTTTAAATCCCCCAAAAAAATTTTGCGATCAGTACTTACCAAGATATAGAGCAGTAAAGTTGGCAAAAAATGAGCCGCGTATGGCAACAGCGGCAAATGCTGCTCGCTCACCCGGTAAACTTTGGTTTACTTCCTTTCGTAGGTTTCTTGTTTTTTTCACTATTTTATTTTTTTACGTAACTTATGTTGCCTGTGAGACCAAAGTAAGGTGCAATGTATACATGACCCCAGTTATAAACGTCATCCTGAATCGCACAAACATTAGACAATTTACTCCCTTTACAAAACTTGTTTACATTTCAGACCCTAAAATACACTTCACAAGAACTTAAATTATACTTACATATTGCGATTCGGTATATTAACGGGTCCCTGTTATACACTCGTATGCAACACAAACGACAAACATTAGTATCATTATATTGTTTACAAACTTGTTTACACCAACCAACATAAAAATTGTTATTACTATTGTTCTATTTTAAGTGGTCCGTCTTAAACTCAAACTCAACATTTATGTAAGTGTATTTTCGTAAGTGCTGTTGCAAGTGTATTTGGGGTCTGAAAGACAACACTACATTATTTCTTAAGGAAGTAAATTCGTTCGGTAATGGCACTTGAGCAGCATTCTGGAACGAATTTTCGGCGAAAACCGAGGGACCACTGTACACACATATTTAATGACTGGACACTTTACATCAACTGCAATTAGCACTTCAAAGCTCCAAGCTATGTGTGTGTGTGTGGACATCTAAATTTGCTGAGTCAGGGTAAGGCAGCTGTCAAAATGACATATTATACCATTACTCACCACCCCCACACTGCCTGTCAACCTGTCAACACAAAAGGGGACCCATGTCTTCTTCCCCACAATCTCCTTCCTTTCCTTCATACCTACCTTCCTAGCTTCCTTTCTTCCTTCATTCCTTCCTTTCTTTATGCCTTCCTTTCTTACATATTTCCTTCCTTCCTTCCTCTCTTCCTTCCTGCCTTCCTTTCTTCCTTCATTCCTTCCTTTATTTCTTCTTTCCACCAATTATAGCAACACTATTCAATAAATCCATTGAAATCTCTACCTTCCAATCAATTCTCAAAATAGGTAGGGTCACCCCGATCCACAAAGGAGGTGATCAAACTGACTTGAATAATTATAGACCAATTTCTAATTTACCACTGCTTTCTAAAATCTTTGAAAAATTAATTCATAGACAGATTATTCTACCTCGTTTCACCAACGTATTGCGTACTCAACCCGTCAGTTTGGATTCAGGACCAACAAAAGCACAACTGATGCTATTATACACATGCTAGAGCTAATATACACCGCACTTGAGAAGAAAGAAGTCCCGCTGGGAATCTTCATAGACCTACGCAAAGCTTTTGATACAGTCGACCATGATTTACTGCTCACAAAATTAGCACACTATGGTATAAGGGGGCACCCACTCAACTACCTAAAGTCATACCTTAGCAACAGAAGCCAATACGTGTACACAAATGGAGCGAACTCTTCCACACAACAAATTGCAGTCGGAGTCCCTCAAGGAAGTGTCCTGGGGCCACTCCTATTCCTCATTTACATAAACGACCTACCGAATGCATCACAACTACTCAAACCCATATTATTTGCAGATGACACAACATATGTCTTCTCTCACCCAAATCCAGTCATACTGGCCAACACTGTTAATGCCGAATTACAGAAAATATCAACATGGATGACGACAAACAAGCTTACTTTCAATACTAACAAGACCTACTTCATTCAGTTTGGAAACAAAACCACAAATGTTCCACTTAACATAACGCTCAATGGTTCACCCATCACAAGACTCACAGAGGGAAAATTCCTAGGAATCCACCTTGACAATAGTCTTAAATTCCAAACACACATACAACAAATTTCCAAGAAAATCTCAAAGACAGTAGGCATATTATCAAAAATACACTATTATGTGCCACAATTAGCTCTCCTTGCACTATATCATTCACTTATCTACCCTTATCTCACCTATGGAATCTGTGCATGGGGCTCAACAACTGGAATTCATTACCAGTAAATATTAAGTTAACCTTGTCGGAAAATCAATTCAAGACTCTTCTCAAAAATCACCTACTTACCCTATACTAAATACTCATACTGTAACAAACTTTCAAACCCAATGTTATTTTACGTAAGATAATCTCAGTTTTATATTGTCATCCTCCTTAACACTTGTTGCAATTTCATATCATCATATTATCATTTAAAATAGTATAGTATCATCATTTTGTTAATTTGAAGTAAAATATATAACTAGAAGAAACTCAATAAATTTCTCTAGTATTGTTATTTTACTAGTATAGCATCAACATATAGTAACTTGAAATAAAATATACAACTAGAATAAACTCAACCAATTTCTCTAGTATTCTTTTAATAGTATGTATAATCATATTGTAATTTGAAATAATATATAACTAGAATAAACTCAATCAATTTCTCTAGTACAGTGGACCCCCGAGTTTCGTAAAAACTTCACTCCTGAAGTCTGCTCAAGTGCCATTACCGAACGAATTTACTCCCTTAAGGAAAAATGTCATGTAGGTTAGTCTATTTCAAACCCCCAAAAATACTTTTCCACAAGCACTTACAATATTATACTTACATAAATGTACGATTTCCGGGGTTTACGAAACTCGGGGGTCCACTGTATTAAGTACTTAGTGAATAAGTCTTTAGAATAAGCTGCCCCTAATGCCATGGCATGCCAGTGGCTCTTCTTGCATTACAGTTTTATAATTGTAACTACTAATAACTATGTATACTTGTAACTTGCATCGAAATAAAAATATTATATTATTATTATTATTAAATCACCTTAGACCACTCATAACCCAGCAAAAGGCTGCAGTCAGGATGATAACAAATTCCCGCTCTAGACAGCATACTCTACCAATATTCAAAACTCTAAAACTACTCACCGTAGAAAACATTCATACCTATTCATGTGCCTACTAATACACAAAACTCTACATGCTAATATCAACTCTCTACTCAAAATTCTCCTCAATAACTTTAATAGGTCCCACAGCTACAACACAAGACACAGATCACTTTTTGACATACCCCGAGTCCATACCAACCAATGTAAAAATTCTATGCACATAAAGGGCCCCAGAATCTGGAATTCATTACCAGTAAATATTAAGTTAACCTTGTCTGAAAATAAATTTAAGACTCTTCTCAAAAATCACCTACTTACCCTAAACTAAATACTCATACTGTAAACTACTTTCAAAAATGCTCAATGTTATTTTCCTTAAGATAATCTCAATTTTATATTATCATCCGCCTAAACACTTGTTACAATTTAATATCATCATAATGTCATTTCAAGAGTATAATATCATCATATTGTAATTTGAAATAAACTATATAACTAGAATAAACTCAATCAATTTCTCTAGTATTATGTACATAGTATATAAGTCATTAGATTAAGCTGCCCCTAATGCCATGGCATGCCAGTGGCTCTCCTTGCATTTCAGTTTTATGATTGCAACTACCAATAAAGAAATAAATTTTTATTTTATTTTATTTTTATTTCATTTATTTATTTCTTCTTTCCTTTCTTACTTCTTTTGTTCCTTCCTTCCTCTTATCTCTTCCTTCCTTCCTTTCTCTCTTTCTTTCTTTCTTAATTCCTTTCTTCTTCCTTTCCTCCTTCCTTCTTCTTTCCTTCCTTCCTCTCATCTCTTCTTTCCTTCCTCTCATCTTCTTTCCTTCCTTCCTTCCTCTCATCCTTCCTTCCTTCCTTACTTTCTTTCTTCCTTCCTTCCTTCCTTCTGGTATCCTGGGCATTTCTTTCGGTCACAAACTCCTCAAAACCATGAAATTTATCTTCAGAGACACTTCCATCTGTGTTAGAGCTATCATTGAGGAAGAGAAGAGTCCCAAATGTGCCAAGGAGTCAGATAATTCTTACCTCTAGGCATGCTGAACAAGGACTACTGAAATGGTGTTCCCACAATGCACCACTGGCTGCCCGATTTTTTTTATACTGCGCACACAGACCCATTCTCTCACATGTAGGCCTACCAGCTTTCTCCTGCTTGATTTGAGGCCGCTAGAATTTATGCGTCTATATACGTCCGAAACATTGGCTCGTAAGACGTATATATACGACCGAAACAGTCAAAGGGTTAAGAAACACACAGAAGAGTAGACAAGTGTGACTTTGTAAATGGTCCAAGTCGGGCCGAAACGTCGTCGTAAGCTCCTTGCGGGTTGTGTGTGTATAAGAGTAGACATGTGTACAGAGAATATAAGTAGAAGTTTGTAAGATTTACCGTCACCTTATGTGTTCATGAGAAAGAAAGAATGAAGGAATTGCAACAATTTATGGGTGTAGAAGAATAATGAGAACTAGGGGTGCATGAAGATGAATGCTGGACAAATACTCTTCAGACAGATTTCAACAGATATGTTTGACATAAAATGCTATTATAATATATCACATTAACCTAGAAAAAGAAAGAGGATTTTAACAATAATTTGGAAGCACTTAGCAGATGAGGAACTTTTAGAATCTTCTGGTAGAGTTTTAGATATTGGGGCCTTTTATGAGCATTGAGTTTTTACACAGGGGATGTCAGAGAGGTATGTGTTTCTTGTATTATGCCTGAGTTCTATTGCTGGCCACTAGAAAGAGCATCATAACTGAGTTTACATTTGTATTTTTTTTACACACTGACCATCTCCCACCAAAACAATTTTTTTTTTTACATTTAGTAATTTATACAGAGGAAGGGGTAATTACTAGCCCCTTGCTCATGGAATTTTAGTCGCCTCTTACAACACACATGACTTGTGGAGTAAAGATTCTTCTTCATTTCCCCATGGATATTTGTATTCATTGTTCTGTATATATAGTATGCATAGTATTAAAAGTTAATGTTATGTTTGCTAAATAAGTTTAAACTTTTGAAGATCAGGGGCAGGTGTTGTCTGGCACCTGCTTGAGTGATCTTTTCAGGGTCCGTGCCGTAGTTCTTCAGCTTTGAGTTCAGGGTCCAAACTGTAGTTCTACGCCATGAGCTCAGCTCACTCAGATAAGCTGTGAGTGGTAAATTTGGGCCTAGATATGAGAGAATACATCTATGTGGTAAGTGTGCACCACATAAAACAAATCCTGCAGAACACAGTGCATAATGAGAGAAAAAAAACTGAGACCGTAATTTTCGATTAAAACAGCGACTTCGCAGTGTTTTTCGTATACTTTTTATAGTTGTATTTGCAATTTCTTGGTCTCATTTGATAGAATGGAAGATATATTACAGAATTAGAGATGATTTTGATTGGTTTTATTACTGGAAATGGCTTGAAACTGAGCTCAAAGTAGCGGAAATGTTAAATTTTTGCCGATGTTCAAGAGTAAACAAATGACCTCACACGTCTAATACGTTCCAGATGGTGGGTCTAATATACGTTCACAAATGTGGTGATATTGTTTCTACAATTATTACAATATTGCATAACAGTAAATCTTCCATTTTTTGGTTTGAATAAAAATTCATTATGTGAATAAAAAATAAAAATGGAATTCATTTGTAAAGACTGAAAACGTAACTAATGAACAGAAGAAATGTTAGTTTAGTGCCAGAAATGCCTGCATTGTTTATTCTGCACTCTATTTTGAAATTGGAATATTTTGAACTGAGTTAAATTGGCTAAATTACCAATTTCTGATCACTTTATTTTGTAGTTGAAACAGTTGACTGGGCGATTTCTTGTGCTCAATCGATAGAATAGAAGTAGTGCTAGTGAAATAGCTAAGAATTTGGTCGACTGGAATAATGTAATTGGCCTAAAATGGGAGTCAAAGTCGGCAAAATCGCTGATGCGTAAATATCGCTGACGCATCAAAATTCGCGAGAGCATAATTTCGTCAATTTTCCATCAAATTTCGTACTTTTTGTTTTATTACCTTCAGAAAAAGATTCTCTACCATTTCATAAGAAAAAATAAGAATTTTTTTTTTTTTAATTCTTGGACACTGGTGCACCCTCTGAAATTTGGCCTCTGAACCCTGAAAGGGTTAAATATCAGGGGCAGGTGTTGTCTGGCACCTGCTTGAGTGATCTTACAAACAACAGTGTTTTGAGTTGTTAATAGTTTTAGGTGATGTACTGTTATAGATAAGTGAGGTAAGAATAGATTAACCCTTTGACTGTCAGAGGCCCCTTTTTGAAACTTGTCATTCTATGTCAGGAAATATTAAAAAAAAAAATTATTTCTTACCAAAATATTAGGATTATTTTTCTGATTGTTTTAATCCAGAAATTTTTTTTTTGCGATCAGTACTTACTGAGATATAGAGGCGTAAAGTTGGCAAAAAATGATCCGCGTATGGCAACAGCGGCAAATGCCATTCACCTGGTAAACTTTGGTTTACTTCTTTTCGTAGGTTTGTTGTTTTTTCACTATTTTATTTTTTTTATTTAACTTATGTGGCCTGTGAGACCAAAGTAAGGTGCAATGTATATACAGTAGGGCCCAGCTTTTCGGCGTTCCGTTCATATGGCGAGTTCAAATTATGACCAAAACTTTAGTATACGGCGAGCAGTCTTTCAGATACAGCGCCCGCTGTATGTGAATGAAAATATAGACATTTTCATTAATCCATCTACGATATTTTCTTCAAAATTATTTAAGAAACACGTTACAAAGCATATAAACATGCTGTTTATATGCTATGGTGTTGCCGGGCGGAGGGAAAACATTATGTAATACGTACTAATAATACTCACTCTTGGGCACATTAAATGTTTTATTTTACGTTAATATAGACATTTTCATTAATCCATCTATGATATTTTCTTCAAAATTATATAAGAAACACGTTACATAGCATATAAACATGATACATACACCCACAGAATAAAAATTGACAAATATGATATTTGTTTACCAAGCGACTTTGTAGGAGTGTCGGAAGAATTACGTTTTCTCTAGTCAAACACTGAGGGATAATAATAATCATTAATTCTAAAAATAGTGTGTTGCATGAGAATGGGAGTGTTGCTGTTTGTTTATTCTGTACTAACTTTTACAACTTGTACACTATGTAAGAGTACAGTGGACCCTTGGTTTTCGCCGAAAATTCTTTCCAGAATGCTGCTCAAGTGCCATTACCGAACGAATTTACTTCCTTAAGAAATAATGTCACGTAGGTTAGTCTATTTCAGACCCCGAAAAATACACTTGCAAAAACACTTACGAAAATACACTTACATAAAAGGGCGAGTTTGGAGATGACCGAAAACCGAGGGACCACTGTATTTGTATTGTGAGGTAATTATTATTATAATAAAAAAATTATTTTGAGGTAAAAGTTTCACAAACTCTTACAAACGTATGTGAATGAACTAAAAGTGGACACGTATTAATCGCATTCATTTCACCTGACCGAGTGATCGCCCACTACCTGTTGAGTTTGTGTTTTTACCTTGTCTGAACTCCGTATCTCGTTCTCTCTCTCGTTTACTCTTTCGTTAACTAGTTGGCTCTCACTGACTATGGCGTCTAAGCTTAGCTGTGATAAAAAGAGGAGTCGTAAGCCTCTTACTTTAAGTGCCAAGTTAGAAATAATTAAACTGAGTGAACATGGTATGTCTATGACTGAGATAGCACGTAAGCTTGGTTTGGCTCGTCAAACAGTTAGTACAATTGTGAACAATAAGGAGAAAGTGTTGCGGGAAATTTAAAGTGCAACACCAGTGAACACTAAAGTTATAAGAAAACGTGATAACCTTACTGCTGACATGGAGAAACTTTTAATGGTGTGGATTGATGATCAGACTAGTCACAATGTGCCTTTAACCCTTTCGGGGTTTTGGTCGTACTAGTACGGCTTACGCCCTAGGGTTATTGACGTACTAGTACGCCTAAATTCTAGCACCCTCAAATCAAGCAGAAATAGGCTGTTAGGCCTAGATGTGATAGAATGGGTCTGTGCGGTCAGTGTGCGCAGTATAAAAAAATTCCTGCACCACACAGTGCATAATGAGGAAAAAAAACTGACCGTGTTTTTGGTTTAAAACAGCGACTTTGCAGTCTATTTTCGTATGGTATTTATGCTTGTATTCTCGTTTTCTGACTGGTTTCACGATGACAAGTAACTTGAAACTGAGCGCAAAGTAGCGAAAATGTTCGATTTTGGCCGATGTTCAAGAGTAACAAATCACACCATGCGTCCAATACACATCAACTGGAGAGTCTAATATTCTTGCACAAGTGCGCTGATATTATTTATACCATTTTTACAATGATGCAGTTGTATACATAACAGTAAATCTTCTATTTTTTGTGAGAATAAAAATTCAAAATAGAAAGCAAAAGTAATGTAAGAGGGCCTGGAGACGTGACTAATGAACAGAGAAGATGTTATTTTAGGGCAAGGAATGTCTGCCTTGTTTATTATGGACCCCATTTTGAAATTGGCATCGTTTGAAATTTGTGTGAAATTGGCCAAATTGCCATTTTCTGACCACTATTTTGGGTAGTTGAAATTGGTAAATAGGCGGTTTCTTGTACTCAATCAATAGAAGAAATGGAGTTCTAGCGAAATCGCTATAATTTTAGTAGACTGAAACATTGGAATTTGCCGAAAATAGGGCTCAAAGTGGGCAAAATTGCCGATGCGTAAATGTCATGGATACCGCTAACTTAGCGAAAGCATAATTCCGTTAGTTTTCGATCAAATTTCATAATTTTTGTGGCGTTATGATCGGAAAAAGATTCTCTATCATTTCATAAGAATTTTTTTTTTTTTTTTTTAAATTCGTGGACCTTGAGAACGATTTTCAGAGAGACCCCTTGGACCCCCAAAGGGTTAAGCCGAGCCATTATCCAGTCCAAGGCCCTAAGTCTCTTCAATTCTATGAAGGCTGAGAGAGGTGAGGAAGCTGCTGAAGATAAATTTGCAGCTAGCAGAGGCTGGTTTAATTGATTTAAGGAAAGAGGTCAACTTCACAACATCAGAGTGCAGGGTGAATCTGCAAGTGCCGACAATTTAGCTGCAGAAAATTATCCACATGAGCTAGCCGAGATAATAGAATGCGATGGATATACCAAGCAACAGATTTTTAATGTGGACGAAACTGCATTATTTTGGAAGAAGATGCCATCTAGGACATTTATTGCTAAAGAAGAGAAGTCAATGCCTGGCTTCAAAGCTGCAAAAGACAGGCTAACACTCTTGCTAGGGGCTAATGCTGCTGGGGATTGCAAGTTAAAACCTATGATGATTAATCACTCAGAGAATCCTAGGGCCCTAAAGAACTATGCAAAAGGTATCCTCCCTGTTTATAATAAATCCAATTCGAAAGCTTGGATGACTACTGATCTTTTCATAAATTGGTTCACAGACTATTTTAAGCCTACAGTTGAGGCTTACTGCAAGGAAAAGAAAATTCCTTTTAATGTTTTACTTGTTTTAGACAATGCCCCTGCCCACCCTACAGCTCTACATGGAATGTACAAGGAGATAAATGTTGCTTTTATACCTGCAAACACAACTTCATTACTGCAGCCAATGGACCAAGGTGTAATTGCAGCCTTTAAATCTTATTACCTAAGAAGAACTTTCATTAAGGCTGTAAATTTCCTAGACAATGATAAAATGCCTGGGCCTAAACAAAATAAATTAAAAACCTTTTGGAAAGGTTTCACAATTTTGGATGGTATTAAAAATATTAGAGATTCATGGAATGAAGTAAAAGAAACTACACTCAAAGGTGTTTGGAAGAATCTAATTCCTGAACTTATGGACGATTTTGAAGGCTTTGAGAATCCAGTGGATGAAGTGACTGTAAATGTTGTGGATATGGCAAGGGAATTAGAATTGGAAGTGGAGCCTGAGGATGTGAAAGAATTGCTTCTTTCTCATGATGAGACTCTAACAGATGAAGATCTTCTTCTGATTGAAGAGCAAAGAAAGACGTTTCAAGAAGAGGAGATCCATCCTGATGATAGTCCTGTTGCCATTAAGGAAATGAAAACCCAGGATTTGGAAGAAGCTATCAACTATATAGAAATAGCAATGACAATTTTTGAGAAGATTGATCCAAATTTTGAACGAAGTTCAACAGTGAATGCATCCCTTTCCCATGATGTTACATGCTATAAAGAAATTTTAAGGGAAAGGAAAAGAAAATCCCGGAGGCAAAGTTCAATGCTTTCCTACTTTAAAAAAGTATCATGGCAACCTTCAACATCAACAGGTAGCCTTGAACAGCCTTCAACATCAACAGCTAGCCTTGAACAGCCTTCAACATCAACAGCTAGCCTTGAACAGCCTTCAACATCAACAGCTAGCCTTGAACAGCCTTCAACATCAACAGCTAGCCTTCAACATCAACAGCAAGCCTTGAACACCTTTCAACATCAACAGCAACACGCACTCCTTCAAGAGCTTCACACAATTCTCCAAAACGAATAAAAGTTGAAGAATCAGATGATGGTGTGCCATCTTCTGATTTTCTTCTATAAATACCCTGCCACTCACCTCTCGCACATCATTATTATGTACTTTAACAATTTGGGGGTCGACAGGCCTTCTGAGGAAAGTGTTCCTGGGGTCGAAAAATATTCGGAAAAAAAAA
Source organism: Cherax destructor (assembly GCA_009830355.1). NCBI lineage: Eukaryota > Metazoa > Arthropoda > Malacostraca > Decapoda > Parastacidae > Cherax > Cherax destructor. The sequence continues at coordinate 65,537 of WNWK01001720.1, forward strand.
AATTATTTTTTCTTATGAAATGATAGTTTTTTTTTCTGAATCTAAATAGCTAAACAAAAAATTTTTGCGATCAATACTTACGGAGATATGGAGGATTCAAGTTGACCCAAAATGATCCGGTGACGGCAACATCGGCGACTTCCGGTTGGCCGGTAATCGTTTTTTTTTTTAAGTTATTTTCTTATGAAATTTAATTTTTTTCAAATAACTTTTATGGACTGTGAGACCAATATAAGTGCTGTTTTTCAAATATTCACTTGCTATTTCTTATAAAATAATGCCACAAAGTTTGTTATCACTAGTTTGTTTACAAAACATATTTACAACAATGTACAATGTACAATTATGTTTATAACTATTGTTCAATCATATATATACACATATTGAGTCACTGCAGATGTTTCTAGAAGTTCTGCAGCCTGTGGAAGTCTCTGAAACATGGTTCCATGCACAATGGTGTTTCACATTCCACACACATAAAACGAGTGTCTTTGCGTTGTTGTGGGCGTCTTTTTGTATGTGCACAGACATAACACCTCTTCTGAGCCTTTTTCTTGCAAGCAGTAGCAGGCAGCTTTGTTAGGAAGTGTTCACCACCAAGCCTCAGACGAGAGGGTAGTTGTTGGTAATTTTGTGGGCGGTTTTCTATTGCAGGTGGTGTTTCTTGGTACTTGGTGATTATTTGCCTGATAACAGACAAACAAAATTCGCCATATGGTGGTTTGTTTCTGGTCTTCAACTTATAAACATTATAAGCATTGAGCATGGAAATGTCCAGAATGTGAAAAAAGAGTTTTATGTACCACTTATAACTCTTTCTAACACAATCAGCAAACCCAATCTGCATGTCACATTTGTCCACTGAACGCATATTGAGTGTGTAGTCCATCACAGCTGCAGGTTTTAGAATGGGTTCATTGGTCTCTCTATTCACCCTGCCACTGTCTGTCATTTCATTAGGGTGAATTGATGACAACAGTGTGACATCTCGTTTGTCATGCCACCGAAATGCCATGATATCATTGGCAGCAAACGCCTGCACCTCACCTCTACGAGTGCCTGCACTGAACCTAGGCATATGCTTACAATTTGCACGCACTGTACCGCACACATCTGTCAAGTTCACTCGCAAAAAATCACTGAGGGAGGGGCTTGTGTACCAGTTATCAGTATATAATATATGCCCCTTTCCAAGATATGGTTCCATCATTGTTCTAACCACATCACCAGAGATACCCAGTAACTTCCTGGTATCTTTCAATGTATTACTTCCAGTGTACACAATAATATCCAATACAAGACCACTGTAGCAATCACAAGCACAAACAACTTTATACCAAAGCGTTTCCTCTTGCTTGGTATATACTGCTTGAATGACAGTCTACCTTTGAACAGAATCAGTGACTCGTCAATAACAAGCTTCCTGAAGGGATAAAAATACATATTGAACTTCTCTTTCAGATACAGAAACACATTCCTAATCTTATATAACCTGTCGGATCTGTCAGGCCTGGTTTTGTCCGAAAATGCAACATGCGTAGAAGTAGCACAAATCGATTCACTGGTATAATATCACTGAAAGCTGGTGTTGCAATCAATCTGTCTGTTGACCAATATGATTTGATACGGTGTTTATAAACATGCGGCATAAGCATTATTGTGGCAAAGAAAAGATACATCTCTGCCAAAGTTGTCTCCTTCCACTGGTGTAGACGTGATTTTGGTGAAAGAATCGTGTTTGCCATGGTGTAATCGAAGTATCTGTTGCTTTCTCTGATAATAATGTCTATCAGGGGTTCGTCAAAGAATAACTGGAAACATTCCAGTTCAGTGGCATTGTTCCCAAGTGGACAAGATGGGCGTAATCCACTGTGACTTTCATCAAACTGATGGGGATTGGGAATAAAATTGTCAGCTTCCTGCCAATCCCAGGTGCGGTCTGCTGGTGGGTACTGGATATGTACAGGTGGTTGTGGGGTTGTGGAAGTGGAGGTTGTGGTTGTGGGGGTTGGTGGGTGGGTGAGGGTTGCCTTTGTTGTAACTGAGCTGAGTCAGCGGCGTGGGTGCCAGCATGGTCCACTGCGGGTGCCTCGAGCGCCGCACCATCACCACCACTACCAGTTGCATGCACATTTCTCATACCAATTGCAACGCTATCATCATCATTTTCACTATCACTTCCTGTTGTACGCCCACGGGATGTACTCCGAGATGTACTCCTAACCCTTGGAAGAGCATATGGCACACTACCAGAGCGCATATACCGTCGTATATACTGACGCTTCACTGGTGAATATTCCTCTTCACTCGCGCTACTGGAACTATTTCGAAGGGCTTGGAGTTCATAGTCACTATCAGTATCATCACCATTGCTCACATCTGAGTCTGGGACATTAGAAAATAGGAGTTTCCGCCTTCGTTCTGGTACAACTGGCCGTGAACAAGACGCCACAGCACCAGAGGTGGACGGCTGTGGGTCGTCTGGGTTTTCCTCACTTATACCGGTATTATGGTCACTAGTTTCGTTCACAACCGCCTCAAAACCTTGAAAGTCACCTTCACTAACACCCCCATCACTGTTAGAACTGTCACTGATGAATAAAAGTGTCCCAATTCGCCGAGGTGTAAGGTGTTTTTTGCTGCAAGGCATGGTGAAGAAGGTGTACTGAAATGGTGTTCCCACAATGCACCACTGGGTGCCCGATTTTTTTCCTACTGCGCACACTGACCACGCAGACCCATTCTCTCATCCCTAGGCCTACCAGCTGTTTCCCGCTTAATTTGAAGCCGCTAGAATTTACGCGTACTAGTACGGCACCAACCCCTGCTCGTAAAACGTACTAGTACGGCACCGACCCCGAAAGGGTTAAGGTAAGTAATCAGTGTACTCTGTGTGTATCTTACTTTTTATTGTGTTTTTTAATGCCTAGTGCTATTGCTAACTTACTATAAGTTAGTGTAAGCTTGTTTTCTGGCATTTATATGCATTTATAAGTGGAAAAAAAATGGTGTTTTGCTTTTCGGCGATGTCTGCTTTAAGGCACTAGCCTGGAATCTAACCTGCCGTATAAGTGGGGCCCTACTGTATATACACTCATTGTATGCAACACAATAATCGCACAAACATTAGTATCCTTATATTGTTTACAAAACTTGTTTACACCAACCAACAATAAAAAAATAACTTATTACTATTGTTCTATAATATATATACACATATATAATGACTGGGCACTTTCCATCAACTGCAATTAGCACTTCAAAGCTCCAAGATATGTGTGTGTGTGTGTGTGTGTGTGTCTGTGTGGACATCTAAATTTGCTGAGTCAGGGTAAGGCAGCTGTCAAAATGACATATGATACCATTACTCACCAGCCTCACTGCCTGTCAACCTGTCAACACAAAAGGGGACCCATGTCTTCTTCCCCACAACCTCCTTCCTTTCCTTCATACCTACCTTCCTTTCTTCCTTCATTCCTTCCTTTCTTACATATTTCCTTCCTTCCTTCCTCATCTCTTCCTTCCTGCCTTCCTTTCTTCCTTCATTCCTTCCTTTCTTACTTTTGTTCCTTCCTTCCTCTCATCTCTTCCTTCCTTCCTTTCTCTCTTTCTTCCTTTCTTAATTTCTTCCTTCCTTCTGGTATCCTGGGCATTGCTTTCGGTCACAAACTCCTCAAAACCATGAAATTTATCTTCAGAGACACTTCCATCTGTTAGAGCTATCATTGAGGAAGAGAAGAGTCCCAGATGTGCCAAGGAGTCGGATAATTCTTACTGCTAGACATGCTGAACAAGGACTACTGAAATTGCATTCCCACATGTGGGCCTACCAGCTTTCTCCTGCTTGATTTAATGCCGCTAGAATTTATGCGTATTAATACATCTGAAACATTGGCTCGTAAGAAGTATTATATACGACCGAAACATTCAAAGGGTTAAAGAGTACTACAGAGAAGGTAATGATGTTTGAAGCACATAGTAACCTATCTTAGAAATGAATAACATTCCCTCTATGGCAGAGGCAGAGTTGCAGAACCTCTCAAAAGTTCCACATTTTCTTAAGCATTAAAAGGTACTAGTTAGAGAAGTAGAAAACACTGATATAAAAGTGAGTCAGATACAGTGCCCAGGAGACACAACAAAAAACTATTGGCAGAACTGAATGGAACTACTAGTAAAAACTTTTCCCTCTAAATCCAGTACTTGTAAATAAAATCAATGGCAAAACATATTTCTAGCATTGGGCCTTTGCCCAATGGTGTGTTTTAGATTTGAATCAACTGGAGTGAGTGTTTGGTAATATTTTTGAAGTGAATTGGGAAAATCAGTTATCCAGACTAGTTTTTGAAACTAAATTCCTGTTTTTGGCGAATCAGAAAATTACGATAATACAAACAGTAGAATATAATTTCACAAACTTGATCTTTTATTAATTTGAAAAAACAGGAAGTAGAGATACATGGTAAAATAATATTTATTATTTTTATTATTACAGCTGGAATATTCATGGAAGAGCATTAAACCCAAGGGTCAAACAGCACCTGATTAATATTATCATCACAACTAAGCATTAACCCTTTGAGGGTCGACAGGCCTTCTCGGAAACCTGCTCTCAGGGTCGAAAAATATTCGGAAAAAAAAATTATTTTTTTCTTATGAAATGATAGTTTTTTTTTTTTCTAAATCTAATAGGGTAAACAAAAATTTTTGCGATCAATACTTACGGAGACATGGGTTATTATTATTATTATTATAATCAAATAGAAGCGCTAAACCACAGCGCGGCAGGTTATTGTAGGATGCAGGGAGAATGGGTTGTAAGAGGGAGAGGGATGATTAGTAGGGTATGGAGTGCAGCGGGACAGTGGATAGTGCAGGGAGAGAGGATAGCAAGAGATTGAGGTAGAAGGGACTGAGGGGGTGCTAGAGGTGTAACCTTCAGAGTTTGTGCAGTAAGTCAGTTGCTGTCAAAAAGTCAATGAGAGAGTCAGGATTAAAGGAGGGTCCATCGGCAAGAAGGGAAGGTACAGAAAGGGCCGCAGAGCGAAGACGCCGTTGGAGGTAAATTCTGCGTGCTCGTTGATAGAGTGGGCAGTCCAACAGAATATGGCGAACAGACACTGGATCCTGACAATGCTCACAGAGAGGGACAGGGAGCCTCTCTATGAGATACCAGTGAGTAAGACGAGTGTGGCCAATGCGAAGACGGGAGAGAGTAGTCTCCTAACCTCGACATTGGTGACAAGAAGAAGGCCAGAAACCTATACTCGGTTCAATAGAATGAAGTTTGTTATTTAGCATGTCAGACCAGCGTTGTTGCCAACGGGTGCGAAGGTGGGTAGCAATGACCGCAAAATAGTCCGTGAATGGAACACCTCTATATGAAACTGGAAGGTCATGTACTGCTGACCTCGCAGCAGTGTCTGCCTGTTCATTGCCCTGTACGTCAACATGACCAGGGACCCAACAAAAAACAATATCTTTGTGCTTGCTAGAGATACGGCGTAACCAAAGTTGGATACGAAGAACTAGGGGGTGAGGTGTATCACTTTTACGGATAGCCTGTAAAGCACTAAGGGAGTCTGAAACGATCACAAATGGTGACACAGGGATAGATGCACTACGGATAATTGCCACAAGAATGGCATACAATTCAGCCATAAATATGCTAGCCGAGGGTAATAGATGCCCTCGCACGATGCTGTCCGGGAATACTGCTGCGAATCCGACGCCGTCAGATGACTTTGAACCATCGGTGTACACTGCGATGGCATGGGAATGAGAACGGAAGTGGTCTAGAAAAAAAAGAGCGAGAAGCCGCCGTAGGCAGGTGGGCTTTCGCGCAAGGTAGAGAAATAGAACAGACACGGACAGCAGGAACTTCCCAAGGGGGTAGGGGAAAGGGAGATGTCACATGAACATATAAAGGTGGTAGCTGAAGGGAAGACAAGAGTGAATGTAGACGAAGAGAAAAGGGACGAAGTAAACAGGGGCGACGAACAAATAACGAGCGTCTACTAACATCTGTGACACTCCTATACATGGAAGGATTACAGAGGTCATGAGAGTGAACATAATAGCAAATGCAATGTGCATCACGACGATCGGACAAGGAAGGAATGTTCGCTTCTACATAGAGGCTCTCAACCGAGGAAGAAGGAAATGCACCAAGGCATAAACGCAATCCCTGGTGATGTATGGGATTAAGCCTGGAAAGAGTAGCAGGGGAGGCCGCTGAATATATCTGGTCACCATAATCGAGTTTCGATAAAATTAGGGCTGAGTGCAGGCGAAGGAGAGTTCTACAATCAGCCCCCATGAAAGGTGTGCTAGGGTTTTAAAGAGGTTCAGCTGGCTATGACAAGTCGCCTTCAGAGAGGTAATGTGAGGTTTCCAGGACAATCGACGGTCAAACAGGAGGCCGAGAAACCTGACCGTATCATGTTCTGGAATACGTGAGCCGTATAGGTACAATGGATGATCAGAGACCACTGAACGTCTAGTAAACGTAATTTGATGAGTTTTGCCACTAGAAAATTTAAACCCGTGAGTGGTGGCCCAATCGGAAACCCGGTTGATGGCATGCTGGAGGGAAACTGCAATGAGGTGACAGTCAGCACCCGCACAAGCTATAGCAAAGTCATAAACATAAAGCGATGACCAAATATTGGATGGGAGAACAGATGCCAGATTATTATAGCAAGGAGAAAGAGTGTTGTAGTCAGAACACATCCCTGGGGAAAACCTTCATCTTGGATAAACTCCGGGGAAAGCTCATTACTAACCTTGACACGGAAATGTCTTTCAGTTAACCCTTTACCGGGCTGCACAGAGTACACTCGGTGCAAAAAGCATGTTTTTTGCGCATGTCTTCCTACTCCCACCACACATCTGGGTTCCCGTTTTCCATTTCTGACCAATCACAAGCCTTCTGTGAGTAGCTCCAGCTAAGTGGGGACGGCATCTGCTCGCTTCCCATTGGTTGAGAGGTGAAAATGTAAACACTTGTAGCTTGGCGTCACCCAAAGCCGGATTTTTCCTCTACTGACACTCATATACACTGTGATTATACTCTCTACAATGTTGGTAAGTACTGATTGTTGTGTCCAGTGTGTAAATAAATAGTTTAGGCATATTTTTGGATATATATAAAGTGTTTGTGAAACATAATACGAGTGCAGCATGCAACTGAAAAAAGTGCAACGAAAATGCACAGAGTTTACTCACAACAGCCGGCAAGGTCAAATTTTAAATTTCAGTAAATAAATATTTATATAAAAATTTCTAATGCATATATGAATTCTGTAGTGGTCTGGGTGTGTACAGAACATTTTTATTGTCCTTCCAGATCAATGAGAAATTGTTTTACGGTGGTTCCTCCAAAGACAAGTCCAAATATGTCTGCATTTTGGAGGAAAGTGACTCAGATCAGGAGCCAAATGACCTGGAATTGCTTGACAGTGGAGATGAATACTTCAATGAAGCACCAACGTGCAGAAACGCCTGATGCTAGGTCACTGGCCAGTGCTAGGCAAGTTACTTACTTGCAAGTATTGCAGCACAAAGAAAAATCAGGTCATATCCTCATTTCTCTGTGCCGTATGCAAATTCAATCTATGCATCAAGGACAATTATTATTATTATAATCAAATAGAAGCGCTAAACCACAGGGGTCATAAGCGCTGCAGGTTATTGCAGGATGAAGGGAGAATGGGTTGTAAGAGGGAGATGGATGATTAGTAGGGTATGGAGTGCAGCAGGACAGTGGATAGTGCAGGGAGAGAGGGTAGCAAGAGATCGAGGTAGAAGGGACTGAGGGAGGTGCTAAAGGTATAATCTTCAGAGTTTGTGTAGTAAGTCAGTTTCTGTTAAAAAGTCAACGAGAGAGTCAGGATTAAAGGAGGGTCCATCAGCAAGAAGGGAAGGTAAAGAAAGGGCCGCAGAGCGAAGACGCTGTTGGAGGTAAATTCTGCGCGCTCGTTGATAAAGTGGACAGTCCAACACAATATGTCGAACAGACACTGGAACCTGACAATGCTCACAGAGAGGGGCAGGGAGCCTCTCCATGAGATACCCGTGCGTAAGACGAGTGTGACCAATGCGAAGACGGGAGAGTGTAGTCTCCCAACCTCGACATTGGTGACAAGAAGAAGGCCAGAAACCTATACTTGGTTTAATAGAATGAAGTTTGTTATTTAGCAGGTCAGACCAGCGTTGTTGCCAACGGGTGCGAAGGTAGGTAGCAATGACCGCAAAATAGTCCGTAAAAGGAACACCTCTATATGAAACTGGAAGGTCATGTACTGCTGACTGCGCAGCAGTGTCTGCCTGTTCATTGCCCTGTACGTCAACATGACCAAGGACCCAACAATAAACAATATCTTTGTGCTTGCTAGCGATACGGCGTAACCAAAGTTGGATACGAAGAACTAGGGGTGAGGTGTATCAATTTTACGGATAGCCTGTAAAGCACTAAGGGAGTCTGAAACGAACACAAATGGTGATACAGGCATAGATGCAATACGGGTAAGTGCCACAAGAATGGCATACAATTCAGCCGTAAATATGCTAGCCGAGGGTAATAGATGCCCTCACACGACGCTGTCCGGAAACACTGCTGCGAATCTGATGCCGTCAGACGACTTTGAACCATCAGTGTATACTGCGATGGCATGGGAATGAGAGCGGAAGTGGTCTAGAAAAAAAGAGCGAGAAGCCGCCATAGGTAGGCGGGCTTTTGCACAAGGTAGAGGAATAGAACAGACACGGACAGCAGGAACTTCCCAAGGGGGTAGGGTAAAGGGAGATGTCACATGAACATATAGAGGTGGTAGCTGAAGGGAAGACAAGAGTGAATGTAGACGAAGAGAAAAGGGACGAAGTAAGCAGGGGCGACGAACAAATAAAGAGCGTCTACTAACATCTGTAACAATCCTATATATGGAAGTATTGCGTAGGTCATGAGAGCGAACATAATAGCGAATGCAATGCGCATCACGACGATCGGACAAGGGCATCAAGGACAAAAATGGCTTCACAGGCTTTCATTGTAGCAATTAGTGATCTAGAATGAATGTTCTTTCTCAGGAAATTCAGGAATATGGGACTTGAAAGTTTTATCCCTTTGCAATGTGTCCATCTTGCTCTTTGGTTCACTTTTATATTTTTTTTATCCTTACAAAATGTTTGGAAACAAGTTCCATTTATGTTTTTGACATTGTCTATTTGTATAATAAAATAGAAAAATACTTATTGAGTGTTTTATTAACAATTGCAAATTTGCAACATTTAGAATTTGACACCCTTTACCGGGCTGCACCTAGTACACTAGGACTTCGAATATTGGCAATTGAACGAAAAGTTTTTTTCAAAATTCCATTTATATGGCCTCATTTCCCTTACATTGAGATACTCTATCCACTCATAGGAAATACATTTCGAAATTCACATTTTCCTAGGAGTGCCCGGTAAACGGTTAAGAAGGCCTTAAGAAAAAATGGTAGATTGCCTCGGTGGCCTAAGGAGTGGGCCTGGGCCAAGATATTATACCTCCAAGTTGTGTCATAAGTCTTCTCTAGGTCGAAAAAGATTGCGATAACCGACAAAGTTTTTTGCTCTCAGACCGACTACTCCAACTACCTATCTTTCCGATCATAGTATTGGTAAAACTCTCCTACGCCATGTAGGTAAAGATATCTCATTTCACTCTCTCAAGAGCGGCACTCGCATCATCACGGTCCAGAATGCTGGCCAAGCTCGCGATCTTTCTCTTCTTACGACCATAGATACTATTCCTATCACTATTGACAAGCATCATTCTCTCAATTCTTGTAGTGTTACTGTCATTTTACCCCACACCATTGTCCAACGGAATTTCCAGACATGTGGTGATGACATTTTGGAGCAGCTTGAGCTCCAAGACCTCCCTATCCTTAAAGTTGACACTTTTGTCCTCCCTGCCCATAAGCAAAGACGTTATCCTTGCAATATAGCTCGTTTAACATTTGACTGCCGTGAACTTCCACTCTCGGTCTACATTGCAGGTCACCGTTTACAAGTTCGAAAGGTGACCCCTACACCGCAACAGTGTAGAAACTGCTGGCGTTTTGGTCATCCAGCGAAATATTGCAGGTCCATGGCTGAATGCCCAGTCTGTGGTGCCGACAACCATGCAAGTCCTTCTTGTAATCTACCTCCCTCTTGCCTTAACTGTCATGAGGCGCATCCATCGTACTCTCGCCGTTGTCAGGTTTACCTAAATGAGCGGGAAATCCGTTGTCTCAAAGAGGTGGAAGGCTTCTCATATGCTATGACCGTCTCTCGTATTTCCTATTCTCACATTGCTAAACGTCCCCCCTCTTCTGGGGTACCAACTTCCGCGGCTTCCTCTGTGGTCACCCCATCCTCTGTCACCCCTGTCTCGAATCCTTTTGCTGTTCTTGGCTCCAAGGTCCCTACCTCGTCATCCCATACTGTCCACACCCCTTCCTCTACTCACTCGCACAGTTTTGTGTCTACACGCCCTCGTCCACCACCTAATCCTCACTGCCCCCCTTCTTTCATAAGTCCGCCAAAAAAATCCCCATTGCCGGGTTCTTCACCTCTGACTAGTTCTGTAACGTGTGTAGAGATTCATCCTCCTCCTCCTTCAATGTCTTCATCCCCTGTCCCCTCCCACGTTCCTTCCTTGACTGCCCCTCCCCAGGCCGCTTCCACTCCTGTCCCCTCCCAAGCTCCTTCGACAGTTTCCTCTTCCATCTCCTTGCCCTCTACTTTAGTACAGTCTATAGTCTTCCCGATGGTTGCTCACCCTCCTCCTTCCATTTCTAATGTAGTCCCCCATTCTGCATCTTTGTCTTCCAAAACACTGGAAGCTATTGCAGAATTTATAACAGAGACTGGAACGTTGATGGACACCGCTCCACATCCGGTTCCTCCTCCTCCTCTCTCTTCTCCATCTACACCCCACCTTCCTTCACAGCGTCCCACTCCTTCTCTGATTACAGGTCTTCCGCTCCCTCCACATGTGGACTTTTCTAACCCTAGTCCATAGATACCTCTAACTTTGACTTATATCTTTCTCTCCATAAATCATGGCTTATTTGCAGTGGAATATCCGAGGCCTCAGGGGTAACCGGGGTGAACTTCAGGTGTTGCTCTCCCAGTTTTCCCCTGTTGGGGTCTGTTTGCAAGAACCCAAATTACAATCCGCTGTTATCCGGCCCTTTTCAGGCTATGATTTGTTATATTCATTGGAACCTTTTTCCGATGGAACCTTTAACAAAAGTGCTCTTCTTATACGCACTGGTGTTCCATACCGTCAGCTCTATGTCCCTTCTTCCTTACATTACACCGCAGCCCGTATCCACTTGAATAAGTGGTATACACTCTGTTCTTTATACAGTGGACCCCCGAGTATCGTAATTAATCCGTTCCAGGAGCTAGTACTTAACACGAAGTTTACGAAATTCGAACCATTATTTCCCATAAGAAATAATGTAAATACAATTAATCCGTTCCACAAAAAAATATTCACATATAAAATAATTAAAAACAATATATATATATACATTTACTTACCTTTATTGAAGAGTTGCAGGCATCTGGAAGATAGAGTAATGAGTAATGAAGGTCCTCTTGGGCATTTTCTTCTAAAATAGGCCTGTTTCATCACAATTAAACACTTGTTGGGGGAGGAATTCTTCAGCCTCTACGAAGGGGAATCCCCACTCCTGCATGCCTGCTACACTCCCTGCATGCCTGCTACACTCCCTGCATGAATGCTACACTCCCTGCATGCCTGCTACACTCCTTGCATGCCTGCTACACTCCCTGCATGAATGCTACACTCCCTGCATGTCTGCTACACTCCTTGCATGCCTGCTACACTCCTGCATGAATGCTACACTCTCTGCATGCCTGCTACACTCCCTGCATGCCTGCTACACTCCCTGCATGTCTGCTACACTCCCTGCATGAAAGCTACACTCCCTGCATGAATGCTAAACTCCCTGCATGAATGCTAAACTCCCTGCATGCCTGCTAAACTCCCTGCATGCCTGCTACACTCCCTGCATGAATGCTACACTCCCTGCATGAATGCTACACTCCCTGCATGAATGCTAAACTCCCTGCATACCTTCTAAACTCCCTGCATGCCTGCTACACTCCCTGCATGCCTGCTACACTCCCTGCATGAATGCTACACTCCCTGCATGCCTGCTAAACTCCCTGCATGCCTGCTACACTCCCTGCATGAATGCTACACTCCCTGTATGAATGCTACACTCCCTGCATGAATGCTACCACAGGGGTGCCACTAGGAAGCTTCTTTGGACCCATGGTGACTTATTTCACAGTGACAATCACTAAAGCACCAAAAAAAACACCAAATGTAGTGTGAATGTTTGAAAGAGCGCGCTAGGTAATGTTCTCTCAATGGTAAACAACGCTTCACTGGCGCAGGAGCGGAGCAGGCGGACAGGTCTAATACGTTACGAAACACGAGCAGTTTTACGATTCTCGAAATCGTAAAAAGCTTACGAAACACGATGTTTACGAAGTAAGAACCTTACGAAACTCGGGGGTCCACTGTATCTCTCCCCTTCGCGGGCATTGTCTATCCCAGATGTTGATTTTCTGGTTTCTTCCTTGCCGCCACCCCTTCTGTTACTTGGCGATTTTAACGCACACCATTTTCTCTGGGGAGGGTCGCACTGTGACTCCCGTGGCATTCAGTTGGAGGCATTCCTTGCTTCTCTCCCCATCCATGTTTTAAATACGGGTACTCCTACCCATTTTGATCCTCGAACTCTCTCTCTTGCATCGATCTCTCCATCTGCTCTTCCTCAACTATTCTCGACTTCACCTGGTCTGTCCTCCCGGACTTACATGACAGCGATCATTTTCCGATCATCCTTAAGTCCCCTTCGCATTCTCCACCTCCTCGTAGCCCACGCTGGCAATTTGACCGGGCGAAATGGGACCTTTACGCACATCTTACTGCCTTTCATGAGGTTCCTTCCTCGTCCTCCACTGACGAGGTTTTACATGTCTTTTCGTCCTCCATCTTCACAGCAGCTTCTTCGCATTCTATCCCCCAAACCTCTGGCAAGCATTCTCAGAAGTGCGTGCCTTGGTGGTCTCCTGCTTGTGCTCAGGCAGTACGTTTGAAACGCGCTGCTTGGGGCAGGTACCGGTATAACAGAACCGCAGAGATACTCATTGATTTTAAGCAGAGGAGAGCAATTTCTCGCCGTCATACGCGACCCTAAATGCACTTCCTGGCAGGATTATGTTTCCACCGTCACTTCGGCTTCCTCGATGAGTGCAGTCTGGAAGAAAGTGCAGAAATTGAGTGGTAAATTCTCCCCCGACCCGGCTCCTGTTCTTCAGGTTGCCGGTGCTGATATAGCACACCCTCTTGCCGTTGCCACTGAAATTGGTAATCATCTGGTTCGCATTTCTCAGGGGCTTCATTTATGCCCTCGTTCCTTTCTACTAAGTCTGCCAGCAGTTAAATCCCTTAGATTTTTCTTCTCTTAGAGAAGAATCTTATAATGTGCCTTTTACCCTTCAAGAACTGGATGCAACACTCTCCGCTTGCCGATCATCGGCAGCTGGGCCAGACGGCATACATATTCGTATGCTACAGCATTTACATCAGTCTGCTCTTACTGTCCTCTTACGACTCTTTAATCTTATATGGTCGCAAGGAGTCCTTCCCCAGCTGTGGAAGTCTGCTATTGTTTTCCCTTTTCGCAAACCAGGTACTACGGGACGTGATACCTCCCACTATCATCCCATTGCTCTTACCAGTGCAGTTTGCAAGGTGATGGAACGTCTAGTTAATAGAAGTTTGATGTAGTATTTAGAGACACACAATAGTCTCTCCCCTAGTCAATATGGCTTTCGTAAGGGCCGTTCTGCCATTGACCCCTTACTGCGCTTGGATACGTATATTCGTAATGCCTTTGCGAATAACCACTCGGTTATCGCCATCTTTTTCGACCTTGAGAAGGCTTATGACACAACTTGGAGGTATAATATCTTGGCCTAGGCCTCCGAGGCAATCTACCATTTTTCCTTAAGGCCTTCTCAACTGACAGACATTTCCGTGTCCGGGTTAGTAATGAGCTTTCCCCGGAATTTGTCCAAGCTGAAGGTGTCCCCCAGGGTTGTGTTCTGAGCACAACACTCTTTCTCCTTTCTATAAATAATCTGGCATATGTTCTCCCATCCAATATTTGCTATAGCTTGTGCGGGTGCTGACTGTCACCTCAATGCAGTTTCCCTCCAGCATGCCATCAACCGGGTTTCCGATTGGGCCACCACTCACAGTTATAAATTTTCCAGTGGCAAAACTCATCAAATTACATTTACTAGACGTTCACCCATGTAATCTGCAATGAAATAAAATTTGTTTGTTTGTTTGTTTGTCTTTCATTTTTAACTGCTAAGTCCATTTGCTCTCCTGGGTTTCTCACTTTATTGCTCTCTCTCTCTCCAAAACAGCTCTTTTTTTTTCCTCAGCAAAATTTGCACACCCTAACAAGCTATCCACACACTTATTCACATGGCCATCCACCACCCTCATTTACCCCTCACACTACCAACCCAACACACCCACCCAGTCACCCATCATCCTTTGATGAGTTCAGTGTGTTTTTCTACTCCCAGAGCCCAGTCTTGGGCCATGCTCATCTGGTCAATCAGGCTGTTGCTGCTGGTGGCCCACTGACCCACATATCCATCACAGTCTGGTTAATCTGGCACTTGAAGATAATTGTCCAGTTTCCTCTTGAAAACTTCTACACTTGTCCCAGCAGTGTTTCTGACATTGGAAGAGTGCTCCTGTATTGTGCCCACAGCACACTCCTGCTTTTCACTGAGTTTATTCACACCAGGCTACCAAAACTACCACCCACATGGTCACCATCACTCCACCTCGTTGCTTCCAGCTTTCACCCCCCCCCCACCCCACAACCCTCAACCACCCAGCATCTCCCAACACCAGTCTCTAGCTCCTGAAATCTGCTGTTCGGTCACCATTTCCCACAACAGCAGTCCCCTACATTAAACCCCCTCATCCCAACTGCTCTAACCCCTCTTATATACACCCTAACTCCTTTAACTCCTCCTTTATAACCCCCATACAGTTGCAACGAGTGGGACAACCCAACAATAAGGCACCTTTGTCTGCTAGGAGAGATGTGAATGTGGGATCTTGGGCTGATGCACATCATATTGACTTACAATTAACATTGTTACCATTGCTTTTAGCAATTTTGGGACCTAAAAATCGTTTTTTTGGGGAGTCTAATGAATGTAACCTTATTTTTCCCTTAAATTATTCAGTTGAATTTACACGCATTTTTAATTACACGCTTTTTTTTTTTTAGAAACAACTACCGTGTTATCCAACAGTCAACTGAAATAAAATAAATAATGTAATATACATATATATATAATATATATATATATATACAGTGGTACCCCGACTTACGATGGTCCCCAAACACACCCTTTTATGTAAGTTTATTTTTTTAAATGCTTTTGTAAGTGTAATTTTGGGGGTCTAAAAGGACTAGTCTATTTTACATCATTTCTTATGGAGATAAATTCGTTTGGTAATGGCACTTGAACAGCATTCTGGAATGAAAAAATATCGTAAGTCGGGGTACCACTGTATATATATATATTATATATACATATATATATATATTATATATACATATACAGTGGTACCTCGAGTTACGATGGTCCCCAAAATCGCCCTTTTATGTAAGTTTATTTTTTTAAATGCTTTTGTAGGTATATTTTTGGGGGTGTAAAAGGACTAGTCTATTTTACATTATTCCTTATGGGGATAAATTCGTTTGGTAATGGCACTTGAACAGCA
The DNA here is from genome assembly GCA_009830355.1 of Cherax destructor. Lineage (NCBI taxonomy): Eukaryota > Metazoa > Arthropoda > Malacostraca > Decapoda > Parastacidae > Cherax > Cherax destructor. Next base: position 81,438 of record WNWK01001720.1, read on the forward strand.
TTCTCGAACGAAAAAATATCGTAACTCGAGGTACCACTGTATATATATATTATATATACAGTGGTACCCCGGTTTACGATGGTCCCCAAACTCACCCTTTTATGTAAGTTTATTTTTTTAAATGCTTTTGTAAGTGTAATTTTGGGGGTCTAAAAGGACTAGTCTATTTTACAACTTTTCTTAAGGAGATAAATTCGTTTGGTAATGGCACTTGAACAGCATTCTGGAATGAAAAAATATCGTAAACCGGGGTACCACTGTATATCTATATCTATATATATATAGTATATATATATATATATTTTTTTTTTTTTTTTCCAACAAGTCGGCCGTCTCCCACCGAGGCAGGGTGACCCAAAAAGAAAGAAAATCCCATATCTATACATGTATATATATATATACAGTGGACCCTCGGTTAACGAATACCCCGGAAATCGTGCAATTATGTAAGTATAATTTTGTAAGTTCTTGTGGAAGTGTATTTTTGGGGGTCTGAAATAGACTAACCTACGTGAAATTTTTCCTTAAGGGAGTAAATTCGTTCGGTAATGGCACTTGAGCAGACTTCAGGAGTGAAGTTTTTACGAAACTCGGGGGTCCACTGTATATATAATATTTATTTATTTATTTCATCAGAAAAATCAGTAAGGGCCCTGCCATTCCAAAGTATAAAATTCCAATATAGTATCAATATACTAGTTACAAGAACAATGACTTTCATCATCTTGGGAAAGAACCCATAATATAATACACAAGCAGAGGTAGGAATATAAGAGAATAAAAAGTAAAAGATGGTAACAAGAGACAAGTGTACATGGAAATTTTTATTGCTACATCATAAAATGGGGACAAGAACAACAATTTGTTATATTCTTTACTTAGAAATAATAAGATGAAATCTAAGATTGCAAAACCCTATACCATATCAACATCTGGCAGGGGCAGGGAGATGGTGGGGTGCTTCGGCTTCATGCATCTTAACCAGTTAGAAAATACACAAGCTGCTCCACTCACCTGACTAAGCAACATTTTTAACTGCTCAATGAAATGAGAGGATTCAAACCTGTGTTCTGGTGGTCACAAAATTAACTGCATGTCTAATGCTCAACCACTACATCAGTGTCTTAAGTGGTTGAGCACTGAATTCACAATCTTAAAACTGCCAAATCATGGATTTGAATCCTCTCACTCCACTGAACTGTTACAATCCTTTACTGTATATATTTAGCACATCTTTTACTGTACAAACACACATACTGTACATACAAGTGTAGTGATAAGACTCATTTGATGCTTCACACACTTAAGAAGGATATGAAAGACTGAGTAAAGAAGCAGGCCAAAGCACCTGAGCCATTTACAGAGAAGAGATGCTCCTTTAACCCAGATGCTACAAATGTCATATACATACAAATCTTTAAACGTGTTCTCATAAGTCTCAAAATGCAATTATTTCCTTAGTCTACACTATGTACAATTTACATTATTTTACCTTCAAATGGAATGATATATTATGAATCAGATACATATTTTATATCAACGTCAACTGCCCACATAACAAAAAAGCTTTTGAGTAAATAGTTTTCTTAACCAACCACACAGCATTTGTATAAAACAAAGAAATTCCTTAGTCGCATATTTATCGTGCATTCATTATTATTATTATTATTATTACGTTTCAATGAAAAACAAGTAAATGTTACATCATAATTTTGGTGGCAGTTATAATTTTTTATTTTTTTAGAGAATGAAGTGGAACAATGAGTGTTGTGTGGAAGTGGTTATCAGAGGACCCTGGTTCAGACTTGACTCTGAAGTTCTGCAACAGAATATTATGCCTTGGTAAGCAAAGACAGCAATTTTGATTATCAGACTAGAATTTTTTTTTTTTGGTATCCCCAAAAGGGTACTTTACAGTGGTTGTCTGAATTATTTTCTTCTTCCAACTTTTTTGTTTATAACTTGAGAACACCTCATCTGACTGGCTTCAAAATAATTCTGGTACACTGTAATTAGGGAAAGGTTCAGGCAAATATTGGTATGTGTAGGTGCCCTCTTGTCAATGTTATATAGACTATTCCCAGTTTTTGTTTCTGTGCAATTCCCTTTAGCCATTTTGGAGCTATTGATTTTTATCTAAAACCCACAACAAATATTAAATATTAAGCTGAATTCCATTGTTTTTGCAATGTTATGGTCTACTATATATCCTCTGATAGTAGAATAATCTGTACGAGTTTCATTAAAATGAATCTCTTGGTTTCCATGATATAAATGGGAGAACAAACCTTCCCTGAAAATTAGTCTTACACACACCGATTTTTTTTTTTTTAGTCAACTCTATGAGAATTGCTCGTCGAATATCACTGAATGACTACCTTATATTATTTCCAAGATTTGACTAGGCTCTGCTCTGGTATCTTTTTTTTTATCACATATACCCATATATATGCAGACAAATATTCACACACACATACAAATATGAACATATACAAAGAAACACACACACACACACACATGTATACATACATTGCCCACAAAGGAAATCTTTGACAATATAGAAATGGTTGACATTTTCCCATTTTACATAAATATTAGTAAAAGGAGTAATGAAATAAAGAACTGAATACTTTCTGTATTATTGTAAACTAATGTTAGCTCATTACACTTTTAGCTTTAATTACTTGTTAAATTCTTTAAGGCAAACTATCAAAAATCCTGGAAATAATCACTGTCCATAGTGATCCAAATTTTCTTCAGTTCACCAGGGCCATAACATAAGCCTTCTCTTCCATACTAAGAAATGCACATGTATATCAGTGGCTTCTTTTGTACTGAACAATATTTTATATGTAAACTACATTTTTATACTGCACAAAGAAATAAAATTTGTTTGTTTATGATAAACAAAGCCTCATGTCTATCACTGGTAGCTAAAATATAAGCTGTCAAACAATCCAACAAAAAATTCCAAAATAGTGATCAAGAGTGCATCATAATGCAGCCTCCTACAGCAACTCCATCAAGGTAACCAAGGGCAAGCAGAGGGTGGATGTCGCTGCTAATACAGTATATGTCTGAGCTTTTGAACATTTTTTTTTTTTTCAACAAGTCGGCCGTCTCCCACCGAGGCAGGGTGACCCAAAAAGAAAGAAAATCCCCAAAAAGAAAATACTTTCATCATCATTCAACACTTTCACCACACTCATACATAATCACTGTCTTTGCAGAGGTGCTCAGATACAACAGCTGAGAATAGTCCCTCCCAGCTGTCACTATCCCAGTAACTTGGCCCAAAGGCTGTCTAATGCAAGAGAAAACAATGAAACATTGAAATTCCTTGATTTTGCATTTCCAGGTCAATGATTTCATTTTGCAGGCACTGTATGTACCCATACATATGCATATAAACATATGTACATACATACAAAAACTTGGAGTATGCCAAAGTATTGGTATCGGTGGGTATTGGCATATTTTGATGGTATCAGTATAGATACCAGTATCGGTGGGTATTGGCTAATTATGATATTACTGACCTAAAACTATCAGTATCAGCAAAAAAAAATTATATTGTCCCATCCCTAACAAAAACACAGGCACATGCATACATACACACACCTACACGCACACATGAATACACATTTTTATATTTTGCTTCTATGGAATTTATTACCACCCTGCATTGTTCCTTTTGTTTGCACTGAGGTAGAGGGGAAGCTGAGCTTATGGGATATAGATACCTTTTGAGGGTTGCATGAATATAACAAGTCTAGCATTATTAGTGTTTAGCTGGGTTCTGTTTTAGTCTCATTTTATCATACAGGCATTCATAAGACCATACGCATACATACTCATATGCATACATATACTGAATATATGCATACATGCATATACGTACGTATATATAAGCATATGTTTACATATGTACAAATATACAGCCATCTGTACACACACACACACACACACATGCATATACAGGAGTGCCCCACTTATACAGCAGGTTAGGTTCTGGGCTACTGCTGTAAAGCCAAAAAAAAAAAAATGCTGTAAAGTGAAATGTGACATTTTTATCACTTTCAAATGCATATAAAAATCTGACATGTTTACACTATCATATACATGTATTAAGTGAACAATAGAGCTAGTCCTAAAAAATGCATGTACAGTACACGTATTACTTAAAATATTTTCGTCCTTAGCTCATAGTGAATATATTTATTGTATGAGGTCTAAATAAATGAAGAATGAATATAATTGAAAACCGCTGTATTTGTGAAATGCCATAAAGCATGGCCTGCCTGTATATACAAGAACATACATACATGCATAAATACATACAAGTTTTTATATTTTGCTGCACTAGAATTTCATGACCGCCCTGCACTATTCCTTTTGTGTGCAATGAGGTAGAGGAGACTGAGCTTATGGGATACTGGGATACTTTTCTCACATCACGAAGTGACTAAAACATGGCTATTTTGTTCAGTCTCACTTAATGGTAGAGAAACAATGTGTTTATTTAAGCTGCAAATATTTCTTATAAGTAAATACAAAACTTCTTCAGTCACGTGAAAATTAAATGTCAAAACATTTTCTCATTTCTGGAGGGTATTTTGAAAAATAATATACATATTGAAACCTTGAGTGTTCTGTAAATATAACTGAAAAATATTTCCAAAAAGATAAAATGAACATGCTAAAAATAATTTGTTGCTTTTCAAATTATAAAATACGACTAAGGAATCCCCCACAGGTATTCCAGTGCAGGAGGACCCTGCATATACAGCATCTTCTTTGCATTGTTCTATGTTTTTGTTGGCTTCAAACTGAGCCATTGTTCATTATGTTCCACCCACCGGCGATAGTCACAGGCAGGTGGAACAATGGCTCAATTGAAAGCCAATGAAAACATAGAACACCAATAATAGGTCCTGTATATGCAGAGCTCTCTTGTATTTCACAAAAAAAAAAAAAAATTATGACTAGAATGCAAAGCAAACAGTGCAAAATTTGAAAGAATGCCAAAGGAAGCCCTGAAGAATGCAGTGAGCATAAAGCATTAAGACATGGCAGGAATAACTCACTGCTCCAACCATGACGGAGGTGCGGTGTTAGGGCTGCGTAGTTTAATGTTGAACTGTTTAAGGGTGGCTTCCAGAGCAGTCTGGTTGCCACTAAAGTATGCAGATACTGCATTGTGGAACAATAGTAACTGCTTATGCATTACTTTCACCTGCAAAAAATGAAGTATGTAAGAACTCTGAAAATTAGAGATTAGTTTCTTTTGTTTTAGCGGTTTTTTTTACTAGCCTTACAACATTGCTTAAATATTAACATGCACAATAAATATATAAATGTGTTCTCTTCTTTGGGTCGCTGCCTTGGTGGGAGATGGCTGTAGTGTTAAAAAAAAGTGTATAGAAAAAAAAACACAAATTAATTCTAGACATTTCTACATGGGTATAGTACAATTATACCCAAATAGGTACAACACTTGAGAAGTGCATGATGATAAATCTGCACAATTAGTTAGGACAATAGATTTAGCTAACACTGCTAGCTAGGGCCAGTGATTTGGTTAAAATTGTACAGAGACTTTCCTGCTTTCCTTAATTTTGCTACACTAAAATCATTTAAAGAGTTACCACTTGTCTGCTAGCATACTTCAGAATATGCTGCAAGAATTCATGCTTTATTCTTTGCCTTTAAAATTTACAAATTTCTTTCAACACTCCCTTTAAAATCTTAACAGTGTACATATCTTTCTATGCATCCTCCTCAAACACACTATTCTTCCTCATAAACAAAATTTTCAATTTCTAACATACCAAATTTTGAGCCTTTAAGCAGAAGTATTCATTAAAAACAGGCACATCTTGGGGAAGAAAATACATACAAAAATGCAAACAAATTGTATTGTAACAGTAGATAGTATAGGAATACCAACAAGTTGTAGATGACAGACACAAAAGCAGTAATTGCAAACTTTATGCAGCAAACAATGTTTCACCCGTATAACTGGCACAGGCTTTGTAAAGTCAGTAGACTATACCTGGAAAAAGGAGATTACACAGGCAGGAGATCGAGGTCAGGTGCAAGAAAAGGTCAGATGTATTGCCAATCAACTTGATGGTTGGTCTCAATAGGCTTTGTTTAGCAACTGCATTGCTAAGGGTTTGGCAATTTGTAGTAGCATGCTGGGTATACTTGTTTGGAAGGTGTTCATTCACTTAGCCTTGAATATAAAAAAGTGCTGTCCCTTAGCTTAGATTATAAATAACTCAATGTACAAAGGGTGTTCAGTCCCTTAGTTTCAATCTACAATATTCAGTTAAATATATTGGTATATATTAGATAGAGTAAAGGTCAGTAGGTCCCCTAGTACTTCTCTGTGAGGTTAAGTTAGGTCCGGTTCCCTAGGTGTAGTTGTTTATATTTTCTTCTAGTAGGCTTCTTTGTACTGTAATGATTTTCAAGATAATCTGCACATTCATTAAGATAGATGCAGCAGGTTTTGGAGAAAAGGGTATTGGTGGCTGACAGATGAGCTGGAGTAGATTAAGGAAGGACCACCTCAAGAAGGAAGTCAAGAAAAGTATGTGTTACAAAGACTGTATGCTTTAATTAAAAGGACCAGGTATTGTAGATGAAGGCTAAGAGAATAACAATGTATAGTGTGATGTATTTAGAATCAAGACCGAAAGATTAAATACCTTCAAAATCTTTTATTTGTAATTAAAGCTAAGGGACTGAACACCTAGAACTATATTCAGCATGCTATAGTACTAAAAAATGCCAAATCTTTAGCAGTACAGTTGCTGAACAAAGCCTATCATTGAGGCAAGCCATCAAGTTGAGCTACTATCACTGCATATGATCTTTCCTCACATCTGACTTCTCCTCACTCTTGCCTATATAATATCCTGTCCTCAAGTATATTCTATTCCCTTGAAAAAGCCTCTTTTACAAATGAAACATTATCTGAATAAAGTTTCTAATTATTGCTGTAGTCTAATCTACATGCTGTGCTAAATTTTATGAAGTGCTAAAACCACATGTTATTCACTGCAAGGAGTGGTGCAGGCTTGATTCTCTGTCCAATAATTATGGCCTACTCTCTGACCAGTCAGACTACCATAGGCTCCCAACTACTAACAAGACTTAATATTCACAATTTCAATGTTCCAACAGGATCACTACCTTGGTCTCTCATTAATAACACAAATTTGAATCCACACCTTATTTTCATCCAAGAATTTTAGTTTAATGGCTACATCTGCTCTGAGTCTATCATAATGAGCTTTGTGTCCATTAAAGTTTCGCTGAGCTTCTTCTAACTTGATCGAGCTGACTTCAGAACGAGGCTGTTGAGCAAGCATCTCCAAGTCACTCCGGTAAGCATCATACTCGATCCTGAACAAGAAATGACCATTATCATTATAATAATGGCAATGTGCTAAACCCACAAGGATCATACAGCTCTTGGAAAATGAGAGGTAATCAGGTTTGCTCTAAGGAAAGTGTAGCTCCAATTGCCTGGAACAAGATCCTTTCACCAACATCAATGCACTCCTCTCTCTTGAGGGGACAAGAAATCATCAGACAAATTATAAGAGCATTCATAATTTTAAAAAGTAAAGCTGCAAAAAACTTTCATTACCACTACCTCCCAGTTACACTAGTTACCTCAAAATACCCCAAAAAACTGCCCCAAAATCTGTAATTAAGCCCATAAACTAAGAAATAATATCAATATACAGTGGTACCCCGGTTTACGATATTTTTTCATTCCAGAATGCTGTTCAAGTGCCATTACGAAACGAATTTATCTCCTTAAGAAATGTTGTAAAATAGACTAGTCCTTTTAGACCCCCAAAATTACACTTACAAAAGCATTTAAAAAAATAAACTTACATAAAAGGGTGAGTTTGGGGACCATCGTAAACCGGGGTACCACTGTACAACAAATATTACTGCAAAATACAGTGGTACCTCGGTTAACGATATTTTTTCGTTCGAGAATGCTGTTCAAGTGCCATTACCAAACAAATTTATCCCCATAAGGAATAATGTAAAATAGACTAGTCCTTTTAGACCCCCAAAAATACACTTACAAAAGCATTTAAAAAAATAAACTTACATAAAAGGGCGAGTTTGGGGACCATCGTTAACCGAGGTACCACTGTATAAAGAATTGCAATTATAGATCTTGACTCTTTTCTAGAAGTTGTAAACAAGTGGTGGTTAGAAATGCAGCAGTGACATGGGATAGTGTACTCTCAAGACATACAGTGGACCCTCGGTTAACGAATACCCCGGAAATCGTGCAATTATGTAAGTATAATTTTGTAAGTTCTTGTGGAAGTGTATTTTTGGGGGTCTGAAATAGACTAACCTACGTGAAATTTTTCCTTAAGGGAGTAAATTCGTTCGGTAATGGCACTTGAGCAGACTTCAGGAGTGAAGTTTTTACGAAACTCGGGGGTCCACTGTAAATGGAACTTGAAATCAACTTTATATAAAAACCTGGGTTTAGTATTTTTCCTGATGTCTTTCTTACCCTTAACACACCCACCCATGATATTTCACCTCTGATGTAAACTGATGAGTGACCCTTCCCAGTTCATCATTTTACATGAATATAATATTCCTGGACCCCTTCCCCCCCCCCCATTTTTTTTGTTCCTTCTGCCATACAGAGCTGAATGATTAACTGAGGAAAATCTGCAGTCCCTGGATCTACAATATGACTGGCTGAGGAAGTTGAGCTACACTTCCTAGACATCCCATATGAGTGAGGAATTTTTTGTTTTTTTTGTGGAGGAGGGGGATTAACAGCCATGTGGTAGGTCAACTTCATCAGTCAATTATGTGATAGATTCAGGTGTAGCTCAACTTCCTCAGCTAGTCATTTGGGTGAGAGAGCAGAGGTGGGTGTATCAAAGGCAAAAAAAGCATCAGTAGGCCCAGAATATGTAGTGTGGCAGGGCAAATGTGCAAAGTTACTTTGTATATGTTTGATAGTGTGAAGTCTCACGTCACTGCCACACCTTTAATTGCCTGTTTATAACTTTTAGAAAATAGTGAAAATTGACGAAATTGCAAGTCTTTTTTTTTTTTCAGTGATATGTTGTATACTGACATTATCACTGTCATCATTTGTTAGTTTATGGGCTTAATAATCAATTTTAGAATAATTTTTTGGGTAACTAGTGTGACCCCATATAGAGTACATAAGACTTACTTTAAAACAAAACCTTTACTGTTAATAATTATAAGTGCACTGCATACACAAAATATGTATGAATGCATACATATGCAATGTTAAGGATCAATACTCCCAAAATCATGATTTTGTATATTGTAAATTGTTTACTACAGTGGACCCCGGATTACGTCATTATTTCGTTCCAGAATGCTGTTCAAGTGCCGTTACCGAACGAATTTGTTCCCATAAGGAATAATGTGAATTAGATTAGTCCTTTTAGACCCCCAAAAATACACTTACAAAAATACACTTACATAATTGTTCGAGTTTGGAGCAGTACGTAATCCGGGGGTCCACTGTATAATTTTTACCATTTAGTTGTAAGTTAATTTAAAGTTTGCCCACAATGCTCTGCATATTAGGGGCTTTTGGCATGTACACCCCATTCTTATAACCCATTGTACATCTTTGTATCATGTCACAATAAACTATTATTATTATTATAACTGAACACAAATGATACTGAGAGAATAGCATTTCAGACTTGAGCTAGATTATTTGTTAGTGCTTTACACATACCTGTGACATACTCATTACTGGTTTCAAGAGTTCTGCAGTTGCAGCCTAGCCTGAGGACAGGCTTCCCAGGTGACTGCCTGTTCAACCAAGCTGTTCCTACCCATGGTCCACAAGCCTACAAAGTCATCACAACCTGGTTATTCAGCATATACTGTAGAAATTTTTCTAGTTTCCTCTTTAAGCCTTCTACCTTTCTTCTGGCAATATATTTTTTAGTTTTACTGGTAGACGACTGAAGAGTTGTGGACCACGAATGATGATACAATGTACCCTAATTGTGCTGATATAAAGGACTTACTTATGTGAAAGAGAAATAACCTAGATAAACAAACGAATAATGATTAAGTAATTATCTGTAAAACAAATGAAAGGATATTAAGCAAGATATTAGAACAGTACAGAAATGAATAAAATCTTAACTAATTTGCATTGTGTGCATGTTCTTAAAATACTACTACTAAAATGTAAATCTTGTTTAAGCTTACCTTGCAGCTTCATACAATTTAACCGTAAGCAAAGTATCTTCCATAGTCTTGTTACATAAAGTATTTACTGATGAGACAAAGAAGTTCAATGCACCTAGAAGTGTCTCTCCATTCTTGGTAAGTGTCCTTTGAGTCTCTGCATTGTATATAAACTCCTCCTGAAGTTCTGGTGATTTCTGTGTAAAAAAGAAAATGAGAGAGATTACAGCAACCTATACATATTAACTACACACTTTTATCTCTTCCCTTGCCACTAATGTAATGTACTGTAACTGAAAGTAATTAAGCTTTACGACAGTTTTATTTCTTGAAATATTTAAATTCACAGCTTCAAATAAAATAATACCTTTATTGAACATTTTCTATTTCTGTTTCCAAATCCATCTTCCAGTGCCTAATATAATATGATTATTCATTATCATTCTATTTTCCCCCAATACATAGGTGGATGGCACATTCAGCAGACTAAGTAATGTGTCCCTCTCTTAGTAGAACATCTCACTCTCTTCCATATAGATATCCTTCACACCCACACCCTCTTCCATAAGATACCTCTCACACCCACACACACTTCCATACATTCACCCCTCACCTCCACATACTTCTCCCTATAGATACCCATCATAGTAACTGCCACAGTACGTATTTGTAATTACATATTTGAGTTTGCAGGGAGGTATGCTGTAGCCTTTGTTCTTGCCTCTTAATAGTTGACAGACTGACATGACTGAGCCTTGTCATCAGTGTTCCTTTTAGCCTGTGCAGATGCACAACAGGCGATCATACCATGCACTAATTAGCGAGACCATGCACATACATAATTAAATGATGAGAACTTCAACCATATTTGTAACTTCATGTTGTTATACTTCAACAGTTTAATTATTTTTTTGTTGTATATTCATTCTACCCCTTACATACCTATTGCTTCAGGTATATCTAAAAACTACATTAATGATATACAGTGGACCTCCGGTTAACGAACACCCCGGAAATCATACAATTATGTAAGTATAATATTGTAAGTGCTTGTTGAAGTGTATTCTTGGGGTCTGAAATAGACTAACCTACGTGACATTATTTCTTAAGGAAGTAAATTCGTTCGGTAATGGCACTTGAGCAGGCTTCTGGGATGAAGTTTTTTCGTTAACCGGGGGTCCACTGTACAGTGGACCCTCGGTTAACGAATACCCCGGAAATCGTGCAATTATGTAAGTATAATTTTGTAAGTTCTTGTGGAAGTGTAGTTTTGGGGGTCTGAAATAGACTAACCTACATGACATTATTTCTTAAGGACGTAAATTCGTTCGGTAATGGCACTTGAGCAGGCTTCTGCAATGAATTTTTTTCGTTAACCGAGGGTCCACTGTATATGATAGATTGTTATTTGTATAACACATCCAAACATTGCTACATTGCTCATCATATTTTTTTTCACACCCCTGTACAAAATTTGCTTCCACTGTCTCATTACCCATTTCATTCCACTTAAGTGAAAAAAAAAACAGATGATGATATCACAGCATAAAGCACTCCAGCATCACAAGAGTAAATAAGAATAAGCTTTTTACCAGTGTACAGTGGTACCCCGACTTACGATGGTCCCCAAACTCACCCTTTTATGTAAGTTTATTTTTTTAAATGCTTTTGTAAGTGTAATTTTGGGGGTCTAAAAGGACTAGTCTATTTTACAACTTTTCTTAAGGAGATAAATTCGTTTGGTAATGGCACTTGAACAGCATTCTGGAATGAAAAAATATCGTAAACCGGGGTACCACTGTACTCTGTAATCATCCATTCTCTGTGGAAGCCTAAACCCTATATGCAACCTATTCTTTACTTTTTGTCATTAATTATTTCTCTTTTCCAAGTAATTCTACCACATCCTTATTTATTAATAATATTTTTTAAATGTACATAGATATTACAGTGAGTGGCTTTGCAGTTAGTGTACAGATTCAGAAAGACCAAATACACAGCATTAGCACACTTAAAACTAGGTTAGAATTTTAATCTAAGTTACTGGTAATTATAACAGAATGGATTTGCATTTTTTTTTACTTGGCATATAAAAAATAATGTACAATGATCTAAGAACACTAAATAGTAAATAATGGTAGAATACTCACCAATGCCTGTAATAGCTGTCTTCCAAATTGCGTATATACAGTACTACATATATACCCTACATTACTATATATACATATGACATAAAACATTTAAACACATCATACTGTAAATAAACAAATATCCTCATATATAACCAAGCATAAAATACTAACTACATGCTAATATGGATTCACACACCAAAAGGTTACAAAGAATGTCATAGTAAAAATATCAGACAATACAGTGCTTGATATGAGCGAATACCCACTCTGAATATCTGTGCAACAAGATGTCTATGACAGTTGACCACAACCTCCTCCTCAACCTGAAGCATTATAGTCTTAGAGAGCACTCCTACTATTTATACATATTTATACAATCTTATTTAGTGACAAACACTAGCAAGTAAACATTAATGGAAAAACCAGATCTACTCTATTATTAAATGTTAAGTATTCTCCTGTTCCTTTATATTAATGCCCTGGTAAAATCTTCCAACAACTCAACCACAACATTACATTTATCACCTTAAGCCCTGACTTTCTGTAATTAAACTAGATGCATATCAAAGCCATTGCTCAAAATCTTACTGTTGTCCCTATAGACATCAAATAAGAGGAAGAAAGTTTTGACAAGCTTCATATCATATATAAACTTGAGATTGGGTATGGCATCACTGAAGTGGTGTACATACACACACACACACACACCCACACATGAGAATAGCGTTCCGATACCTCAGTAAGGAATCGTTCAAGACACTGTACACCATGTACGTCAGGCCCATACTGGAGTATGCAGCACCAGTTTGGAACCCACACCTGGTCAAGCACATTAAGAAATTAGAAAGAGTGCAAAGGTTTGCAACAAGGCTAGTTCCAGAGCTAAGGGGAATGTCCTACGAAGAAAAGTTAAGGGAAATAGACCTGACGACACTGGAGGACAGGAGCGTTAGGGAAGACATGATAACGACATACAAAATATTGTGAGGAATAGATAAGGTGGACAGAGACAGGATGTTTCAGATATGGGACACAGAAACAAGGGGTCACAATTGGAAGTTGAAGACTCATATGAGTCAAAGGGATGTTAGGAAGTATTTCTTCAGTCACAGAGTTGTCAGGAAGTGGAATAGTCTGGAAAGTGAGGTAGTGGAGGCAGGAACCATACATAGCTTTAAGATGAGGTATGATAAAGCTCATGGAGCAGGGAGAGAGGACCTAGTAGTGATCAGTGAAGAGGCGAGGCCAGGAGCTGAGTATCGACCCCTGCAACCACAAATAGGTGAGCACAAACAGGCAAGTACGTACGTACGTACGTGCGCGCACACACAGAGCTAGTAAATGATATTCTAATTTGAGGCAGAAAACAATTATTTTAATTTTTATGGCAAAACAAGGAACTGCTGCTACCAAAATACAGATGATGTGTAAGAGTGGTGTAAGCAGCAACAAGCTGCCAGCATGAGTGTACAAACTAATAAGTTTAAGGTTGCAGGCAAAAGGTTGGCCTTCTGTTTAAAGTTAACTCTTTTAGGTGAGTGATGGCTGGGTTGCAAAATTTAAAGCTAGGCATAATATTACAAATGAGATACTGTAGTAGGTGATTAGTTGCAGATGCTGCATAGCAAATTTGAACTGCACTTGTAGCAGTATGAGGTTTGTTAATAATTATCTTAGCTATAAAGCTTGAGGATTATTATATTCATTGAACATGCTAAACCATAAATGTCATTCAAAACTACACAACAGAGGTGATTGAGATGGTGGGGGGGAGAAGACGACATGGATATGTTGAGGGAAGAAAATGGCTTAAAGGATGGGAAAAGGTTTACAGGTGATGAAGCAAATCAGTGTTAGTTAAAAAATAAGAGAGTGAGTCTGCAATAAAGGTGGGATCCTGTACAGAGAAGGGTGGGTAAATTAAGCACATCAGGGCACTGCCAACCGAAATAAAGTTGGTCTGCTCTCGGATGAGAGGGACAACTCATCAAAAGGAGACTTGTAAATTATACTCATGTATAATTTGCTAGAGGAAAAACTTTGGGCTTCAGCATATATTAATGCAAATTCCAGCCACACGATACAAAATGTTATTATAGTTAAGGCTGTGAAACAAAGATTTAAAATACTGTATGCAAGTATGCAAGGGAGATGTCATGTCTGAGAGCAATGTGTGGTGTGAATATAATGTAGAGAATTCGTAGTTTCAAAATTAGGAGGAGGTGCGGGATTACCAAAACTATTATCCAGAGGGCTGAGGAGGGGTTGTTGAGGTGGTTCGGACATGTAGAGAGGATGGAACAAAATAGAATGACTTCGAGAGTGTATGAATCTGTAGTTTAGGGAAGGCGGGGTAGGGGTCGGCCTAGGAAAGGTTGGAGGGAGGGGGTAAAGGAGGTTTTGTGTGTGAGGGGCTTAGACTTTCCAGCAAGCATGCGTGAGCGTGTTAGATAGGAGCGAATGGAGACAAATGGTTTTTAGAACTTGACATGCTGTTGGAGTGTGAGCAAGGTAACATTTATGAAGGGATTCAGGGAAACCGGCAGACTGAACTTGAGTCCTGGAGATGGGAAGTACAGTGTCTGCACTCTGAAGGAGGGGTGTTAATGTTGCAGTTTTATAACTACGTATAGTGTAAGGCCGCCTCTGGCAAGACAGTGATGGGGTGAATGATGGTGAAAGTTTTTCTTTTTTGGGCCACCCTGCCTTAGTAGATGGCCAATGTTAATAATAAAAAAAAAAGTAATAACCTACCTGCACATTACAGCAACTCTTCAAACGCATGATTTAATAAGACCATTTTTAGTGCTGTAATCGATTGAAAAAATACATACTTTGTAAAACAGTAAGAATAAACCTTTACTTTTCTCAGTTTGAATACACTAATCTCACCTGATGGTCACATTCATTGCAAGTACAGTGGACCCTCGAGTAACGTACAAAATTCATTCCAGAAGCCTGCTCAAGTGCCATTACCGAACGAATTTACTCCCTTAAGAAATAATGTCAGGTAGGTTAGTCCAGTTCAGACCCCCAAAAATACACTTCCACAAGCACTTACAATATTATACTTGCATAATTGTACGATTTCCGGGGTGTTCGTTACTTGGGGGTCCACTGTACTGTACATGTTGATGCTTCTGTTTTTCTGCCCATGAACCCAGGTTTTGATCTAAGCAGCTAAAAGGTTCTATAAAAGCTTATGTTATAGACGATTGTACAGTGGACTCCCGGAGTTCGTACTGCTCCAAACTTGAACAGTTATGTAAGTGTATTTTTATAAGTGCTTTTGTAAGTGTATTTTTTGGGGTCTAAACGGACTAATCTAATTTACATTATTCCTTATGGGAACAAATTCGTTCGGTAACGGCACTTGAGCAGCATTCTGGAACAAATTAATGACGAACTCCGGGGGTCCACTGTATTTGTTACACATTTCAAAGTCTGAGGATGAAAAAGACAGAGGAGGATATGGATGATTGAAAACACTGAGAAATATTACAAGTTACACAATTAAAGAAGCAATTTGCAAATTATGCTTAAGTATGGGGTGAAATAAAGGTACTGGTAGCTACTCTAGCTAGTGGTTGTAAAAAAAAAATCGTACAAATAAGAAATTGATAACTGATTGATGGGTGGTGGTGGTCATAATAAAGTGCCTTCAGAATATGAAAAAGGAATTTCAATACAGATCCAAGGAATGCTGGAAAGAATATAAAATGTTGCAGATAATAACTTGGGTGATACTGATACTGGGAATCCAGGTTATGGAATGTCTACTGATGGCACGTATTCTACAGGTGTGAAGACCGAGTGATGATGGGTTATTATTGATGATGATATTACTTGGAACACTAAAATACAAGAGATTTGGATGAAGTCAAGGATCTTACAGATACGACTCCTCTAACTAACTTATGACTATGAGCTGACAGACTGCTATCTCTAGGAAATGAAATTAATATATTTGTTGTTAAACTTTAATCATATAATTCAGCCACAACTCTGCCACTGGATGCCAAGTTCAATTTTAGTGTATGTACAATACATTATCTTTTGTATGGAAAGAAAAGCATTTATATTTTCATTAAGCTGAAGACATTAGTTTTCATTTTCTTATTAAAGTACAGTATTAGGAATATACTTCAAATATATAAAATTAGTATATGAATGCTTTTTCAAAAAGCTTTTCACCACTGAAGCTAAGGTTATGAAACAGCAGGTCTCACTGAGGTGAAGGTCATAGTTTTTCACATTTTTGGTGTTCATTGATGATTTTTCTAGAGTATGCATTTTTTCTATTGGGAATTCTTCCACCAAATGCATTTATTTTAGTAAAGTGCAGTACTGTATATAGTTGTCAGGAAACTGTATGGTGGGCATGTATTTTTATGGTAGAAATTTACCAAGAAATATGTTTTTTTTTTTTAATCAGGTTTTGGGGGATTTGATACTTTTTTCTTGGTGTTTTTGGGATGCAATGTATTGATATTTGTAATAAAAATACTGTAACCCAAACCCCATGTTGAACCCACCTATTTAATATAATAAAAAATAAAGGGATTCAGGGAAACTGGTTAGCTGATCTCGAATCCTGGAGGTGGGAATTTCAGTGCCTGTAGTCTGAAGGAGGGGTAAAGATATGTTGCAGTTTTTGAACTGTAGTATCAGCACACCTTTAGCATGACAGTGGAGTGAGTGATGATGAAAGTGTTTCTTCTTTTTCGGGTCACCCTGCCTTGGTGGGAAACGGCCAATGCATTTAAAAAAAAAAAACTCATTGCATCAGTTTATCAAATGAAAATAGAGTACTGGACAGTGATATAGTACTATATCACTGTACTTTACAACAGCAATGGAAAAATACCACTTCATTGTACAAAAGCAATGAGGCAGAAATTGGGACACGAACTATCAAGCACCTTAGAGAAGTTTTATGAAAACAAAACTAATTCAAGATGTGAAGAAATATTTTCAAGACAGGCACATTTATACTGCTTCTAACCTTGACCTGCAGGAGCAAGGCATAGACATGGAATGAGAAAGATGGATCTAGAATTACTGTACTGTGCAAGAAAGGAATGTGCAATGCATAACCAAATAAAAATGAATTAAAAAAATGTGTGATGTGTGTGTCATTGTGTGGGTTACATTGTACCACCAGAAAATATCCAATAAAAAATGGGTTAAAGGAGTGAGATGCAGTTGACTCTTTTTAAAGTGCTTAAATGCACTTGAAATATCTGGAGAATATGAGGTCACCCTCTTCAAGGGAATTCTTATAGTAAAAAAGGCATAATTTGCAACTGTGGCTAAATGTCTACATTACTACTTTTTCTGAGTGTAAAGGAACAATGTCTCTTGCAATATGAGATGTTAGCTATGCATTAAATATTTAAGCAAAATGCAGGATAAATTTAGACAATTTTTAATACAAGGGATTTGGATGCATAACAGAAAAAGAAGATATTGGAGTAAGTCAAAGCACATACACTGTACATATTGCAAAAGGAAAAGAAAAGACCATTAGCATAAAATAAGGGGGCATTTCTACCTGTGCCAAATCTGCAAAAGCATCCCCCAACTGTTGTTGTGTTTGCACAACATGATAGAAATGCGAGGACAAAGCTCTTGCCAATCGTAATATCTGGGAGTATTTGCGTTGAGTGTCTCGAAGAGATTCAATTTGTCCTTCTAACTCTGAAAATGAAAATTTAAGGAAATAAATTGCAATGTCAATTTATGAATCTAAAAATATCTATCCAAATCAAGCTTTAAAAGCAAATACGTACATAAAATAATAACCACCAATCCTCTACAATGAATACAAAATTAACTTAATTATTAGCAAGCCTATATGCATGTTAAAATTAAAAGCTAACTTACCAATTATGCTGCATCTCAAGAATTGTAAAAGGAACTGCAGTACTCACCCGAATCTACTGTTCGAGATGATTTTCCTAACTTCTCAGATAAAAGCTGCTTGGTACACTTGTATGTGGAAATGGACCAAGACTTGATCGATTCCATTTTACTAGAACTTGTACGAACTACAGCAGCCCCACCATTTTCAGTGCCAGGAGTTGTTGGAGTAGCTAATGGAATGGGCGACATGGCTGGAAACGGCGAGATATAACAGTCCCACTTATTGCCGTATTCTGAAACATTCCTTACATAGGGGTCTAGGGCTTAAAAGTTCTTTCAAGGGAGGTGGAAAAAACAGGCACTTTCATTCAACTATCATTCATTATAATAAGAAAACTACATTAGGTAGTGTTCATTGTTTTAACCCTTAAACTGTCCACACACCCCAAACTGAAATCCTCTTCTGTGTCTACAAGTAAAATGGTAAGGAATCTTTTCTAAAAGTAATGACACTGAAACTGCAAAATTTGATGTAATAATTACTGAATTATGCAGGCACAAATTTGGAGGTCAGAGAGTACTTTATGCACCAGTGATTATGCCCTTCCATTTCACTAGTATGACTTCTGTACCATCCACTGATCACATGAAACTGCCCATTCAACTTTCAGAACTATCCTATGAAGTCAAAAATTTTGCCAATTTTATACTATTTTCAACATTCCAATTTAAAAAATAAGGTCGAAAACAAACAGTGTAAGCATTCCAGCCACTAAAGCAGCCTTCCCCACTTAATCGTGTACCCTGGCCTCTCCTCTATAACACTTACCCTCCATTCTGAATTAATTGTCATACGCAAAAAAAGTGAAGATTTTAGCTATTTCTCAACTAATAAACCATTACCACGAATGCCTGATCATGAGTCAGGTTATCCCATTAACTTATACATATCTAGTAAAAATTGCCCAAAATTGACTGCCAGCAATTTGAGACTTTTCTGCATCACCAGTATGTCTTCGTTTATCTACTGGCACCAAGAAACAACCAATAAAACCATGAAAATCACCCTAAAAAATGCCACAGTGTAACTTTTTTTTTAACCTGAACACAGGGTTAGAGGTTAACTGTTCTCATCATGCAGTACTGCATGGGGCAGGATTTTTTTTTACTGATACTGTGAAAATCCACCATACAGACCTACTCTCTCATGTCTAGACCAAAATTTGTCACTCATAACAAATCTGAGGGTGCTAACAATTGTATGTATTAGTATGTCATGGGGAGTGATCATTATGATTTACTAGAACATCATGGACAGCTTAAGTGTTAATCTCACACGATCAGTAAACTGTTAAATGGATCTGATATACGAATGTTTACTCTATATACAGTGGACCCTCGGTTAACGAACACCCCGGAAATCGTGCAAGTATGTAAGTATAATATTGTAAGTGCTTGTGGAAGTGTATTTTTGGTGGTCTGAAATAGACTAACCTACATGACATTATTTCTTAAGGACGTAAATTCGTTCGGTAATGGCACTTGAGCAGGCTTCTGCAATGAATTTTTTTCGTTAACCGAGGGTCCACTGTACTACTGTACCTAACAAAGGACAATTATATTCATTTTAAGCTCTTTTATTTTCTAGGATTCATAGTAATATTAATTACAGTACAGTATGTACTAAAATTTGATTACATGGTATATTAAAATAGAAGCATTAAACCCATGGGTCATACAACAATGTGTAATATGATTAACAACTTTAGCTTATAACATATAAGTCTGTTTTGAATAACTCACCAGGACTGCTTGCACTATTGGGCGAATTGTATGCTGACCCTGGGTTGTGAGGGTACTGTGGGAGGGATGTTGGTCGAGCCTGAGGTGGGGGAATGATCTGCGTGGGGGATGTGACCTGATTCTGTAATCCAGAATTTGGTATGGCATTGGATACAGGAATGCCTGCTAGAGGTTGAGTCTCCCCACAGTGTGTTCCATCATTCAAGGCAACTGTCTGCATTCCTCCCTCGCTAAGATCTCCATCCATGTTCACTACTAGTTCTGCAATAGTCAAAAAAAGTCTTTTGCCAAAATGTACACACTGGAACCCTTTAAAATGTATATACAGTATGTCTGTGTTAGCTATATAAGATTTAATCAAAGGTACCACTGCTGTCACCCACTATCCATCAGCAAGTCCCAAAAAGTATGTCCTTCTGCATAGTCAAATAATCCTCCACAGCACAAAAGTTCAGTTAGGAATATAAATACTGGGAGAGACAAACTGATGCAACAGCTACTCAGATAAGTCTTCCGTGAAGTTCTGAAGGACAAATCTTTTCTTAAGCTGTTGGTTTTCACAAAGCTTGAAAACATTTAGTATTTCCTCCAATTCAAAATGTGTAATCAAGTCTACATTATAGTCAGTATTATACAGTGAACCCTCGGTTTTCGTTCACCTCCAAACTTGAACAATTATGTAAGTGTATTTTCGTAAGTGCTTTTGTAAGTGTATTTTTGGGGGTCTGAAATGACTAATCTAATTTACATTTGTCCTTATGGGAACAAATTCGTTCGGTAACGGCACTCAAACAGCATTCTGGAAAGAATTTTCAATGAAAACCGAGGGTCCTCTGTACAATTATCACTCCCATTACCCAAAATTATTAGCCACCCAGGATAACCTAATAGTCAGTGCATCATCAGGGACTGTCTTATTTCCATTGGAGTCCTTGAATCTTGTCCTCCAGGATGCAACCCACAACAGTCAGCTAACACCCAGGTACCGACTTACTGCTAGGTGAACAGGGACAGCAGGTGTAAGGAAACACGCCTAACATTTCCACCCATGCTGAGTGAATATGGACACTCAGTATGCATACTGAGGTGAATGCACTGCCGAGCCATCTGAGCATTCTGATTAATTACGGATTAATTACTACGTATATTCAAGGGTCCACTGTATATTTATGTACATACAGTAAACACACTGTGCAGTTTCTTGCAACACGATTTAAAAAGTGCAATAAAAAATAGATAATGTGGGGAAATTTTGATATTATGTGCCATAAAGCTTTAAAGAATTACCTAACGCAAGAAATATTGATAAGTCTTACATGACACATTGCATCAAATAACATGCAAAAGCTGGGTACTAAAAGACATGGGAAGTTTTCCCTTCAACCCAGGTTGGGCCATTTTTCCCAAAGGATGGGTCAAGTGCATTTGTGAGAGCACAGCTTCCCTTCCCCACTGCTACCTGTGTCATCTACACTTGCTGCCTTGAAACATCTTATGTCTCACTCACTGTTTATTGAATAATTTTAGATACTTTTTATCACCCTATCTCATCTCTGGCTACTGAACATGGCATCCAAGAGGAACAGTGACACTGGAGGTGCCAAGAAGAATAAGTGTGAATCTATATTTTTTTATTTTTTTTATTTTTTTATTAACACATCGGCCGATTCCCACCAAGGCAGGGTGGCCCGAAAAAGAAAAACTTTCATCATCATTCACTCCATCACTGTCTTGCCAGAAGGGTGCTTTACACTACAGTTATAAAACTGCAACATTAACACCCCTCCTTCAGAGTGCCGGCACTGTACTTCCCATCTCCAGAACTCAAGTCCGGCCTGCCGGTTTCCTGAATCCTTCATAAATGTTACTTTGCTCACACTCCAACAGCACGTCAAGTATTAAAACCATATGCCTCCATTCACTCCTATCAAATACGCTCACACATGCTTGCTGGAAGTCCAAGCCCCTCGCACACAAAACTTCCTTTACCCCCTCCCTCCAACCTTTCCTAGGCCGACCCCTACCCCGCCTTCCCTCCACTACAGATTTATACACTCTCGAAGTCACTCTGTCTCGTTCCATTCTCTCTACATGTCCAAACCACCTCAACAACCCCTCCTCAGCTCTCTGAACAATCGTTTTGGTAATCCCGCACCTCCTAATTTCCAAACTCCGAATTCTCTGCATTATATTCACACCACACATTGACCTCAGACATGACATCTCCACTGCCTCCAGCCTTCTCCTCGTTGCAACATTCATCACCCATGCTTCACACCCATATAAGAGCGTTGGTATAACTATACTCTCATACATTCCCTCTTTACTTCCATGGACAAGGTTCTTTGTCTCCACAGACTCCGAAGTGCTCCACTCACCCTTTTCCCCTCATCAATTCTATGATTCACCTCATCCTTCATAGACCCATCCGCCGACATGTCCACTCCCAAATATCTGAATACATTCACCTCCTCCATACTCTCTCCCTCCAATCTGATATCCAATCTTTCGTCACCTATTCTTTTTGTTATCCTCATCACCTTACTCTTTCCTATATTCACTTTCAATTTTCTTCTTTTACACACCCTACCAAATTCATCCACCAACCTCTGCAGCTTCTCTTCAGAATCTCCCAAAGCACAGTGTCATCAGCAAAAAGCAACTGTGACAACTCCCACTTTGTATTTGCTTCTTTATCTTTTAGCCCAACACCTCTTGCCAAGACCCTCGCATTCACTTCTCTTACAACCCCATCTATAAATATATTGAACAACCACGGTGACATCACACATCCTTGTCTAAGGCCCACTTTTACTGGGAAATAGTCCCCTTCCCTCCTACACACTCTAACCTGAGCCTCACTATCCTCATAAAAACTCTTCACTGCTTTCAGTAACCTTCCTCCTATTCCATACACCTGCAACATCTGCCACATTGCCCCCTATCTACCCTATCATACGCCTTTTCCAAATCCATAAATGCCACAAAAACATCTTTACCCTTATCCAAATACTGTTCACCTATATGTTTCACTGTAAACACTTGGTCTACACACCCCTACCTTTCCTAAAGCCCCTTGTTCATCTGCTATCCTGCTTTCTGTTTTACTCTTAATTCTTTCAATAATAACTCTACCATACACTTTACCAGGTACACTCAACAGACTTATTCCCCTATAATTTTTGCACTCTCTTTTGTCCCCTTTGCCTTTATACAAAGGAACAATACACGCTCTCTGCCAATCCCTAGGTACCTTACCCTCTTCCATACATTTATTAAATAATAGCACCAACCACTCCAAAATTATATCCCCACCTGCTTTTAACATTTCTATCTTTATCCCATCAATCCCAGCTGCCTTACCCCTTTCATTCTACCCACTGCCTCACGAACTTCCCCTACACCCACAACTGGCTCTTCCACACTCCTACAAGATGTTATTCCTCCTTGCCCTACACACGAAATCACAGCTTCCCTGTCTTCATCAACATTTAACAAATCCTCAAAATATTCTCTCCATCTTCCCGATACCTCTAACTCTCCATTTAATAACTCTCCTCTCCTATTTTTAACTGTCAAATCCATTTGTTCTCTAGGCTTCCTCAACTTATTAATCTCATTCCAAAACTTTTCTTATTTTCAACAAAATTTGCTGATAACATCTCACCCACTCTCTCATCTGCTCTCTTTTACATTGCTTCACCACTCTTTTAACCTCTCTTTTTCTCTCCATATACTCTTCCCTCCTTGCATCACTTCTACTTTGTAAAAACCTCTCATATGCTAACTTTTTCTCCCTTACTACTCTCTTTACATCATCATTCCACCAATCGCTCCTCTTCCCTCCTGCACCCACTCGCCTGTAACCACAAACTTCTGCTGAACACCTAACACTACATTTTTAAATCTACCCCATACATTTTCGACCCCATTGCCTACACTCTCACTAGCCCATCTATCCTCCAATAGTTGTTTATATCTTACCCTAACTGCCTCCTCTTTAGTTTATAAACCTTCACTCTCTTTTACTTACTGATTCTATTTTCCTTGTATCCCATCTACCTTTTACTCCCACTGTAGCTATAACTAAAAAGTGATCTGATATATCTGTAGCCCCTCTATAAACATGTACATCCTGAAGTCTACTCAACAGTCTTTTATCTACCAATACATAGTCCAACAAACTACTGTCATTACGCCCTACATCATATCTTGTATACTTATTTATCCTCTTTTTCTTAAAATATGTATTACCTATAACTAAACCCCTTTCTATACAAAGTTCAATCAAAGGGCTCCCATTATCATTTACACCTGGCACCCCAAACTTACCTACTACACCCTCTCTGCATGTTTCTCCCACTTTAGCATTTAGGTCCCCTACCACAATTACTCTCTCATTTGGTTCAAAAGTTCCTATACATTCGCTTAACATCTCCCAAAATCTCTCTCTCCTCTACACTCCTCTCTTCTCCAGGTGCATACACGCTTATTATGACCCACTTTTCGCATCCGACCCTTATTTTAATCCACATAATCCTTGAATTTACACATTTATATTCCCTCTTTTCCTTCCATAACTGATCCTTCAACATTATTGCTACCCCTTCCTTAGCTCTAACTCTCTCAGATACTCCTGACTTAATCCCATTTATTTCTCCCCACTGAAACTCGCCTACCCCCTTCAGCTTTGTTTCGCTTAGGGCCAGGACATCCAACTTCTTTTCATTCATAACATCGGCAATCATCTCTTTCTTATCATCCGCACTACATCCACGCACATTCAGACAACCCAATTTTATAAAGTTTTTCTTCTTCTCGTTTTTAGTAGATTTGTACAGGAGAAGGGTTACTAGCCCATTGCTCCCGGCATCTTAGTCGCCTCATACGACACGCATGGCTTACGGAGGAAAGATTCTTTTCCACTTCCCCATGGACAATAGAGAAAATAAAAAGAACAAGAGCTATTAAGAAAAAGAAGAAAAACCTAGATGTGTGTATGTATATATATGCATGTGTATGCCAGTGTAGTGTGACCTAAAGTGTAAGTAGAAGTAGCTAGATATACCTGTTATCCAGCGTGTTTATGAGACAGAAAAAAGACACCAGCAATCCTACCATCATGTAAAACAGTTTCAGGTTTCTGTTTCACAGTCACCTGGCAGGACGGTAGTACCTCCCTGGGTGGTTGCTGTCTACCAACCTACTACCTACTATAATGGTACTGAAATAACTGGAAGTTTTAGATATGGTTACAAGTGGTGCTTGTGTGAATGAAACTACTCATGCTTTTTTTATGTCAATGAATCAATCTTTCATAATAAAAGAAACAATGCGAGGAAAATAAAAGCTGGTGCAAGAACTAATGCAGACTGTGAGCAGCTCATCTTGCTATCTTACAATCTCTGGACCCAAATATGAAAACTGTGCTTTTACCACCAAATACTACATTGATACAGCCACTGGATTCAGGAGTTTTTAAGATATTAAAGTTCCACTATGCATGCAGGGTAACAGAAAAACTCTTCGCAGCAATGGACAACAGCTCTGAGATTGGCATGCCAGAGATCTGGCATAAATATTACATTGCAGAAGCACTTTTGCACATAAAGGTGTCATGGGATGAAGGTCCCAAATCAGTCATTTATGCAGGTTGAAATCACTTGGAGCCTTCTCTGGTGAATAATAATTTCTCAGGCTTTTCCTCAGCAACAAATCAGGTTCAGAAAATTGTGGCTCTGGCAAGAACTGGGAGAGCTGCAGGCTTGGAAGACATGCATGAAGACAAAAACGAAGTGTTAGAAGAGGATGATGAAGAACCAACCTCTGATGAATTGCTGGAGGAGCTCAATTCCTAGTTGAGAGAGGCACATAAATATAAAAAGAGGATCAGGAAGAACAAACTGAAGCTAAACTGTTAATACTACAGGAGTTAATGAGTAGTTCCATTTAATTGATAAAGTTGTATTTTTTTTTTTTTCACTGAAAATGATCCTGACAAGTCTAGAAGTACTGTTGTGAGGTGGTGGGGTCTGGAGCAGCTGATGCAAGATAAAAACAGGCCAAAGTTGCATAACAGAATACATAAGCACTCCAATACAACCATCAATTACTGACAACTCTGCATCCATATCAGTACTAAAACCACTTATAAACCTCAGCTCAGTAAGCCCATATTAACCCTCTCCAAACACTTCAGTCTTAAGAACTACTGAAATATAAGGCAAGTTATATAGTAGTAATTTTACCTAGTACAATAGTAAACAAAATTTTGGTTGGTAACTGTGGAGGTGTCTGCAATGTAACTAGTTTTCCCATATGTTCTTCACTGTATGTAACACTATCTTTACACTACACACCAATTTTCAGGAATGTAAACCCCACATTATGTCAAGGTACAGGTCGGCCATCACTAATCCGGTAATCAGTTATCCGGTTCCATCAGTAATCCGGCACTAATTTCGGCTAGCATAATTTCAAATTTCATCATTATTCTGACTCAGAAATTGTGCAGATGGTTGTAAATCCACAGCAGCAAGCCAGTGGAGGAGAAAGCAGTGATGAAAATGAGGAAGATGTAGCAGAGTGTCTCTTTGATAGGTTAATTAAGTGTATTCTAACCTAACCACTCTGTAATCCAGCAAACTCACTAATCCGGCACACTACAGGTCCCAATGATGCCGGATTAGTGATGGCCGACCTGTACTTCATGTATGCATGTATTCACAGAGTTATGTTTGTAGGGGTTAAATCTTAACTAACTGACAGTACTGATTCCTGGCCTTTTAGTTCCTGTCATACCCACTTTTAAAACTATGCATTCACTTTTCTTTCACCACTTCCTCATCCAACTCTCTCAACTTTCTTATCACTCTAAAACAAAGTATTATTTCCTAACATCCCTATAGCTCATCTATGTCATTAGCTTTAATCTATACCACCTTATACAGTACCTGTGCCACACATTTCAAAGTGTCTGTTCTTATCTGCCCTGTCAAATCTATGCACATAAAGGGCCCCAAAATTTGAAATTCATTACCAGTAAATACTAAAGTAACCAGGTCTGAACATCAATTTAAGACTCTTCTCAAAAACCACATACTCACCCTAAACTAAAAACTCCATACTCAATACTTAACTTTACCAAATAATATAATTTAATTATTTACTATTGATATAAACAACCTGCAAAATACTTTCAACTTGTCCCAATGTTATATCCCCAGATTGTTAATTTGAGTAAACTTGCTGTCTGCTATAAATAAAAACAGATGTACAACTCAAACTATGAACAGTTTCTCTAGTAGTATTAAGTAGTATGCCTATAATGCCATGGCATGATAGTGGCTCTCTTTGCACTGCAACTCATTATTGTAATTATATAATCTCAATGTAAACTTGCAAGGAAATAAAATTTGAATTTGAATTTGAGTGTACAGTGGACCCCCGAGTAACGAACAAAATTCATTCCAGAAGCCTGCTCAAGTGTCATTACCGAACGAATTTACTCCCTTAAGAAATAATGTCAAGTAGGTTAGTCCATTTCAGACCCCCAAAAATACACTTACAAAAGCACTTACAATATTATACTTACATAATTGTACGATTTCCGGGGTGTTCGTAACTCGGGGGTCCACTGTACGTATATTGTATGTTGTAATCATGGCTTCCCTATTTATTATCACTATTATTATTATTATTACAACATTCATGGGGAACCACTAAACCTATAGGAGTCATACAGTGCCTGGAAGAATGAGAGGCAATCAGTTTTGATCCAAGGAAGAAAAGATCAGTCATCCCTAATCCTCTTTTCTAGAATTATTTCAGTTCCTTTAATCTCTCCTCATAGCTTAATCCCCACAGTGTTGGGAATAGTTAAATTTGACTGCCAACTCCTCCTCTATGAAGATCCCGGCAGATGACGTGTTAACATTTCTAGAGAATAAATTTATCAGTTTTTCAAATGAATAATGTACTGCACTTGCTTATTAAAGGAGAAAACAGAAATAATGCAGCTGTGTATCGATGGTATGACATCCCCCATCAGACATATGAAGTTCATGGTTTGTGTTCCCATAGCCTAGGGCTGGCTCCCTCTGATCATGCAACCACTTACTAGCCAAACCTTTCAGTACTTAACCTGTATGACAGACAGACACACACGGACAAAGACTGCAAACCTCGCTCAAGGAGAAAGATCTTGGGGTGAGTATAACACCAAGCACGTCTCAGGAAGCACACATCAACCAGATAACTGCTGCAGCGGGGTCCCACAGGGGTCAGTCCTAGGACTAGTGCTATTCTCGGTATATGTGAATGACATGACGGAAGGGATAGACTCAGAAATGTCCCTGTTCGCAGATGATGTGAAGTTAATGAGGAGAATTAAATCAGATCAGGATCAGGCAGGACTTCAAAGAGACCTGGACAGGCTGGACACCTGGTCCAGCAACTGGCTTCTTGAATTTAACCCTGCCAAATGCAAAGTCATGAAGATCGGAGAAGGGCAAAGACCACAGACAGAGTATAGGCTAGGTGGCCAAAGACTGCTAACCTCGCTCGAGGAGAAAGATCTTGGAGTGAGTATAACACCGAACACGTCTCCTGAACACATCAACCAGATAAATGCTGCAGCATACGGGCGACTGACAAACCTGAGAATAGCGTTCCGATACCTTAGTAAGGAATCGTTCAAGACACTGTACACCTTGTACGTCAAGCCCATACTAGAGTATGCAGCACCAGTTTGGAACCCATACCTGGTCAAGCACGTCAAGAAATTAAAGAAAGTGCAAAGGTTTGCGACAAGGTTAGTTCCAGAGCTAAGGGAAATGTCCTACGAAGAAAGGTTAAGGGAAATCGGCCTGACAACACTGGAGGACAGTAGGGTTAGGGGAGACATGATAACGACATACAAAATACTGCATGGAATAGACAAGGTGGATAGAGACAGGATGTTCCAGAGAGGGGACACAGAAACAAGGGGTCACAATTGGGAGTTGAAGACTCAGATGAGTCAAAGGGATGTTAGAAAGTATTTCTTCAGCCAGAGAGTTGTCAGGAAGTGGAATAGTCTAGTAAGTGATGTAGTGGAGGCAGGAACCATACATAGCTTTAAGACGAGGTATGATAAAGCTCATGGAGCAGGGAGAGAGGGGACCCAGTAGCGATCAGTGAAGAGGTGGGGCCAGGAGCCGAGTCTCAACCTCTGCAACCACAATTAGGTGAGCACACGCACCTAGAAAGGAATGAGTTTATCAACGACGGCCAGCACGGTTTCAGGGACGGGAAATCCTGTGTCACAAACCTACTGGAGTTCTATGACAGGGTGACAGCAGTAAGACAAGAGAGAGAGAGAGAGAGAGAGGGGTGGGTAGATTGCATTTTCTTGGACTGTAAGAAGGCATTTGACACAGTTCCACACAAGAGATTATTGCAAAAGCTGGAGGACCAAACAGGGATAACAGGTGAAGGCACTCCAATGGATCAGGGAATACCTGTCAGGAAGACAGCAGCGAGTCATGGTACGTGGTGAGGTGTCAGAGTGGGTGCCTGTTACGAGTGGGGTTCCACAGGGGTCAGTCCTAGGACCGGTGCTGTTTCTGGTATTTGTGAACGACATGACGGAAGGAATAGACTCTGAAGTGTCCCCGTTTGCAGATGATGTGAAGTTGATGAGGAGAATTCAATCGGACGAGGACAAGGCAGAACTACAAAGGGTCAGGCTGCAAGCCTGGTTCAGCAATTGGCTCCTCGAGTTCAACCCCACCAAATGCAAAGTCATGAAGATTGGGGAAGGGCAAAGAAGACTGCAGATGGAGTACAGTCTAGGGGGCCAGAGACTACAAACCTCACTCAAGGAAAAAGATCTGGGGGTGAGTATAACACCAGGCACATCTCCTGAGGCGCACATCAACCAAATAACTGCTGCAGCATACGGGCGCCTAGCATACCTACGAACAGCATTCCGACATCTTAATAAGGAATCGTTCAATAATCTTTACACTGTGTACGTTAGGCCCATATTGGAGTATGCAGCACCAGTTTGGAACACACACCTAGCCAAGCACGTAAAGAAACTAGAGAAAGTGCAAAGGTTTGCAACAAGCCTAGTCCCAGAGCTAAGGGGTATGTCCTACAAGGAGAGGTTAAGGGAAATCGACCTGACGACACTGGAGGACAGGAGAGATAGGGGGGACATGATAACGACATAAAATACTGAGAGGAATTGACAAGGTGGACAGAGATAGAATGTTCCAGAGATGGGACACAGCAACAAGGGGACACAGTTGGAAGTTGAAGACTCAGATGAATCACAGGGATGTTAGGAAGTATTTCTTCAGTCACAGAGTGGTCAATAAGTGAAATAGCTTGGGAAGTGATGTAGTGGAGGCAGTATCCATTCATAGTTTCAAGAAGAGGTATGATAAGGCTCATGGCGAAGGGAGAGTGACCCAGTAGTGGCCAGTGAAGAGGCGGGGCCAGGAGCTATGACTCGACCACTCGACCCCTGCAACCACAACTAGGAGAGTACGTACGCGCACACCCACACACACCCCCACCCCACACACACACACACACAGTATATATATACAGTGGTACCTCGAGTTACGATGGTCCCCAAAAATCGCTCTTTTATGTAAGTTTATTTTTTTAAATGCTTTTGTAAGTATATTTTTGGGGGTGTAAAAGGACTAGTCTATTTTACATTATTCCTTATGGGGATAAATTTGTTTGGTAATGGCACTTGAACAGCATTCTCGAACGAAAAAATATCGTAACTCAAGGTACCACTGTATATGTATATATAAACAAAGAGACCAAAATGATGACCAGGATAGTGCATCGTTTTGTGATGAGGACAAATATGGAAACAGTTCAGTAATATTGCATTTATGCTATGCCTAACTTAACCAACTTTAAATAAAAAAAAATTATCACTGAAAAGATAATCAGACAATGCTTAAAATGCAGTACTATATTAACTTTGTTATATTATATTTAATGTTCAGTATTAAAGTCATAGGGTCATAGAAGCACTTGGGGTATGGAAGAGCACGGTACTTACAATTCCTTGGATCAAGAGTCCTTCACTAGCGTTGAAGATATATTCAAAAACCTTGGTAAATTGCCCCAAGATATTACAAAAGTTACCTTCAGACTACATAACGAGTCAGCTGTTAACCCTTTGACTGTTTCGGTCATATATATACGTCTTACGAGCCACTGTTTCGGGCGTATCAATACGCCTAAATTCTAGCGGCTTCAAATCAAACGGGAGAAAGCTGGTAGGCCCACATATGACAGAATGGGTCTGTGTGGTCAGTGTGCGCAGTATAAAAAAAAAATCATGCAGCACGCAGTACATGAGAGAAAAAAACTCTGACCATATTTTTGGATTAAAACGCCGACTTTGAGGTGTATTTTCGTATAGTATTTATGGTTGTATTCTCTTTTTTATGGTCTCATTTGATAGAATGGACAACATACTAGAGAAATATAGATGATTTTGATTAGTTTTATGATGAAAACGACTTTGAAATTGAGCTCAAAGTAGGAGAAATGTTCGATTTTTGCAAATGTTCAAGAGTAAACAAATCACGCCACGCGTTCAATACACATCAATTGGTAAGTCTAATATTCTTTCACAAGTGCACTGATATTATTTATACCATTTTTACAATAATGCAATAGTCTGCATAACAGTAAATCTACTATTTTTTATGTGAATAAAAAATCAAAATAGAAAGCAAAAGTAATGTAAGAGGGGCCTAAAGACGTTACTAATGAACAGATAACATCTTATTTTAGTGCCAGGAATGTCTGCATTGTTTATTCTGGACCCTATTTTGAAATTGACAACTTTTTTATTTTGCATGAAATTGGCCAAATTGCCAATTTCTGATCACTTTATTGGGTAGTTCAAATCGATAAATTGGTGGTTTCTTGTACTCAATCGATAGAAGAAATGGAGTTCTAAAGAAATATCTATGAGTTTGGTCAACTGGAACAACACAATTTACCGAAAATAGAGCTCAAAGTCGGCGAAATTGCCGATGCGTATATATTGCTGAGATCACTAACTTCGCGAGAGCGTAATTCCGTGAGTTTTCAATCAAATTTCAAACTTTTGGTGTCTTTACCATCGGGAAACGATTCTTTATAATTTCATAAGAAAAAATAATTTTTTTTTTTTTTAAATTTTGTGACAACAGGAGAGCACTCAGGATTGAGGGTTGCGACAGTCAAAGGGTTAATAACTTTATAACAGCTAATATTAACATTGACTGGCATAATGAGTTAGAAACATATTCAGATACTAATGAATGCATCAAGAATTTCCTTAATAAAACCCACCACCTCTATAACAAACACTGCCCTAAAATAACTAAACAGATCACAGCTAAAAGACTTAACAATCCCTGGCTAACACCCAGCATCCTTAAATCCATTAACAAAAGGCACCAATATGAAAAACAATACAGAAGGGGTCTAATAACCAGAGAACAATCCAAACGCTACTCATCAATCCTTACCAGCCTGATAAGAAGGTCAAAAAAATTGTATTATGAGAACAGACTCCAGAACATAAAAGGTGATATGAAAAAGACCCTATCTGCAATTTTAGGAAATAAAAAGATATCCAAAAACACCACCCTCAAATTATCAAAAACAGATGAACCTCTACTCTCACCAACTGAGACAGCAAACAGACTTAATGTTTTCTTCTCCACCATAGGAAAGAATCTAGCGAGTAAAATCCCAAGCTCAAACACCCGTCCAACAGACTACCTCACCAACACCTACCCAAATACACTATTCCTAGCTCCTACCAACCCAATTGAAGTCTTGCTCATAATCAACACCCTTAAAAACAAAGCAGGAGACATAAACAGCTTACCACCTTTTATGTACAAAAAAGCTTCACAGGTACTGTCAAATTACAGTGGACCCCCGAGTTTCGTAAACCCCGGAAATCGTACATTTATGTAAGTATAATATTGTAAGTGCTTGTGGAAGAGTATTTTTGGGGGTCTGAAATAGACTAACCTACGTGACATTTTTCCTTAAGGGAGTAAATTCGTTCAGTAATGGCACTTGAGCAGACTTCAGGAGTGAAGTTTTTACGAAACTCAGGGGTCCACTGTATAGCAACACTATTCAATAAATCCATTGAATCCTCTACCTTAACATTAATTCTCAAAATAGCTAGGGTCACCCCGATCCACAAAGGAGGTGATCAAACAGACTTGAATAATTATAGACCAATTTCTAATTTACCACTGTTTTCTAAAATCTTCGAAAAATTAATTCATAGACAGATCTATTCTTACCTCGTCTCACACAATGTACTCAACCCCTGTCAATTTGGATTCAGGACCAACAAGAGCACAAACGATGCTATTATACACATGTTAGAGTTAATATACACAGCACTTGAGAAGAAAGAAGTCCCACTGGGAATCTTCATTAATCTACGCAAAGCTTTTGATACAGTCGACCATGATTTACTGCTCACAAAATTAGCACACTATGGTATAAGGGGGCACCCACTCAACTACCTAAAGTCATACCTTAGCAACAGAAGCCAATATGTGTACACGAATGGAGCGAACTCTTCCACACAACAAATTACAGTCGGAGTCCCTCAAGGAAGTGTCCTGGGGCCACTCCTATTCTTCATTTACATAAATGACCTACCAAATGCATCACAACTACTCAAACCCATATTATTTGCAGATGACACAACATATGTCTTCTCTCACCCAAATCCAGTCATACTGGCCAACACTGTTAATGCCGAACTACAGAAAATATCAACATGGATGACGACAAACAAGCTTACTCTCAATACTGACAAGACCTACTTCATACAGTTTGGAAGCAAGCCACAAATGTTCCACTTAACATAACGCTCAATGGTTCACCCATCACAAGACTCTCAGAGGGAAAATTCCTAGGAATCCACCTTGACAGTAGCCTTAAATTCCAAACACACATACAACATATTTCCAAGAAAATCTCAAAGACAGTAGGCATATTATCAAAGATACGCTATTATGTGCCACAATCAGCTCTCCTTGCACTATATCATTCACTTATCTACCCTTATCTCACCTATGGAATCTGTGCATGGGAATCAACAACATTAAATTACCTTAGACCACTCATAACCCAGCGAAAGGCTGCAGTCAGAATGATAAATTCCCGCTCTAGACAGCATACTCCACCAATATTCAAAAGTCTAAAACTACTCACCGGAAAGAACATTCATACGTATTCTTGTGCCTATTACATACATAAAACTCTACACTCCGCTCAAAATTCTCCTCACCAACTTTAATAGGACCCATGACCACAACACAAGACACAGATCACTTTTTGATATACCCCGAGTCCATATCAACCTATGTAAAAATTCTATGCACATAAAGGGCCCCAGAATCTGGAATTCATTACCAGTATATATTAAAATAAGCTTGTCTGAAAATCAATTTAAGACTTCTCAAAAACCACCTCCTCACCCTAAACTAAATATTCATACTGTAAACTACTTTCAAAAATGCTCAATATTATTATCCCATAATACAATTTCAATTTTTACTAATATGTTAATATTATGTTACCCCCTACTCACCCAAAACTAAATCCTCATACTATAAACTACTTTCAAAAATGCTCAATGTTTTTTCCTTAAGATAATCTCAATTATATATTACCATCCTCCTAAACACTTGTTACAATTTAATATCATCATATTGTAATTATAACCCCTTCTCCTGTACAAATCTACTAAAAACGAGAAGAAGAAAAACTTTATAAAATTGGGTTGTCTGAATGTGCGTGGATGTAGTGCGGATGATAAGAAAGAGATGATTGCCGATGTTATGAATGAAAAGAAGTTGGATGTCCTGGCCCTAAGCGAAACAAAGCTGAAGGGGGTAGGCGAGTTTCAGTGGGGAGAAATAAATGGGATTAAGTCAGGAGTATCTGAGAGAGTTAGAGCTAAGGAAGGGGTAGCAATAATGTTGAAGGATCAGTTATGGAAGGAAAAGAGGGAATATAAATGTGTAAATTCAAGGATTATGTGGATTAAAATAAGGGTCGGATGCGAAAAGTGGGTCATAATAAGCGTGTATGCACCTGGAGAAGAGAGGAGTGTAGAGGAGAGAGAAGATTTTGGGAGATGTTAAGCGAATGTATAGGAACTTTTGAACCAAATGAGAGAGTAATTGTGGTAGGGGACCTAAATGCTAAAGTGGGAGAAACATGCAGAGAGGGTGTAGTAGGTAAGTTTGGGGTGCCAGGTGTAAATGATAATGGGAGCCCTTTGATTGAACTTTGTATAGAAAGGGGTTTAGTTATAGGTAATACATATTTTAAGAAAAAAAGGATAAATAAGTATACAAGATATGATGTAGGGCGTAATGACAGTAGTTTGTTGGACTATGTATTGATAGATAAAAGACTGTTGAGTAGACTTCAGGATGTACATGTTTATAGAGGGGCTACAGATATATCAGATCACTTTTTAGTTATAGCTACAGTGGGAGTAAAAGGTAGATGGGATACAAGGAAAATAGAATCAGTAAGTAAAAGAGAGGTGAAGGTTTATAAACTAAAAGAGGAGGCAGTTAGGGTAAGATATAAACAACTATTGGAGGATAGATGGGCTAGTGAGAGTGTAGGCAATGGGGTCGAAAATGTATGGGGTAGATTTAAAAATGTAGTGTTAGAGTGTTCAGCAGAAGTTTGTGGTTACAGGCGAGTGGGTGCGGGAGGGAAGAGGAGCGATTGGTGGAATGATGATGTAAAGAGAGTAGTAAGGGAGAAAAGTTAGCATATGAGAGGTTTTACAAAGTAGAAGTGATGCAAGGAGGGAAGAGTATATGGAGAGAAAAGAGAGGTTAAAAGAGTGGTGAAGCAATGTAAAAAGAGAGCAGATGAGAGAGTGGGTGAGATGTTATCAGCAAATTTTGTTGAAAATAAGAAAAGTTTTGGAATGAGATTAATAAGTTGAGGAAGCCTAGAGAACAAATGGATTTGACAGTTAAAAATAGAAGAGGAGAGTTATTAAATGGAGAGTTAGAGGTATCGGGAAGATGGAGAGAATATTTTGAGGATTTGTTAAATGTTGATGAAGACAGGAAGCTGTGATTTCGTGTGTAGGGCAAGGAGGAATAACATCTTGTAGGAGTGTGGAAGAGCCAGTTGTGGGTGTAGGGGAAGTTCGTGAGGCAGTGGGTAGAATGAAAGGGGTAAGGCAGCTGGGATTGATGGGATAAAGATAGAAATGTTAAAAGCAGGTGGGGATATAATTTTGGAGTGGTTGGTGCTATTATTTAATAAATGTATGGAAGAGGGTAAGGTACCTAGGGATTGGCAGAGAGCGTGTATTGTTCCTTTGTATAAAGGCAAAGGGGACAAAAGAGAGTGCAAAAATTATAGGGGAATAAGTCTGTTGAGTGTACCTGGTAAAGTGTATGGTAGAGTTATTATTGAAAGAATTAAGAGTAAAACAGAAAGCAGGATAGCAGATGAACAAGGGGCTTTAGGAAAGGTAGGGGTGTGTAGACCAAGTGTTTACAGTGAAACATATAGGTGAACAGTATTTGGATAAGGGTAAAGATGTTTTGTGGCATTTATGGATTTGGAAAAGGCGTATGATAGGGTAGATAGGGGGCAATGTGGCAGATGTTGCAGGTGTATGGAATAGGAGGAAGGTTACTGAAAGCAGTGAAGAGTTTTTATGAGGATAGTGAGGCTCAGGTTAGAGTGTGTAGGAGGGAAGGGACTATTTCCCAGTAAAAGTGGGCCTTAGACAAGGATGTGTGATGTCACCGTGGTTGTTCAATATATTTATAGATGGGGTTGTAAGAGAAGTGAATGCGAGGGTCTTGGCAAGAGGTGTTGGGCTAAAAGATAAAGAAGCAAATACAAAGTGGGAGTTGTCACAGTTGCTTTTGCTGATGACACTGTGCTTTGGGAGATTCTGAAGAGAAGCTGCAGAGGTTGGTGGATGAATTTGGTAGGGTGTGTAAAAGAAGAAAATTGAAAGTGAATATAGGAAAGAGTAAGGTGATGAGAATAACAAAAGAATAGGTGACGAAAGATTGGATATCAGATTGGAGGAGAGAGTATGGAGGTGGTGAATGTATTCAGATATTTGGGAGTGGACATGTCGGCGGATGGGTCTATGAAGGATGAGGTGAATCATAGAATTGATGAGGGAAAAGGGTGAGTGGAGCACTTCGGAGTCTGTGGAGACAAAGAACCTTGTCCATGGAAGTAAAGAGGGAATGTATGAGAGTATAGTTATACCAACGCTCTTATATGGGTGTGAAGCATGGGTGATGAATGTTGCAACGAGGGAGAAGGCTGGAGGCAGTGGAGATGTCATGTCTGAGGTCAATGTGTGGTGTGAATATAATGCAGAGAATTCGGAGTTTGGAAATTAGGAGGAGGTGCAGGATTACCAAAACGATTGTCCAGAGAGCTGAGGAGGGGTTGTTGAGGTGGTTTGGACATGTAGAGAGAATGGAACGAGACAGAGTGACTTCGAGTGTATAAATCTGTAGTGGAGGGAAGGCGGGGTAGGGGTCGGCCTAGGAAAGGTTGGAGGGAGGGGTAAAGGAAGTTTTGTGTGCGAGGGCTTGGATTTCCAGCAAGCATGTGTGAGCGTATTTGATAGGAGTGAATGGAGGCATATGGTTTTTAATACTTGACGTGCTGTTGGAGTGTGAGCAAAGTAACATTTATGAAGGGATTCAGGGAAACCGGCAGGCCGGACTTGAGTTCTGGAGATGGGAAGTACAGTGCCGGCACTCTGAAGGAGGGGTGTAAATGTTGCAGTTTTATAACTGTAGTGTAAAGCACCCTTCTGGCAAGACAGTGATGGAGTGAATGATGATGAAAGTTTTTCCTTTTTCGGGCCACCCTGCCTTGGTGGGAATCGGCCGATGTGTTAATAAAAAATAAAAAAAAATATCATATTGTAATTTGAAATCAAATTTATAACTAGAATAAACTCAATCAATTTCCCTAATATTTTATACATAGTCTATAAGTCATTAGATTAAGCTGCCCCTAATGCCATGGCATGTCAGTGGCTCTCCTTGTACTTCAGTTTATAATTGTAACTACCATTATTATTATAATCAAATAGAAGCGCTAAACCACAGGGGTTATACAGCGATTGTAACTACCTGTACTCTCTAGAACGCAGGCGGGAGAGATACATTATTATATACACATGGAAAATTCTCGAGGGCTTAGTACCAAACTTGCACACAAAAATCACTCCCTACGAAAGCAAAAGACTCGGCAGGCGATGTAACATTCCCCCAATGAAGAGCAGGGGTGCCACTAGCACGTTGAGGGACAACACAATAAGTGTGAGGGGCCCAAGATTGTTCAACTGCCTCCCAGCATACATCAGGGGGATTACCAACAAGCCCCTGGCTGTCTTCAAGCAGGCACTGGACAGGCACCTCAAGTCGGTACCTGATCAGCCGGGCTGTGGTTCGTACGTTGGACTGCGTGCGGCCAGCAGTAACAGCCTGGTTGATCAGGCTCTGGTCCAACAAGAGGCCTGGTCACGGACCGGGCCGCGGGGGCGTTGACCCCTGGAATTCTCTCCAGGTAGACTCCAGGTAGACCAATATCTATGTAAAAATGCAATGAAATAAAATTTACTTTACTTTACTTACTAAACCTATAAAGTCATATAGGGACAGTGGAATGGGAAGTGATTAGGCTTGATCTGAGGAAAGGGTAGCTCATTCCTTGGATCAAAAGCACTTTACCAGCCTCAAGGCACCCCTCATGGTGAGACTTGATACTATTACTGTAGTACTAATATCGTGACATTTTCTTGATAACATTTATGTTCATATTATCTTAATGGTCTTGATACCATGACTTCTTGATCTTAATGGCCTTAATACCATTAATAATAATAATAATATTTATTTAGACATGGTACAATGATACATAGGTAGACATGATACATAGGTATGAATGAGATGTACATGCCAAAAAACCCTAATATGCTGTGCATTGTAAATGTTATTTTAATGGTCTTGATACCATTACTTCTTGGTTATCTTAATGGTCTTCATACCATTACTTCTTGGTTATCTTAATGGTTTTGATACCATTACTTGGTTATCTTAATGGTCTTCATATCATTACTGTAAATGTTATCTCAATGGTCTTGATACCATGACTTCTTGGTTATCTTAATGGTCTTCATACCATTACTGTAAATGTTATCTCAATGGTCTTGATAAAGGGCGTATCACAACACATTCATAATGGCTCCCCTTATATTCCCTCACACACCCTAACTACAAACACTTGCAAGCCTCGGTTGCAGGTAGACTGTGAGACGTCACTAAGCACACAAACACCTTATTAATCATCAAATCCAACAGGTAAAGTAGGAAAACTTTGAGGCAGTTGAAGGCAGTTCCAGTCCCTCCCACATGTCGCCTCATTACCGCCGCATTAACACACTAACCAAGCCAGGTGGCCGCTGGTAATAACTCTGAAGAACATCTAACTCACAGCCACTCTAGTGGAAGTGTATTATCTACCTACCGGGGGCTGTGGTTCATAAAATTATAATATTTTGCTAGCTGTCAAATATCATCAAAACAGAGGCTGTCTGCTGGTGACGTCACATGCCGCGTATACCACTATGCTGCCCATCCTCTCATTTCATATAAATTTTTCTCGCTCTCGCAGTCACTCTGCTCTTGTTTCTCTCACACTTCTTCAGTTACATTTAATTGTGGATTTATTTTCACTTAGTTTGATGCTGAAGTAAGTGTTAATGTAGCACTATAAATGTCAAATAGTTTCGTAGAAAAGTGGTGCCACGTGCAATGCTACAACAGATTCATCCACAATTATATTTATTCAGACTATTTTATTGTTTATTAGCAAAATATATTTTAAGGAGGAATAAATTAATTTATTTATTTTAATTCATGAACAGACTACATTTGTGATTTACGTATAACTGTCCACAATCTCTTTGAAATACAGTGAAGTATAGTTTTTATGAGTTATCGTAATTTATATGCACATACACAAAAATTTGTATGTGTGTTTATAATGATCGTTATTGAGGTCAGGTCCCGGTCTGAGGTAGTCGATAATGTGTTCCTTAATATAATGTCTAATATTAGGTGAGTTTATTTTGGGTAATGGTAAGAAACGTAACATAAACTGAGAAGGAAACGCAACGTAAGTTAGTTTAACATCTTTATTATGTACCCCATACCCATCCTGTGGGCGGTAGTCAAAAGATTACAGAGGTACATAATTGGTCCAGAGACTGGACTCCAAAGTTTTGATAGCTGAACAAGTTACAGCGGTAATGAACTAGATCTGGTCACAATCATGACAAGTTGCAACGTAACTCAACGTAAAATATTCTACTTAGCATAACCCTAAACGGTTCACCCATCAGACTCACAGAGGGAAAATTCCTAGGAATATACCTTGACAGTAGCCTCAAATTCCAGATACATATACAACAAATTTCCAAGAAAATATCCAAAACAGTAGGCATACTATCAAAGATACTACTATGTTCCACAATCAGCTCTCCTTACACTGTATCATTCACTCATCTACTCTTATCTCATCTATGGAATTTGTGCTTGGGGATCAACAACATTCAATCACCTAAGACCACTAATAACCCAGCAAAAGGCTTCAGTCAGAATGATAACAAATTCCCACTCCAGACAACATACTCCACCAATATTCAAAAGTCTAAAACTACTCACCCTAAAGAACATCCATACTTATTATTGTGCCTACTACATACATATTGTGCCTACTCAAACATAAACCCTCCACTCAAACTTCTCCTCACCAACCTTAACAGGACGCACGACCATAACACTAGACACATCACTTTTTGATGTACCCCGTGATTAGATTTTGCCACCGAAGTGGCTAGTTTATTGTGCACCCCATATCCATCCTGTGGACGGTAGCGCAAGAGCATATGGATACACAAAAGGCCTAGGCACTAGGCCCCAAAGGGGTTAACAATTGTACATTTGGGTTTATATCTACATTTCAATTATCTGTTACAAGCAGGTATCTTATTTCATGAATAAGATATCTTGACATGTCACATAGGTTATTATACTGTCTATCTCTATATTCCTCAATAAGTGCACAATTAAGCACATAGTGTTCAAGACAGTGACCATATGCCTGATCACATAATTTGCATTTAGTTTGATCATCAGCTGTGTCTCCCAAACTGTCAGAAGTACCTGTAGCCAAGCCTAAGCCTGGCCACTACAACATCAGTCAGTCTGTTCACATTGCAAGTTGCTCCACAAACATGCCCATCTGTGCTCGCATTATCATGAGCACAGATAGGCACGTTCATGGAAATTAATTTGGATTTATATCTACAGTTCACTTATCTGTTACAAGCAAATTTAGGAAATTTGCTTAGAATAAGTGGTATCCTACCTTCACTAATAAGATATCTTGACATGTCACATAGGTTATTATACTGTCTATCTCTATATTCCTCAATAAGTGGACAATTCAGCACATAGTGTTCAAGACAGTGACCATATGCCTGATCACATAATTTGCATTTAGTTTGATCATCATCTGTGTATCTCCCAAACTGCCAGAAGTACTTGTAGCCAAGCCGAAGCCTGGCCACTACAACATCAGTCAGTCTATTCACATTGCAAGATGCTCCATAAACATACTTATCTATGTTCATGTTATCATAGTGGGTTATAGATCTACTCAGGCTTCTAACTACAAATCAGTCATGATTATAACCTTAAAAGTTAAAACAGCTAAATAACTGTATGTTAAAATAAAAGGAGACACAATAGGACATGTGCAGGTAATCTGTTCCACTCTTTTATTGCTATACAATAAAGGGTGTTTGAGGCCTGATCACTTACTGTAGGTACTCCAAAATTGTGTTCACTTCGCCTAGTACCATACTGGTTCGGCTGCTAACCTTGACAAACTTGGCAGCAAGATATTCTGGACACTGCTTGTGAGCAATTTTATAAACGTGATTTAGCTTATTAGTAGCCATCCACATAGATATTTTTAGGAGATCATCTTTGACAAGTATGACACGCACAAAATGCGTGATAAAGGAATAACAGGAAAAGTTGGTAGAACAAAGAGTAGTAGTAGTAAACAGAGTAAAGTCTGAGGCGGCTACTGTGAAAAGCTTTGTTCCACAAGGCACAGTACTCGCTCCCATCCTGTTCCTCATCCTCATATCTGACATAGACAGGGATGTAAGCCACAGCACCGTTTCTTCCTTTGCAAATGACACCCGAATTTGCATGACAATGTCCTCCATTGAAGACACTGCAAGACTCCAGGCGGACAGTTAGTTTAAATGGGCTGCAGAAAACAATATGAAGTTCAATGAGGAGAAATTTCAATTACTCCGATATGGAAAACGTGAGGAAATTAAAACTATATCGAAGTATAAAAAAAATTCGAACCACACAATAGAGCGAAAAACTAATGAAAAAGACCTGGGAGTGATAATGTCAGAGGATCTCACTTTCAAATCTAACAACATTCTATCAATAGCATCTTCTAGAAAAATGGCAGGATGGATAATGAGAACCTTCAAAACTAGGGATGCCAAGCCCATGATGACACTCCTCAGGTCGCTTGTTCTGTCTAGGCTGGAATATTGCTGCACACTAACGACACCTTTCAAGGCAGGTGAAATTGCTGACCTAGAAAATGTACAGAGAACCTTCACGGCACACATAACTACGATAAAACACATTAATTACTGGGAATGCTTGAAGTTCCTCAACCTGTACTCCCTAGAATGCAGGTGGGAGAGATACATGATTATATACACTTGGAAAATTCTAGAGGGATTAGTACCAAACTTGCACACGAAAATCACTCCCTATGAAAACAAAAGACTCGGCAGACGATGCAACATTCCCCAATGAAAAGCAGG
The DNA here is from genome assembly GCA_009830355.1 of Cherax destructor. Classification (NCBI taxonomy): domain Eukaryota; kingdom Metazoa; phylum Arthropoda; class Malacostraca; order Decapoda; family Parastacidae; genus Cherax; species Cherax destructor. The sequence continues at coordinate 124,500 of WNWK01001720.1, forward strand.
GGGCGCCACTAGCATGATAAGAGACAACGTAATAAGTGTCAGGGGCCCAAGACTGTTCAACTGCCTCCCAGCACACAAGGGGGGGGATTACCAATAGACCCTTGGTTGTTTTCAAGAAAGCACTGGACAGGCACCTAAAGTCAGTACCTGACCAGCCGGGCTGTGGTTTGTACGTCGGGTTGCGTGCGGCCAACAGTAACAGCCTGGTTGATCAGGCCCTGATCCACCGGGAGGCCTGGTCACAGACCGGGCCGCGGGGGCGTTGACCCCCGAAACCCTCTCCAGGTATACTCCAGGTATTAACAGTCTCTGAGAGTAGTCGGATCTGAGTGGTAGAAGAAGCAAGTCATGTCATCTGCGAACAGAACATTGTTAAATTCTCAATGTTTAAATTCCAGTACCTAAATTTTGTAAACCTAACCTAACCTTACAATCTGTATATTCATTGTATAGCTATTGAGTAAGACCTATCATAAAACTGCCTGAAAAGCCTAGGCATACCTAGGCATATTATTGGCCATCTTGTAATATCAACTTTAATGTATAACTATAAGTACCCCCCACCTTGTATTACATGAAATAAAGAATTTGAATTTGAATAAGATGTTATGCGTTGAGAGAACATTGATGTAAATGAGGAAGAGCAAAGGTCCAAGGACGCTGCCTTGGGGTACTCCTATGTGTCTACATGCTGAGTTGACGAGATTACTCCGTTGGTGAAGACATACTAGTGTCTTAGAGATACATAAATGGTATAAAATACCGACACGGTGGAAAAGTAAACACCAGTGGCCTGATCGCTAAAACTCGTTTCACACGTCGAGGGTCTGCGTTCGATTCCCAGCGCGGGTAGAAACATTGGGCGTGTTTCTTTACACCAGTTGTCTATGTTCACCCATCAGTAAAATGGGTACCTGGGTGTTAGTCGACTTGTGTGGGTCGTATCCAGGGACAAGGACCTAATTTGCCCGAAATGCTCTGCATAACAAGGGGCTTTCTATATAGTAGTATGGTCTGTATACCATGTGCATGTACTTGTAGTAAATAAAGATATTATTATATTATAATGCGATCATTTATTGACAACGTTTAGCCCACACAGTGGGCTTTTTCAAGTCACAAACAGATCTATAAATACTCATGTACTATTCACCCAGGTAGATCTCTGTGACTTAAAAAAGCCCACTGTGTGGGCAAAACGTTGTCAATAAAGGATCGCATTAGACTGCATTGGTATTTAATTTTCCACCTCTTCTGTTTTGGGGAAAACATGGAAATACAAAGACCCCAATGGAAATAAATCACTTTGACTTTTGTGGGGTTAATCTAAGTAATTTACATTATGTATGATAATTGTACTTATGTGTACCTGTATCTAAATAAACTTACACCTATGATTTCAGCCCAGATTCAGGCAACATATTTTTTCCCGGATTCCCGGGAGTCAATGCTCAATAAGGCACAAGCTTCAGGGGCTCTTAACAACCCAACAACAAAACCCTGTCCTTAGTAACACATGGCAACGGTGTGTTTACACACAACATTCTTGTGTTGAGGAGGTGTTGGGCTGCCATACTGAGAAGAAACCTCTGAGGAAACTGCACATATTGGAAAGAAGAAGAAGGGTTTCATCACGTAATTTGTCCTAGACGTGAAGAAGGCAGTCATGATGTTGCAGAATGTCCAGATCAGAGACGGAGAATACACCAAAACCATATACTCGTTGGTTGGTGAAAGTTATTAAATAATTTACAGCTTATTTTTTCCATAAAATAAGATTGTTTAGTAACAGTAGATGACTGCTTCTTGGTGGATTTGGACAGTTTAACTATAGTTTGAATAGTACAATCTTAAGTTGGTTTTATAGATGACAATAGTATTTTGTGCAATAACCCCAATGGAAATAAGTAACTTTTGACATTTTTGGGTTATCCTAGGTAGTTTACATTATGATAATTGTATTTACGTAGATGTTCCTAAATAAACTTACTAACAAGACGTAACCTAATCAAAGGAAACCCACCTAACCCAACCTAAAAATGACAATGTAACTTAATCTACTTTGCCATCGTTAGATATGCATCTTTACATACAGCTAACACCTGACAGACTCTGTAATAAGCGTTGATTGGTTCAAACATGCTGCATGACCAAAATAAATGTACTGTGCTATTTTTCAAATACGTAGTATCTCCTGAAACAAAAATTTCCAACCTACATATGTGGGTTGTATGTATTGTAAAGTGTAAACTAATGCCTGAGTTCTGCCGAGTAGTAGTCATAACTATAACCAATTATTTTTGTGTACACTTTATTTTTCCATGAGTTTATTTTTAAATAAGAATTGAAATTGCAAATATCGAACTTAAGCTGAAGGAATCTTACAGGAGACAAGAATTGCAGGAAGAACTAAAAGCCATAATACTAAAGTCCCAATACGACTCAGTGTTCAGTGTTGAACGAGACCCAAAATTTGGTCATCTCAAAAATCTTGGATATTATCCTAACTCCACAAGACTTTGAAAAGGCAATAAATGACATGCCCATGCACTCTACCCCAGGCCCAGACTTGTGGAACTCCATGTTTATTAAGAATTGCAAGAAGCCCCTGTCGCGTGCCTTCAACATTCTATGGAGAGGGAGCATGGACACAGAGGTCATCCCACACTCACTACAAACAGACATAGCCTCACTCTACAAAGGTGGCAGTAAAGCAATTGCAAAGAACTACAGACTGATAGCACTAACATCTCATATCATAAAATTCTTTGAGGGTTCTAAGAAGCAAGATCGCCAACCATCTAGATACCCATCATTTGCACAACCCAGGGCAACACAGGTTTAGAGCAAGTCGCTCCTGCCTGTTCCAGCTACTGGACCACTATGACAAGGTCCTGGATGCTGTAGAGGATAAGGAAAATACAGATGTAGCATACACAGACTTTGCAAAAACTTTGGACAAGTGTGACCACGGTGTAATAGCGTACAAAATGCGTGATAAAGGAATAACAGGAAAAGTTGGTAGATGGATCTATAACTTCCTGACAAATACAAAACAAAGAGTAATAGTAAACAGAGTAAAGTCCGAGGCAGCTACGGTGAAAAGCTCTGTTCCACAAGGCACATTACTCGCTCCCATTCTATTCCTCATCCTCATATTTGACATAGACAGAGATGTAAGCCATAGCTCCTTGTCTTCCTTTGCAGATGACACCCGGATTGCCATGGCAGTGACCTCCATCGAAGACACCACAAGAGTCCAAGCGGACATAAACCAAATCTTCAAATGGGCCACTCAAAACAATATGAAGTTCAATGAGGAGAAATTTCAACTCCTCAGATATGGAAAACTTGAGGAAATTAAAAATATATCAGGGTATACGACAAATTCTAACCATACAATAGAGCGAAAAGTAATGTGATGGACCTGGGAGTGATAATGTCAGAGGATTTGACATTAGGAAAATGATAGGATGGATAATGAGAACCTTCAAAACTAGGGATGCCAAGCCCATGATGATTCTCTTCAAATCTCTTGTTCTCTCTAACCTGGAATACTGCTGTACACTAACAGCCCCCTTCAAGGCTGATGACATTGCTGACCTGGAGAGTGTACAAATAACTTTCACGGCACACATAAGTACGATAAGGCACCTAAATTACTGGGAACAATTGAAGGTCCCTGATCTGTATTCCCTGGAATGCAGTCAAGAGAGATACATGATAATATACACTTGGAAAATCCTAGATGGATTAGTAGGTACCAAACTTGCACATGAAAATCACTCCCTATGAAAGTAAAAGACTCGGCAGGAGATGCAACATTCCCCCAATGAAAAGCAGGGGCGCCACGAGTACATTGAGAGACAACACAATAAGTGTCCGGGGCCCAAGACTGTTCAACTGCCTCCCAGCATACATAAGGGGGATTACCAATAGACCCATGACTGTCTTCAAGAAGGCACTGGACAGGCATTTAAAGTCAGTACCTGACCAACTAGGCTGTGGTTCGTATGTCAGTCTGCGTGCGGCCAGCAGTATCAGCCTGGTTGATCAGACCCTGATCCACCATGAGGCCTGGTCTCAGACCGAGCTGCGGGGGCATTGACCCCTGAAACCCTCTCCAGGTAAACTCCAGGTAATTACTTTTTCCACAAGATATGATTTTCTTCAAAAAAAAAAAAAAAAAAAATTCCTCTAGATAAAATTAACTTTATGCATGATAAGATTATCTTTCCATAAGATACCATCACTCTTCCACAAACTAATAATTTTTGCACATGATTAGATTATTTTTTTCCAAGATAAGATTACCGTTTCACAAAATAAATATTTTTCCATAATATGTATTTTTCCTTAATATGTATTTTTCCATTAACATATCTTGTCCTATTGTACATTTTTAAATGTATTTTTCCATTAACATATCTTGTCCTATTGTATGTCTATTGTAACTAAGTAACTTACTGTATTTTCACCATCTCCAGTCAGTCACTCCACAAAACTGATGATTATTGTATCAGTTTGAGCGCTTCCTTTTGATTATACTAATAATGTATCAGTTTGAAATAATATGTAATACTTTTGTAATTGATCATTTCTTTATTAACTACCATTCTTATTATACTTATGATTGTAGTTAACTACTTCAGAAGTCCTACTTAATAGTCTATATCTAGATCTTAGGTAACATTTAAGCATTAGGATTAGTTTGTCCGAAATTCATTGCATATTAGTGACATTCTTTTGTCCCTATCAGTGTTTTATTACATGTAAACTACATTATTTGTATTGCATAAATAAATAAAAATTGTATTATATTGTAACTTTAAAGTTTTTAAAATTCCTGTGAATGTTATGTTTGTTGTTGTAGTTGAAATAGTCGAGGATGACAGCATTATCTCACCACTGGCGACATGTTATCAAGGTGTCGTTTTGATGTAACAACAGTAAGCTCATTTTGGTATGACGACATGACATGGAGAGCAATCCCTTATTATAGATGTTTTGCTCAGAATTGAGTTTTATCAAGGTGTGTAGTGGTTCCATGATGCCTGGACAATTAAACTATATGAACTGTTTTCAAATACCCTTGCTATTAACCTCATGAAACAACAAATAAATAATAGTTCCAACAACATTAAAGCCCACCAGAAACATCATGTTTCCATTGTCATGCATAAAAATAATTAATCTACAACATGTGAGGCATCAGTCTGTCAGCCTTGGCAGTGATATCAAAACTCACAACAAAACACAGGTGAGGGAAAAATTAAGTTAGGTAAGATTATGTTAGCTAACTGTTTCTATAACATTTACATTATAATGACCACGTAAACTGTAACTGCAATGCAATTAATTGTTTTAAATTGTTATCTCACTCAATTAGTTGCATTGCTACAATTAATAACTTATTATGTTCAACTTATATTCAAACTTTATAACTTAGATACACAATTATACTTATTTTATAAATTATCAACCATAATTTTTTACCATGTAGTCTACTATTAAATAGTCCTAAGAATGCCCGCAATGCACAGCATATTAGGGGCTTTTGGCATGTACATCTCATTTATACCTATGTATCATGTATCATGTCTACCTAACTATGTATCATTGTACCATGTCTAAATAAACTATTATTATTATTATTATTATTAGGTTTAATGTTCTTAATTTTGTCAGTAAACCATTGCAGTACAGTATTTTGTTTGTAGTTTGTCATTTTTTTGTCTTATTGTTATTGTGTGTCATCTGTCATTGTCATTTGATGTCCTAACTACCATAATCACATAATATACTCTTCAAGTCAAGCTGCTTATTTACTCTGTTCCAGATTAAAGAGCAGCGATACAGTGAGGCTGTGCAGATACTTAACCATATTATAGAGTCTTACTCAAGTGTAAGTAGAGTTGTGTTTTGGCAGGCATTTTGATTTTTGACAATGCTGGCATATTAATTACTATTAACAAAGCTAATATGTTTGTGTTACTATCAGAGAATAGTTTCCATCGCTATAACATTGAGGCTGTTATTGTAAATATTTTTGGCCACTCTGTTTATGAAATGTTAATATTACTACAGACCCCCATCTCTTCCTCTTTAATATGGCACAGTTGTTTAACAGTGTTATGTGAGGTCTTGCAACAGTATACTATAGAATTAAAAAAATATTAACAGTGAAGAAAGGAAAGTAACAACACATTTTACTGAAATGAACTACTTATATCATCTATAAATCTAGGGCATGTTTTTTGGCAATTTTGTTAGGAAAAAAATTACTATTTTGTCTGTTAATTATTGTTTTCTGAAATACACTCATCCCTCACTATTTCAGGTATGAGAGGTCATACTGCATACATATTCTGCTATTCGGTTTCCTGTATAAATGTTCTACTATTCAGTTTCTTGATTATAAATCAAGAATATTTTCTTGGATTACCTTGAGCCTCAATATACTACTTAAAAATATTATTACATGTGTAACAGTCATAATTATTACTGGTATATAGTATAAAAGTCATGTGCTTGATTTGGATTTACACTTTTGTGGTGTTCCAATTGCCATATCATAGTCGATCATTGTAGAGTGTGTTCCTTCTGTATATTGTTAAGATTTCCAAGTATAGGATGTTGATAAAAAATTTCCTGATCACAATTGCATTAGAAAATAAATAACTGTTATTAAAAAACAAGAGATATGAGTTTTTTCATGGGTAGGTGTGATTTGGTTAGTGACCTTCTCTTTGTTAAATAAATACGTATCCAGGGAGAAAGTTTTTGGTTTAGAAAAATACATAAGCAAACACTAAGACATGCTTATTAGAAAACTTTTTGATCCTGGGATCTTGATCACTTCTAACATACAGAGGTTTAAAGACAGAGAGTGAGGTGTGGGTGATGCATGGTGACCTGAAGAATGCCATATTGGGATGAGAACAGGTAGACAATGAGATCATGTGACTCCTGCATTATTGGGTAGGTGGTTTTTTGCCTGGTTGAATATCATGTATGCTAATGTTTTAAAAATTTTGTAGTTTCCAGTATTACGCTCTGTCGGCAATTATTACCAAGGTTTATACCATCCTGTGAGAAAGTTTTTGGTTATTTGGAGGTCTCTGGACTTGATTTTTTTTATTCCATACTCATTCTCTCAATAATATTACTTTTTTGTTGCTTATCTAAATATCAGATTCATTCAAAAAATCATTCTAGGATGGCTAATTCATAATGGTAAAAATCAGTAAAATAACTAAGTTTTAACAAAATACATTATGAACATCGGAAGCACAGTGCTTGCACTCAAGGATGAGTGGGGATGTTGCAGGTCGGAGGGTCAAGAAACAGAAGTGTAGTTATGTGGAATCTATTGTCAATAAAAGATTCTTTCACCTAAAGATATTCTTTATTTACAATATATGATTCAGTATAACTACATTTATGTTTCTTTACCAATGTGACTGTATCTCATACTATTACTTGTCTAGGGGTCTGGGAGGGAAATTTGACTTGTAATGTCTATGCAATTTTGGGAAGACAGCTATTGAATGAATGACTGTGAATGTGGTTTCCTTTTTTGAGTCACTCCAACTTGATGGAAAATGGTCTCTGTGATAAGAAACGGTTGTGGAAAAGTAAAAGTCGAGGATAAATTGATGCTGTGCAAAATGACTGACAAACTTCAAACATGGTCACCGGACAGACAATGATTTTTCAGTACAGTGGACCCTCTAATTTCGTGATTAATCCGTTCCAGAGAGTCTGCTGAAAGTCGAAATTCACGAAAATAGAAACCATTTTCCCCATAAGAAATAATGTAAATCCAATTAATCCGTTCCAGACACCCAAAAGTATTAACAAAAAGTACATTTTTTAAGAGATTAAATATAGATTTACATACAGAAAAGAATGACAAATCAATGTAAAGCAATAATAACATCACACTTACCTTTATTGAAGACTCTTGTTGGTGTATGGAAGATGGGAGGAGGGGAGAGGGAGAAGTTACTGTTGTTTGGAAGGAGAATCCCCTTCCATAAAGACTTTAGGTACCGAGTCCTTATCCGGGGTTACTTCACTTCTTTGTTTTTTAATGGCACTAGGACCAGCTTGAGAATCACTGGACCTCTGTCGCTCAAAATATTGTTCCAGAGAGCTCTGTTTCTGGAGTCTCTTTGAGATTTGCCTAAACTGGGACAAGGCATTGTCATTGAACATGTTGCAGACATGGTCTGCAACAGCTTTGTTAGGGTGATGTTCCTCCACAAATGTTTGCATCTCACTCCACTTTGCACAAATGTCCTTAATCTTTGAAGAAGGCACCTTCTTCCCTCTCTCTTCCTCCTCCTCTGAAGCAATTTCCTCAGCTGTGCTCTGTTGCTGTTGCAGATGAAGGTCTTGCATCTCTTTAGTGGTTAGCTCTTCACTGTGGTTCTCCACCAACTCTTCCACATCCTCACCACTCACATCCAACCCCATGGAATTCCCCAATGCCACAATACATTCCACAACAGGCATAGGGTCAACAGGGTCAGCCTCAAACCCTTCAAAATATTTGTCGAGGACACATTCTGGCCACAATTTTCTCCAAGCAGAGTTCAAAGTCCTGGAAGTCACTCCCTGCCATGCCTTATCTATAAGAGTTATGCAATTGAGGATATTGAGGTGATCTTTCCAGAACTCTCTTAGGGTCAATTCAGTGTCTTGAGGTCACATCAAAGCACCTTTGAAACATTGCTTTGATGTAGAGTTTTTTGAAGTTTGAAATGATCTGCTGGTCCATGGGCTGGATGAGAGGAGTGGTATTAGGGGGCAAGAACTTCACTGTGATGAAACTAAACTCCTCCAACAATTGGTCATCCAAGTCTGGAGGATGAGCAGGAGCATTGTCCATTACCAGGAGGCACTTGAGTGGCAATTTATTTTCCAGGAGATACTATTTCTTCATACTCGGGCCAAACACTTCATTGAACCAATCAAGGAAAATTTCCCTCATGACCCATGCCTTACTGTTAGCCTTCCACATCACACACAATTTACTCTTGACGACACTGTTTTTCTTGAACACACTGGGATTTTCAGAGTGATACACCAGTAAAGGCTTCACTTTGAAATCCCTACTAGCATTACCACAGAACATAAGAGTTAGCCTGTCTTTCATAGGCTTGTGTCCTGGCAGTGCCTTTTCCTCCTGTGTGATGTAGGTCCTCTTTGGCATTTTCTTCCAAAAGAGGCCTGTTTCATCACAATTGAACACTTGTTGGGGGAGGAATCCTTCATCCTCTATGTACACCTTGAATTCATGCACAAATTTTTCAGCCGCATGTTTGTCTGAACTTGCAGCCTCACCATGCCTTACAACACTGTGTATGCCACTTCGTTTCTTGAATTTTTCGAACCAGCCTTTGCTGGCCTTAAATTCACTAACATGAGCACTCATTCTAGGCATTTTCTTTATGAAAATGCCTAGAATTATCGACTATCTCCTGCTAACTGTTTTTGGTTGATCCACACCAACAACAACTTCTCAACATCTTCGATTATTTGCAATTTCTTTTTTGTTAGTATATTTACCCCTTTCGCAACATCAGCTTCCTTGATTTCCTTTTTCTTCGCCACGATGGAAGTAATCGTTGTATGGGGCTTCCCGTACATCCTGCAGAGGTCGGCCACACGTACTCCACTTTCATATTTTTCTATGATTTCTTTCTTTAATTCTATCGTGTTTCTCACCTTCTTTACCAAAGGGCTGGCACTAGGAGCTTTCTTTGGGCCCAAGGTGGCTTATCTAGCAGTTGCAAACACAAAAAACAACGGATTATTACGAATTGTATTGTATGAACGCGTGGGGTGATGGTCACTCATCGAGAAACAATGCCAGACTGACTCTGAATGGTGTGTGGGAGGCTTTTTGTGCGCACGGCTGCTAGGATGCGATCCGTACAACCACCAAATTCAGCAGCAAGTCACGAAAATAGAGGCTATATTTTGACGAAAATGTTGCCGATAATCGAAATTCACGAAAATAGAGACTCACGAAATTAGAGGGTCCACTGTATACTGCGCTGTGAAAAATATTGCAAGACTATATGTAGGATACACCAGTGCTTAGTATTGTAGCATGTCATGTTTCACCTGTTCAAGGTTCTGTCATCAGCAATCCATTTGCCTGTTTTTACAACAGTGCCATGTTGGTTATCTCTGGTTAAGAGGACAGGCTGTTAGTTAATGTGGATTTTTAAATTAACAGTAGTTATTTAAATTAATTGTTAAGTTTTCAGTGACTGTGTTATGTCCAATTATTGTGTAGTGCATATTTATTCTTAGGGGTGAGCTGTATATATGGGCTTAGTGCATTGTTTTGAATACTGAATAATAATAATAATAATGATACTAGTGATATACAGAAATATGTTTAGAAAAGAAAGCACTTCGAAGTCAATCAGTAAAATAGATTTAAGTCTTAATTACATAGTTCTAGTATAGATACTTTGCCCATTCATTTTTGGATAAACTTTTTTAGCCAGGCACAGAATAATATATATGTAATAATAATAATAATAATAATAATAATAATACTTTATAGATATTAACAGTAGTGTACTGTATATGTAAAGGTCAGATTTTGATTCTCACTGTTGTACTATATGTGTTTACATCTGGTGGATCACCTTTTGTGCACATCTGCAAGATGACAGTAAGAGCCACTTAGATTATAGAACTTACATCATTTTGAACTTGTGCATGATTGCACCACCTTAATAATGCACAGCATGGGCCATCATACTGCAAACAATGAGCACAGTATCTCAAGGAGTGTGCCAGGTGTTTATAAAAAATTATCTTCCTAATGATGCTCTTTCACAAATTTGTCTAAATATTGACTTGAGTGTGTTTCTGTTAGTTTGAAAATTCTTAGATTTATGACACGAGTTAGTGGGTACTCCTGTCAAGTAGGGGCACCATGCACATAAGAAGCTCAGTTTTCCACTTATAGTAATTTTCTTATCCTCTGAACTGCTGTATTTTGTCAACAATGCAAATTTTTGCAGAGAAATATTTTTTCCAGCTATTGCTTCCATAATTTTCTGAGGCTTTACCTAAAGTAATTTTCTAATATTTTATGCAAATCTGGATATGATCAGTGTGGTATGTTGTAGCTCTTCCTCTTGAAATACTTGTGTGCCTTGTATTGCACTTTTGGTGAAGAATTTTACTTGTTTGTGTTAACAGCAGTGAGCAGTGGTGGTACCAAGGGGATGCTTGGGGGAGCTTCAGTCCCACCCAACAATTTTCATAAGACTCCCAAAGTCCCTCCAAATAAAAATAGTAGTAATAATAACTGCTTCAAAACAAGTCTCCTAGACTCCCCTCCCTATAGCCACCACTAAGCCTCCCAATATAGAAATTCTGGTACCACCCCTGGTTTACAGTAAAGTCTCCATATAAAATATTAGTGCTAAATGCTCCCAGAAACGTCATCATAGATGCAGTACAATAGTTTAATACAGCTTCATATTCTGGTAGACCATCTTTGTTAGCCAATAGTATATAGTATGCTCCGCTTTCTTTTATCTTTGTCCTATGTGGGTGTAGCCAGTGTTCTGTGTTTTCTGCATCCTGCCCTTGGTGAATAAATACATACAGTACGATACTTGTTGACTACTTGGTGTAAACTTTGGAAGTACAGTAAAAGAGGGCTAGCATAAAGCAAGGGTATTGCATTAGTGTATGTCCAGTATCAGCATCAGAGGTACTGATGCCAAAAAAGTTTAAATTACAGTTAAACATATTGTAATGGGGAGTTTATAATTTGGGTAATACGTATACATTTTGTAATGTTTTTCCGGCATATCCATAAATATGGATGGGTTTTTATGACAGACATCAGTAAACTTTAGCTACTGATTCCATCTTGAAGTACAGCGAGATCTCCAAATTCATGGGACATAATATCTTAAAGATCTCCAGAAATCCAGAATCTGCAAATACGTACCATGAAGTCTCTCTGTATAATGCATTTTGTTTTAGATTTTGGCTCATTTTGAATTTCATAGGCAGTTGTTCTAGATATTACTGGAAATTTGTTCATATTGCTATTATTAAAAAGAATGTATAGAAAGAAGAGAGATTTGGGAATGGACCATCCAGTGAGCACATATTGAACAAAATCCTTTGGTTGGTTTGTAACTTAAAGGTTGTTCACCAAGCCAAATCAAAACAGTTACATTAAAAAATTAAGGCTATTTGCAGAAGACCCTTTTGTACAAACATTGCATTGAACTGAAGCACATAAATTTGGAAGGCAGTATTGTGCTGTAGTGACACAAAACACTTTTGAAATTTAGTGGAGCAGATGTTGAGCATAAATATATGTATAGGGAATTGATGAAAAATAAAAAGGCACAATACCACGACTGGAACAGTACAAATATAACCCGCACATAAGAGAAAGAAACTTACAATGACATTTCGGTCTGACTTGGACCATTAACTAGTTAATGGTCCAAGTCAGACCAAATCATTGTTATAAGTTTATTTTTCCTATGTCCAGGTTATTTGTGTAGAGGGAATTGATACTGATCAATACATTTGTGTTCACTTTAAAATTAAAACTCACAACTAAACCATAAATTGGAAATAACTGAATGAGCCATTATCAATAAAATCTTAAAAGATAGACAATGCATGCATACAAAATAGAGCTTTTAAATGATTATGCATAAAATATTTTCACACTGGCCACTTTTATGTATAAAATGAGCTGACTGGATGCAGCAAACTGTATGGAAGAACATGAAATATTGGCTACATAGAATTAGGCTAAATAAGAGAGCAGTGGATGCTAATAACCCTTGTGAAAATGCTGGTAGATGTTCAAGCTGACCACGTTCGTGTCAGACTATAAATTACCTTTAGATAGTCCTAATAAATATCTAATTAGCTTTAAAATATTTTTTTTTTTACACTGTTATGATTCTTATTCTACCTAGGACTGGAGACTTGTAGTAGAGTATAGCAATTATATATTATTGTTAAAAAAAATGAGCTTAAATTTATCAAACATTAACAGGATAAAGGGTCCAAAGGAAGCTTTGTTCACCGGAGTCCCTTATACTATTAGCAACCATAGATCAACCTGGGCCCTAAAACAATGGGTGTTTTTTCAGTTGAAGAAAAATTTTATTTATATAGGCCTTGCTGTAAGTTCAGGGAAAGAATGTGCTCTCAGACCTCAAAGATAAGAGTTAATCTACTTTTTTTTTTTTCATCAAGTATTAACACTCAGTGTTTTCATATCCTTTGCCTCCCTTTGCATCATCAAGGCGTGAGGAAACTGGTGATATATAAATTATTTGTCATCCTGTGAGTTGTAAGTACTGAGCATGTTTAGCACATGCAGTGAATGGCAGAATCATATTACAAAACTTAACTTCCTATTGTACATTATTAGTGCAACACTAATAATGTATGTGTAGGCTGTAGCAACTTTCTCACATTTTAGTTGTCTGTACTGAAGCACTTAAATTTTGTAAGTGCACAGGCGATACTAGATCAGTTTCCTGCTTCATCGTTTGAATGTGAGGAAAAACTGATACAGGCAATGTTAAGGGGAAAATTATATAATACGTACTACAGTACTGTATCGCATTGTTTCACTTTTTATTAAAATTAACAAAGTATCATTCTAAGTCTGAACAAGCCAACAGACACATTACCAATGTTGAAATGGTACTGTATATACAGTATATTCATTTATGGTATAATAGATGTATAATGGCATTGCCTTATGCAAAGTTTTTTGCATAAATACTGTACAGAAAGGTTTATTAATAATTTTTCACTGTACTGTACTTGTAAAGTCCACATTATTATTATCATGTGCTTAACTTGTTCTTTTAGGCATTTTACATGCACAACAATCATCAGTAAAAAAGGGAAATATATTCATGATGAATTTAATGATGGTCAGATGTTGGTTGAGTATGGCACCGTACATAACTGGCCTTTGTATTGCTCATTTTTTATTTAAATATTTAACATACTGTAAATGAATAGACTGCAGTACATTACAAAAACTTGCAGTTAATTTCATGGCAGTTAGGAATGTAAACCAGGTGGCTCAGTAGGCAATGCTCTTGCCTCACACACTGAGCATCCACGGTTCAATATCCAGCATTGGTGGAAATGTTGGGCATGTTTCCTTACACCTGTTGCCCCTGTTCACCTAGCACTAAGGTTGTATCCTGGGAGACAAACAGTCCTCAATGACACTTGACTGTCTTGGGTTATCCTGGGTGGCTAATCCTTCCCCAGGTTGAAAATCCAAACAAATCTTATTTTATCTTAAGTTGACTCTAGGCTCAACACATCCTGATGATATCTGGGGAGGGTTTCAGGGGTCAACACCCACACGGCCTGGTCTATGATCAGGCCTTGCAGTGGATCAAGACCTGTGTTGGTTGCAACACAAAAGGCCTAGAGCTATTATTCAACTCTCCCTGTGGTTGTTTTGCATCTTGTATCGCTTGTTTGCGATTCTTGCATACAACTATTTACTTGATACGCACTCATAAGACATTGGCCATATTTATTTTGAAAAAATGGTTGATTTATGGCTGGTAATATATGGTACTTAGTGAGAAATTCATATATACTGTAATAAAAGTAGAAAAAAATGTTAATATTTATAAAAATTCTGCTGTATATTCAAAGCACTGTATTTAATAATTGAATAGAATAAACTCAGTAAAGCTAAATAGCATTTAGATTCCTAGTGCATTATTAAATATATAATGTACCATCAAACAAACACAGGTGGTATTGTCAGCCTCATTGCTAAAGCTAATGATGAAAATTAGTTTAAATAGCATTGTAACAAAAATAAATTTTGTCAATTTAGTCATTAATAACTGGAATGTTTTTTTAAATCTAACATTCAACATCCTTCATATTATTTTTGTATGAGGAGCAACATTTGTTTTCAAATCTTTACTGGCGTTATTTAATTGTACTGTACAATAAAATAATCATTTAGTCTTTTAAGAGTATGTTACTATACTGTACACTATTCAGAACTTGGTACTCTACTGTACTCTATGGTAAATCACTATAATATTTGACAGTACAAGTTACAGATGAGTGGCATTCTTTCAGTCCCGTGCTGCTTTGTCCCTCCTGGCATACTGTTACTTTTACATGCAAGACTTTGTAAATGCAGCCAACTGCTATGAACACCTCACCATCATTTTCCCTGAGATTGAGGACTACCGCCTCTACTATGCACAGGCCTTGTACCAGGTTAGTGTTCCTAATGTTTATTGAATACATAATTTTGTAGTATATTAAGTCTTTGGAATGTTCATTTAAAGTATTGAACAAATTACAGTTGTAATCATGAAATGTTACATCACATTCAAAGATATTTTCATAAACAAAGGGAGCACCCATCCAATACTATTTTAAGAATCCATGGCCTTGGGGGAAAATCTTTGTTTCTACCTGAGGCTGTTTCAGCATAAAGTATATATTCAGTTTCTCAAACATTTTAAATATTCTATTAGTCTTACTGGAAAGGCATACTAAACTCTATGATGTAGCTTTCATACACTTTAAGGCATGTCTGTATGAGGAGGCAATGAAAGTGACACATCAGATAGAAGCACCAGAGTACGCTGGCCACATCACAAAGCTTCAGGCAGCCATCAAATATGGGGAAGAAGACCTTCCAGGGGCCAAAAGCCTGGTTGATCAGTGTCCCACAGATGACCCTGACACAGAAGTCAACCATGGATGTCTCCTTTATAAGGTGAGGTCAAGACAAGTTGAGTCTACATCAGATACTACATTTCACACTCATGTCACCATTAAAGAGCAAAATATATTCCATACATTGTCTCTTCATTCTGCTATTTAACTATAAAGCATTTAATTATAGTAGGAATAGAAAATGCATTACACAATTTAAGCACCCATCATTGTTGGCATAATCTAACCTTGCAAAAGCAATTAAAAGGCAACCATTTCAAAGCCTACTTGTAGTATTCCAGTAGAACTTATCTAGCAAGCATTTCAAAACTCCTTCACATGAACTCTGAGTCATATAATAAGCTTGCTAGTCACCATCTTCCTAGAGGATCCCCCCCTACCCCCACACACACATTCACACAGAGTGTATGCTTGTGTAAATATAAAACTTTGTAACTATATGGCACTAGGACCCTGATAAAAATATTGTAAGCCATGCTTGACTTTATTGGGTTATCCTAGGTTAAATTCTGCATAATTTACTAGTATTTTTGAAACATTGTAAAAGTTTAAACTTTATATGTGAAGCCTAAATACCAACTTACTAAACTTGTGACAATGTTACCAAAATATTTTAAATGCTTTAAGAGAACTTAAAACATTTCCTCATGAATTTCATGCATTGAATATATAATAATGTTTGCATGTTGTATGTAGGAAGGACGGTATGAAGAAGCCTGCCAAAAGTTTAGCAGTGCATTACAAGTGGCAGGATATCAACCCCATTTGTCATACAACATTGCACTGTGCCACTATCGTCTCAAGCACTTTGCTCCTGCCCTGAAGCATATTGGTGAGTATGGGTATATGAACAGGAGGGCTCTACTTATACAGCAGGTTAGGTTCACTGCAAAATGAAACAGCCTTTTTTCACTTTCAGATGCATATAAAAGCCTGTTAACATGTTTACACTATCATATATTAGTAAGTAAGTAAGTTTATTCAGGTATACACAAATACATTTTCATACATTATCATACATAGCAGCATATGTGTAGAGAACCTAGGATAACCCAAAAAAGTCAGAGTGAACAATAGAGCTAGGCCTAAAAAATGCATACACAGTACACACATTACTTACCTTAAAATATTCTCATCCTTAGCTTATAGTGAGTGGTGCATATATTTATTGTAGGAAGTCTGAATAAATGAAGAATGAGTATAACTGAAAACAGCAAAATGCTGTAAAGCGAAGCACTGTAGAGCAGGGGCCTACCAGTATACGTATTCATGTCCTAGTTTCATGTGGTTATTACTGCCAGAATTGGTACTGTAGTGCCCTTAGAATAGGGCAGATTAAGCAGCATCGCACTGTGCCACTATTGCCTCAAGTATTTTGCTCCTGCCCTGAAGAATATTGGTGAGTATGGATATACAGTGGACCCCCGAGTAACGAACAAAATTCATTCCAGAAGCCTGCTCAAGTGCCATTACTGAACGAATTTACTCCCTTAAGAAATAATGTCAAGTAGGTTAGTCAAATACACTTACAAAAGCACTTACAATATTGTACTTACATAATTGTACGATTTCCGGGGTGTTCGAAACTCGGGGGTCTACTGTACAGTGGTACCTCGGTATACTTCCTTAATCCGTTCCAGGACCTTGGACTTATACCAAACAGGACATATACCCAACGAATTTTCCCATAAGAAATATAGGAAAAACGATTAATCCTCTTCTTTCTTTTTTCAACAAGTCGGCCGTTTCCCACCAAGGTGGGGTGGCCCAAAGAGAAAAACAAAAGTTTCTCTTTTTAACTTTAGTAATATATACAGGAGAAGGGGTTACTAGCCCCTTGCTCCCGGCATTTTAGTCGACTCTTACGACACACATGGCTTACGGAGGAAGAATTCTGTTCCACTTCCCCATGGAGAACAATTAATCCATTCCCATGAAAAAAAAAATCCTATTGTTATTGGCATATTATACATTGATGGGGTTGTATAAAATAATTTAAGCACTGCTTAATACTAAAATATGTAATTTAAACACTGCTTAATACTAAAATGCATACATAAATACAAAAGAATTAGATGAAATAAATGCAAATTTAACCTCACTAAACTTTGCTGAAACGAGTCGAGTGCCTACTAGGATAATGCTGAGAAGGGAGGAGGAGGAAATGTTATTGTTTGGAAGGAGAGTCCCCTTCTCTTTTCTGTTTCTTTTTTCTATTTGGACCTGGTTGAAGCTCACCAGGTGTGACTTACTAAAAATCTGTCCAAAGAACTTTGCTTCTGTTTTCTCCTCAGGATGTTTCGGAAATGTGACATTGTCTGGTCATTCCAGACAATGCTATTACGGCTTGTTTGGGCTTTGTTGGGGGGGTACTTCTCTGCAAAGTTTTTGACATCCATCCATTTGGCAAAGATTTCATTACACACACAACCCGCACTATAAGGAGAGGATTGACGACGTTGTCCGACTTGGACCATTTACAAAGTCACACTTTGTAAATGGTCCAAGTCGGACAACGCTCGTAAGCTCCTCTCCTTTTATATGTGCGGGTTGTGTGTGTATTGTTCCAGTCACGGTATTGTGCCTTTTTTGTTATTTAAAGATTTCATTGATTAATGAAATAGGGGCTTCCTCTATCTCCTCTTCTGAGCCTGAAGAGAGTGCATCCATCTTAGTCTTGTGCTCCTCATTCTCAAGTTCCTGCAGTTCCTCAGTAGTCATCTCTTCCCTGTGCCCCTCCACTAGCGTACTGACGCTAGTGGGCAGTCGTGGCTTTGTCTCGAGAGAGAGTGCGCAGTGTCGTGACTCATTTTGACCCGTACAAGTTCTAGCACGCGAGTCGTATTCCAAACAAAAGGTCGTATACCAAGCAAAAATTTTCGCATCCAAACAGGACACATACCAACTTGGACTTATTCCAAAGCAGATGTATACCGAGGTACCACTGTAGTATGTATATACATGTCCTGGTTTCATGTGATTATTACTGTAGTGTTCTTAGAGTAGGGCAAATTGAGCAACTGCCCTGGGCTTTTCATTGTCAAAGAGACCCTAAGAATTAAAAAAAAAAATTATTTTTGTACTGCACATTTCTGTTACCAAGCATCAGTATTATAAGCATTGAGGCATCTTTGGAGACAAAGAACATTAACATTGGAGGCAAAAAGGGGAATGTATCAGAGTATATTGGTACCAGTACTGTTATATGGGTGTGAAGATGAGTTTCAAACTTTGCATTGAGCGATATCATAATCAGGATATTAAAGCACATCATCATTTTATGTTTTTTTAGCTGACATAATTGAGCGTGGTATTCGAGAGCATCCAGAACTAAGTGTGGGCATGACTACTGAGGGTATCGAGGTGCGTAGTGTTGGTAACACACTTACACTACACGAGACTGCACTCATCGAAGCATTTAATCTTAAGGCTGCTATAGAGTACCAGCTCAAAAATTGTGAGTATTTGTTTCTTATTGTTATTAGTTGTACTGTTTGCCTTATAAATATTCAAATGTGGTATTGTACAGTAATAGGAACAGTCATGGACGAAAGTTCATCAAGGCTACATGTTCATGTACCTGTGGTTCACCTCTGTCTGCTTATAAGAGTTCGTTAATTTTTCCATCTGTAAGATTAGAACCACAGTGAATCTGCTACAAGTAAACTGAAATAGCAACAGGGGCAGTGCCAGAATTTCTATACTGGGATGGGGGGGTCTTAAGGGTGGTTATTTGGTTGGAAGGAGAGGCTAAGAGATTTGTTTTGAAGCAGCATTTTTATTATCATTACCATTACTGTATTATTATTATTATTATTTGGGAGAACATTGAGGGGCTAAGTGAATTTTTTAGGGGGACCCCATGTATTTCCCTTGGTACTGCCCTTGAATAGTAACCAAGATATTTGTAAACTTTTGTTTCTGTCCATATCTAAAGTTTATAAGAGTTGCTTATTAATGCTAATTTTTCCTTAAGCATTGAGCTGTGTTATGTTTAGTCATAGATTTCATAGAAGATTTTACATATGCAGTGCATTCCATCCAAGTGATAGTTGTAGTGGAAAAATTTCTTAACACATTGGCTGTTTCCCACCAAAGCACATGTTCGTTATTCACTCCCTGGCAGTCACAATGTCTGGAAAAAGTTAGGCATTTGGGCATACTGAAAGGTAAATCAGTAGAAGTGTACTAGTAGTAGTAGTAGTTATAGTAGTAGTAGTAGTTGTTGTAGTACTAGTGGTTGTAGTAGTATAATAGTAGTTGTAGTAGTAGTTGTTGTAGTAGTAGTGGTTGTAGTAGTATAATAGTAGTGGTTGTAGTAGTATAATAGTAGTGGTATTAGTAGTAGAATGAAGGATGGTGAATGTGTTTCCTCTTTTTGGGTCACCTTACCTTGGTGGGAAATGGCCAGTACGGTAAATAAAATGTCAATAATACTGCTACTACTAATAATAATAATAACCAAGGCCTCACCTAAAACACATGATGACTCATTCACAGCTAAACTCACTTGTCAGATCCCAGCAGTACATTGTGTATCTTATACTCGCTAAGGTTGTTTACTAGTTATGATGATGTCAGCTGGGAGTCTAGCAGGGTGCTGCACTCCAGTCATCATTCAATTTAACTTGGATATGCATCCGATGACCAGAGTTAATTTCACTCCATGGACCTCTTGGCCAACCACTCCCTGATGCTGGCTTTGCTAAGTATAGAGATGCTATTATCAGGTACCAAGATTGGAACATTTGGCTGAATTGTAATCAGCACAACCTGTTCTTGGAGTTCCACCAGCATTCAACGGTTGCCTCCTCTATTCTGAAGTACTGTTTGTATATTGTTAGATTGATTATTTCCTGTAGTCTTTCAGCAGAAAATTACATTTTGATGAAAGATGCATTTCTCTTCTGGGGCTCCTGGAGATTCCATGGATTCCTCCGTTTCCCCAGATATGTTCTGAATGCTAACTGGGGTGCTGTGCTGTGACAGGCTCCCAGCTGGTGTTGGCTATAACCAGTAAATATCTCAAGTGAGCATTGGTAAAGAGTGGCCCACACTGAGCATAAGGCACAAAATGGATCCAGCTGAGGCTATAGAGGTGAATTTTGGCATGAGTGAGGCATGACGTTTTCAAGACAGGCTTCCCAGGACCCCAACACAAATGCTTCTTTCATCAGTGCGCAGTTATAGGATATATTGTGATACACTTACAAGCAGGAATTTAAAATAAGATAAAGACTGGGTTAAAAGTGTATGTGAATAAGGGAGTAGATACAAGATGCTAAGAAGAGGTTTGGCATATATACGTAGTACCTGTACTGCGTTCTGGATACTTCAAGTAATTCACTCCGTATAAAAAAAAACAGTTTTTGTGTCAAGTAAAATTAAATAGAATTTTGTAATGAGAATGGTAATATTCTCTAAACATTTCAAAATATTTTACCATGTATGGATTCTCTCCAACGTAGACGAGGCTGCTCGTGAAGCACTGACTGACATGCCTCCACGCTCAGAAGAAGAACTTGATGCTGTTACACTCCATAATCAGGTATAATTCAGAATACACATACATAAATGCACCATGGTTCTGAATCACATCTGCAAGTATTTCATACAGCAAGGGACACCTGTATTCTCTAGTCATAAGATCTTTAGTAAACTCTAATACAGTCTCAGTTTATATATATATGTACACTTGAAATAAAGGTTTAGAAATGACATGCCTACTCAGAGACGAGAAGTTAGAAGTATCAAAATATTACTGTTCTTTATAATATTTACCAAAACACAGTTAACAAGAGCATCACATGAAGCATCTTTCCCAAACATGTGTTATTGCTTATCATTAGACTTTAACCTGTTGACTGACAAACAGTGATATACCTTTCCTAAATACCTGCTGTGTTGGCTTAGCAGTCAGTATAGTAAGAAAATGTGAATGGAAGGCATGAAACGTGTTTGAATAAGTGTGCATAGAAGAATAGTAAACAATAGACTTATTGAACAATTTTGAGATGGCTTCACAAGCATAAATTATTGGAAATTGCTAAAAGATTTATTTTTTAAAAAATAATCAAATATATCCGTTCAAGCCAAATATAATTTTTTTTTCCTCCCAGGCTTTGATGAACATGGAAATGAAACCAACTGAAGGATTTGAGAAATTGCAATTTCTTCTGGGCCAAAATCCATTTCCTCCAGAAACTTTTGGAAACCTTCTCCTTCTCTACTGCAAGTATGAGTATTACCACTTGGCAGCTGATGTCCTTGCAGAAAATGCTCATCTCACTTATAAATACCTAACACCAGTAAGTTATTAATTTTGTTCATATTCTATTTTCTTTTATCACTAGGGCCTGATAATTTCATTTATGATTGTCATTGACTCCATAATCTAGTTGTATTGTCTTACAAAGATGTAAAAAGGCTTCAGCATCTAGTTAAGTAGTTCAGCTTTCACAAAGGACTTTGTAGGGTGCAGTAATTCAACCTTTTCTTTTGCATAATTAGTACTTCGGTTAAGATGCTTATGAATTAACTGAGAGGAAAAGAAAAGACTATATAATATTAGAATTTTTTTTTTCAACAAGTCGGCTGTCTCCCACCGAGGCAGGGTGGCCCAAAAAGAAAGAAAATCCCCAAAAAGAAAATACTTTCATCATCATTCAACACTTTTACCTCATTCATACATAATCACTGTCTTTGCAGAAGTGTTCAGATACTACAGTTTAGAATAGTCCCTCCAAACTGTCACTATCCCAGACCCCTCCTTTAAAGTGCAGGAATTGTACTTCCTATTTCCAGGACTCAAGTCTCAAATCTATAATAACCGGTTTCCCCGAATCCCTTCACTAAATATTACCCTGATCACACTCCAACAGCTCGTCAGGTCCCAAAAACCATTCATCTTCATTCACTCCTATCTAAAACTCTCACACATGCTTACTGGAAGTCCAAGCCCCTCGCCCACAAAACCTCCTTTACCCCCTCCCTCCAACCTTTTCGAGGATGACCCCTACCCCTCCTTCCTTCCCCTACAGATTTACAGTGGTACCTCGGTTAACGATGGTCCCGAAAATCGCCCTTTTATGTAAGTTTATTTTTTTAAATGCTTTTGTAAGTGTATTTTTGGGGGTCTAAAAGGACTACTCTGTTTTACATTATTCCTTATGGGGATAAATTCGTTTGGTAATGGCACTTGAACAGCATTCTGGAATGAAAAAATATCGTAAACCGAGGTACCACTGTATATGCTCTCCAAGTCATTCTACTTTGATCCATTCTCTCTAAATGACCAAACCACCTCAACAACACCTCTTCAACCCTTTGACTAATACTTTTAGTAACTCTACACCTCCTCCTAATTTCCACACTCCGAATTCTCTGCATAATATTTACACCACACATTGCCCTTAAACAGGACATCTCCACTGCCTCCAGCCTCCTCCTTGCTGTAGCATTTACAACCCAAGCTTCACACCCATATAAGAGTGTTGGTATCAAAAATTAGAAATGCTGTCTTATAATATCTCATTAGCAGCCCATCCTCCCAAGCAACCATATGTTTTTTTAATTATGACTCGAGGCCATGAAAAGGCAGTGGCAACACTAAATTGTGAACATTGATTTGGTGCTATCTTCACTTCCTGTCAGTTTTGCTGGTTGCTGATGTCTGATCCAGAAATTTGAAATGTGACTAGTCTTACATTTTGGATGGACTAGTCTGAAATATGAAAGGCATTACCATTGCACCTAAAGATGTGTACAGTACATGTATATGCATTTGTGTTTAAGCATTAGGATTAGTCTGCCCGAAATGCACCGCATGCTAGCTGCTTTCTTTTGTACCTAACAATATTTTATTACATGTAAACTACACTACCTATATACTGCAGAAAAAAAATAAATTGTTTGTATTTGTATTTATTTAGGATCACAGGGTCAGAAGCCATGGTCACAAATTTAGTTACATGATTATTCATAATTTTATTGGATAAGTAAAGAATGTTATTTAAATTGTACATCAACTCAGTATAAAAATCCAAGTTTAGACTAGGTTTGTAATTTATCATATGGAACATTGGCTAAATATAGTATGTCTTATTTCAGCACCTGTTTGACTTTCTGGATGCCCTGATTACTCAACAAACTGCTCCTTCAGAAGCATATCGCAAATTTGATGAATTAGGATCACGTCACATTGAATTACTGCGGAAACTCACGAAGGTGGTTCAGGAGGCACGACAGAATCACGATGATGATCAAGTTAAGACTGCTGTCAATGAATATGAAGAAGTTTTAGAAAGGTATTCTTGAATAACAATCTCATTCTCTTTTTATCTTCCTTCACTTCCACCACCACTTAAATTTTTTGTTCATTGTTTTTCCTCTGTTTCCTCTTTCTCTTCCTGTATCTTATTTATGACCCATAAGTGTTCAGTATTCAAAGGGAATATAATAATAATAATGTTACATGGCATTTATCCACATTAAATTCCATCATCCATGTGTTACTCAGCTTCCTCAATATATCCAGGTTTTCTTGCAAGGATCCTGTTATTTTTTATTGCTTATTTTGCATATGATTTTTGTGTCGCAACTGCACAAGTTCACACACACAGAAAAACACCCACCCGCCTGCAAACGTAATACAGGCTTAGAAGTCAAAGTCTGCAAACCTCACTCGAGAAGGACCTTGGGGCGAGTATCATACCGAGCGCATCCCTTAGGCGCACATCAACCAAATAACTGCTGCAGCAAATGTGCATTTGGCAAATGTAAGAATAGCTTTTCAACATCTAAGTAAGGAGTCATTCACGACACTGTACTCCATGTATGTCAAGCCTGTATTGGAGTATGCAGCACCAGTATGGAATCCACACATGATCAAGCATATTAAAAAATTGGAGAAAGTGCAGAAATTTTCTACAGAACTACTCCCAGAGCTAAGGGGTATGTCCTATGAGGAGAGATTAAGAGAACTCAAACTAATGACACAGGAGGACTAGGGAAAATATGATAATGACATACAAAATACTGAGAGGCATTGATGGGGTGAACAGGGACAGAATGTTTCAGAGATGGAAAATAGGAACAACTGAAAGTTGAAAACTCAGATGAGTCATAAGGATTTTAGGAAGTGTTCCTTCAACCTTAGAGTTGCCAGGAAATGGAACTATCTGGAGAGTGAAGTGTTAGAGATGGGATCCATACATACAGTGGTACCCTGAGTTTCGAACTTTCTTCATTCCAGAATACTGTTCAAGTGCTGTTACTGAACGAATTTGTTCCCATAAGGAATAATGTAAATTAGATTAGTCCGTTTCAGACCCCCAAAAATACACTTACAAAAGCACTTACAATAATAAACTTACATAATGGATCAAGTTGGGAGAGTTCGAAACTCGGGGTACCACTGTAGTTTTAAGAAGAAATACAATAAGGCTCTTGAAGCTGAGAGAGAGTGGACCTAGTAGCAACCAGTGAAGAAGCAGGGCCAGGAGCAGTTCCTCAACCCCTGCAACTACATATAGGTGAGTACACACACACACAGGAGAGGATGCAGAGGACATGATAACAATGTATAAAATACTGAGAGGAATTGACAAGGTGAACAGGGATAGACTTTCAGAAATGGGACACAGGAACAAGGGGATACAGCTAGAAATTGAAAATTCAGATGAATCATAGAATTTTTTTTTTTTTTTAACAAGTCGACCGTCTCCCACCGAGGCAGGGTGACCCAAAAAGAAAGAAAATCCCCAAAAAGAAAATACTTTCATCATCATTCAACACTTTCACCACACTCATACATAATCACTGTCTTTGTAGAGGAGCTCAGATATGACAGCTGAGAATTGTCCCTCCCAGCTGTCACTATCCCAGACCCCTCCTTAAAAGTGCAGGCATTGTACTTCCCATTTCCAGGACTCAAGTCCAACTAAATCAATTAACTGGTTTCCCTGAATCCCTTCACAAAATGTTACCCTGCTCACACTCCAACAGATCGTCATGTCCCAAAAACCATTCGTCTCCATTCACTCCTATCTAACACGCTCACACATGCTTGCTGGAAGTCCAAGCCCCTCGCCCACAAAACCTCCTTTACCCCTTCCCTCCAACCTTTTCTAGGACGACCCCTACCCCGCCTTCCTTCCCCTACAGATTTATACGCTCTCCATGTCATTCTACTTTGATCCATTCTCTCTAAATGACCAAACCACCTCAACAACCCCTCTTCAGCCCTCTGACAAATACTTTTAGTAACTCCACACCTTCTCCTAATTTCCACATTCCGAATTTTCTGCATAATATTTACACCACACATTGCCCTTAGACAGGACATCTCCACTGCCTCCAGCTTCCTCCTCGCTGCAGCATTTGCAACCCATGCTTCACACCCATATAAGAGTGTTGGTACCACTATACTTTCGTACATTCCCTTCTTTGCCTCCATGGATAACGTTTTTGTCTCCACAGATACCTCAACACACCACTCGCCTTTTTTCCTTCATCAATTCTATGGTTAACCTCATCCTTCATAAACCCATCCGCTGACACGTCAACTCCCAAATATCTGAAAACATTTACTTCTTCCATAATCCCTCTCTCCAATGTGATATCGAATTTTTCTTTATTTAAATCGTTTGATACCCTCATCACCTTACTCTTATCTATGTTCACTTTTAACTTTCTACCTTTACACACTCTCCCAAACTCGTCCACTAACCTTTGCAACTTTTCTTTAGAATCTCCCATAAGCACAGTATCATCAGCAAAAAGTAACTGTGTCAACTCCCATTTTGCATTTAATTCTCCATAATTTAATCCCACCCCTCTCCCCAACACCCTAGCATTTACTTCTTTTACAACCCCATCTATAAATATATTAAACAACCATGGTGACAATACACATCCCTGTCTAAGACCTACTTTTACCGAGAAGTAATCTCCCTCTCTCCTACACACCCTAACCTGAGCCTCACTATCCTCATAAAAACTCTTTACAGCCTTCAGTAACTTATTACCTATTCCATACACTTGCAACATTTGCCACATTGCTCCCCTATCTACTCTATCATATGCCTTTTCTAAATCCATAAATGCAATAAAAACTTCTCTACCTTTATCTAAATACTGTTCACATATATGCTTCACTGTAAACACTTGATCTACACATCCCCTACCCACTTTAAAGCCTCCTTGCTCATCTGCAATCCTACTCTCTGTCTTACCTCTAATTCTTTCAATAATAACCCTGCCATACACTTTACCTGGTATACTCAGTAAACTTATTCCCCTATAATTTTTACACTCTCTTTTATCCCCCTTCCCTTTATATAAAGGAACTATACATACTCTCTGCCAATCCCTAGGTACCTTCCCTCTTTCATACATTTATTAAACAAAAATACCAACCACTCCAGCACTATATCCCCCTGCTTTTAACATTTCTGTCATGATTCCATCAATTCCAGCTGCTTTACCCCCTTTCATTCTACGTAATGCCTCACGCACCTCCCCCACATTCACATCCTGCTCTTCTTCACTCCTAAACGATGTTGTACCTCCCTTGCCAGTACAAGAAATTACCGCCTCCCTTTTTTCATCGACATTTAAAAGTTCCTCAAATTATCCCCGCCATCTACCCAATACCTCCAGCTCCCCATCTACTAACTCCCCTACTCTGTTTTTAACTGACAAATCCATTCGTTCCCTAGGCTTTCTTACCTTGTTTATCTCACTCCAAAATTTTTTCTTGTTTTCAGCAAAATTTCTTGACAGAGCCTCTCCCATTCTTTCATCTGCTCTTCTTTTGCACTCTCTCACCACTCTCTTCACCTTTCTTTTATTCTCCATATACTCTGTTCTTCTATTAACACTTCTGTTTTGTAAAAAACTCTCATAAGCTACCTTTTTCTCTTTTATCACACCCTTTACTTCTTCATTCCACCACTCACTCCTCTTTCCTCCTGCACCCACCCTCCTATAGCCACAAACTTCTGCCCCACATTCTAATACTGCATTTTTAAAAGTATCCCAACTCTCTTCAACCCCCCCACTACTCATACTTGCACTAGCCCACCTTTCTGCCAATAGTTGCTTATATCTCACCCTAACTTCCTCCTCCCTTAGTTTATACACTTTTACCTCTCTCTTACTTGCTGTTGCCATTTTCTTTTTGTCCCATCTACCTTTTACTCTAACTGTAGCTACAACCAAATAATGATCTGATATATCCGTTGCCCCTCTATAAACATGTACATCCTGAAGCCAACCCATCAACCTTTTATCCACCAATACATAATCCAACAAACTACTTTCCTTACGTGCTATATCATACCTTGTATATTTATTTATCCTCTTTTTCATAAAATATGTATTACTTATTACCAAACCTCTTTCTACACATAGCTCAATTAATGGTTCCCAATTTACATTTACCCTTGGCACCCCAACATTTTTACCCACTTTAGCATTAAGATCCCCAACCACAATTACTCTCTCACTTGGTTCAAAACTCCCCACACACTCACTCAACATTTCCCAAAATCTCTCTCTCTCCTCTACACTTCTCTCTTCTCCAGGTGCATAAACACTTACTATAACCCACTTTTCACATCCAACCTTTATTTTACTCCACATAATCCTTGAATTTATACATTTATATTCCTTCTTTACCTGCCATAACTGATTATTCAACATTATTGCCACTCCTTCTTTAGCTCTAACTCTATTTGAAACCCCTGATCTAATCCCATTTATTTCTCCCCACTGAAACACTCCTACCCCCTTCAGCTTTGTCTCACTTAAAGCCAGGAAATCCAGCTTCTTTTCATTCATAACATCTACAATCATCTCTTTCTTATCATTCGCACAACATCCACGCACATTCAAACATCCCACTTTGACGGTTTTCTTCTTCTTCTTTTTAGTAAGCTATACAGGAAAAGGGGTTACTAGCCCATTGTTCCCGGCATTTTAGTTGACTTTTACAACACGCATGGCTTACGGAGGAAAGATTCTTATTCCACTTCCCCATGGATATGAAAGGAAATGCAATAAGAACAAGAACTATTAAGATAAAATCAAAGAAAACTCAGATGAGTGTGTATACATAAACGTGTACATGTTTACGTAGCGTGACCTAAGTGTAAGTAGAAGTAGCAAGACGTACCTGAAATCTTGCATGTTTATGAGACAGAAAAAAGACACCAGCAATCCTACCATCATGTAAAACAGTTTCAGGTTTCTGTTTCACAGTCACCTGGCAGGATGGTAGTACCTCCCTGGGTGGTTGCTGTCTACCAACCTACTACTACTACTACTAGAAATGTTAGGAAGTATTTTTTTAGCCTTAGAGCTGTCAGGAAGTGGAACAATTTGGAGAGTGAAATAGTGGAGATAGGATCCATACATAGCTTTAAAAAGCGATATGATAAGGCTCTTGGAGCAGGGAGAGTGGCTTACAAGTGACTAGCGAAGAGGCAGGGCCAGGAGCTGTGACACGACCCCTACAACCACATATAGGTGAGTACATGTACATACACCATACCAACCGACTAACCTACTCTACCTACTCGCCTACCTATGCATGCACATGCATTCATTCTATACAACCTCTCCTCACTTAATGACAGAGTTCCGTTCCTAAGACCACTTTGGTAAACGAATTCGTCACTAAGCAAGGAGCATACTATAATGGTAATGGGTTTGTGTCAGCCATCTTTGATATTGTTTTAGTGTCACCTTTGCATCATTTATAACATTTCTGATATATTTTTAAATGTTTATACAGTAGTGTACTGTATATTGTAATAGAGGAAATAAGCTCTAATATACATTATTTAGGTATGCATACTGGTCAGAGAGCCCGTCATAAGTCCAACTCATCAGTAAACGAGTATGTCGCTAAGTGAAGAGAGGCTGTATATAAATTTATGAAATTTGTTGAAACATTTGCTTCAAATGTTAAAAATATGTGTATTCAACCCTCTCTTCCTCCCTCCTTCTCTTCCCTATTATTTTTTATGAAATTTGAAAATATTTAGTTTATTTTGATACTGGTTTTATATTTTTTAATATTTTCAGGTACATCCCAGTGTTGATGGCTCAAGCAAGAATATATTGGGATCTAGAGAACTATTCTCAGGTTGAGAAGATTTTCCGCAAGTCAGTAGAGTTTTGCAATGAATCTGATGTTTGGAAATTGAATGTAGCCCATGTTCTTTTTATGCAAGAAAATAAATTCAAGGAAGCTACTGGGTTTTATGAACCCATTGTGAAGAAAAATTACGATAATGTAAGGATATATTAAATGCAGTATACAGTACAGTGGACCCCCGAGTAACGAACACCCCAGAAATCGTACAAGTATGTAAGTATAATATTGTAAGTGCTTTTGTAAATGTAATTTTGGGGGTCTGAAATGGACTAACCTACTTGACATTATTTCTTAAGGGAGTAAATTCGTTCGGTAATGGCACTTGAGCAGGCTTCTGGAATGAATTTTGTTCGTTACTCGAGGGTCCACTGTACTTAGATAAATTGTATACAGTGGTACCCCGACTTACGATATTTTTTCATTCCAGAATGCTGTTCAAGTGCCATTACCAAACGAATTTATCTCCATAAGAAATGATGTAAAATAGACTAGTCCTTTTAGACCCCCAAAATTACACTTACAAAAGCATTTAAAAAAATAAACTTTCATAAAAGGGTGAGTTTGGGGACCATTGTAAGTCGGGGTACCACTGTATATGGAATTAGCATTCTCAGTGCAGGTCACCCTCACATAATGATAGATTATCATACAAAGACACATGATACATTAGACTTGCACCAGACTAGCTGAATCTCATGAGCTGTCAGAATGAACAAATAATAAGGTGGCCAGGCTAGCATTCTGGGAAGATGTGAATGTTGGGTTATGTTCATTATGTACTAGTCTGTGTTATGTAAAATGAGACTGCATGATGTATTCTTTGTACCCTGTTTTAGCATGATAATTACATCTAATCAAACCAAAGTAAGGTTCAGACAGAATATCAAGTGATAAGGATTATAGTTTATGATTGTGACCTTTTGCTCTTCCTATTGATGGGGATAAAATGTTCATTTATGTAAACCACGGTATGCGTGGGGTTAGAACTCATGGCAAGTGAGTCGTAAAACTCCTGGCCACTGTGTAAGCCATTGGGCCAGCTGGTTACAATAAGATTCATCCAACTAGCTATATTTATATACCATAGGGAGGTTAGCTGTGACCACAATGCAAGTTTTTACAGATAAATCTTTTGCCATCATAACCTTGACAAACTCTAGCTCAAGTGCCCTCAAAGTCACTATCATGACTCACAAAATTGTAATAACACGATTGCAAACAAACCATGGTATAGATGGGTTTAGAATTCATGGCCAGTGGCTTACACACTGGCCTGGAGTTTTGCAACTCACTTGCCATGGGTTCTAACCCCACCCGTACTGTGGTTTGTTTGCAATCGTGTTATTACAATTTCATGACTCATGATGACTGTTCATTTATATAAATTTTTCATATTTTATGATTTTATCTGTGGTTATCTCGCCTCCAATGGTTCCTTTAGCCAACCTGGGCAGTGTCTCATTTTTAGTCTTTATTTGTAACTCATGTTTATCAACTCTGACTCTTAGACTTTGGACTCTTTATCCAAGGAACATACTGAACAATGGCTCAGTTTGAAGCCAACAAAAATGTGGAGAACCAAAAAGGTGTTGTATATGCAGGGCCCTCCTGTAATCAGTCAGATTTACTCAACAAAAGAGATTTTTGACTCTGTGTTTTCTTCACAGATCCTGAATGTGAGTGCCATTGTTCTGGCTAACTTGTGTGTGTCTTACATTATGACCAGTCAGAATGAGGAAGCTGAGGAACTCATGAGGAAGATTGAGAAAGAAGAGGAGCAACTAGCCTATGAAGATCCAGACAAGAAGATATATCACTTGTGTATTGTCAATCTTGTTATAGGGTAAGCATTTTTTCTTTTTACACAAGCTGTTCCCCAAAGAAAGATGATCCTTAAAAAAAAAAAAAGAGAAAACACATTCAACATCACTCATTTAATATGGTTTATTTAATGATAAAATAATCTTTATTTTGTTCATGTTTCTCCCTCAAGCAATCAGTCTTGAAGTTCTGAAGATGGAAAATGGGTCTCTGCACTTTGTAGGATGGATAGAGATGTTGCACTTTTGAGGGTCACTTGAATTTGGATATCTGTGTACTTCTGGCAGGATTTCTATTAAAGGAATGCTGGTGATATAAATTAACCCATCCCTTGTTTCTCCATTGAACTGACAGGGAAGGGGATTATCTTTTCCTGCCCAGCAATTAACCATTTACCCCATTAGCCAACTCTGTTTTATGGTATGATTTTCAGGATATTCAACCCAAGCTGGAAGTAGGTGGCAACTAGGCCTCACCACTGAGTTGGGTGAGGGGACAGTTGTGTCTGGGTAGCTAACAGATGGGCCTGCACAGGCCCAGTGTGATTGGTTGACATATCTTGGCTAGACTTATTCCTGGCCATGTTTTGAATTTAAAACAGAGCAGTAGTATCATTATTGTATTCACCAGGAAGGCTAAACCCATAGGGGTCATACAATACCTGGGTTGAGAATGGGAGGCAGTCATGTTCAATCTAAGGAAGAGGAGGTAAAGTCCAATTCCTTGGATAAAGAGTCCCTCACCAGAGTCAAGGTATCTCCATTTCAGTTTTGGGTTCACTTTTTCTTGGTGGGAGATGACCTAGCTATTCCTGAAACAATCCTCCTTACCCCTTACCATATTCTGTTTTCTGTGCTCCAAATTTTCTGCATTATATTCACACCACACATTCCTCTCCAGCATAACATCTCTACTGTTTTAAGCCTTCTTCTCACTACAATGTTTAAAACCCATGCCTCACACCCATATAAAGGTGTTCTGTTGTCACTGTCTGGATTTCATTAGTCTTTCTTCTTTTTCTTTCAACAAATCGGCCGTTTCCCACCGAGGCAGGGTGGCCCTAAAAGAAAAACAAAAGTTTCTCTTTTTAACTTTAGTAATATATACAGGAGAAGGGGTTACTAGTCCCTTGCTCCCAGCATTTTAGTCGACTCTTACGACATGCATGGCTTATGGAGGAAGAATTCTGTTCCACTTCCCCATGGAGGATTTCATTATTCATCTTGATATAAATATTTCACTGATGCACATTTTGGGACTGTGTTTCCTGTAAATTAATATTCTTGTGGATTACATTTCTGTCAGCTCATAATTCTCAGAATTATTGCTTAAAAATTTTAGTGGTTGTTTCTTCAGATTATAGCTTTCACTTATTATGTACTGTACAGTCAACCCCCGGTGTTCGTTAGCGTCGGAGTTCGTTAAAATCGGTGTTCGTTAAGTTTTTTCACAAAAATTTTGGCTCGGTGTTAACGAATCCGCTCGGAGTTAATGATTTGTCCTGGACGCGTACGCGTGGCCTGAGCGGGCCCGGGCACTCCATTCAGCGTCAGTGTGCTATTGTTTACCAGCGAGTGACCGCCACCCACGCATTCATACCATACATTTTGTCATTATTCCAGTGTTTTTAGTGCTTGCAACTGCTAAATAAGCCACCATGGGCCCCAAGAAAGTTCCTAGTGCCAGCCCTGTGGTAAAGAGTGTAGCAGGGATGCAGGGAGTGTAGCATTCATGCAGGGAGTGTAGCATTCATGCAGGGAGTGTAGCAGGCATGCAGGGAGTGTAGCAGGCATGCAGGGAGTGTAGCATTCATGCAGGGAGTGTAGCAGGCATGCAGGGAGTGTAGCAGGCATGCAGGGAGTGTAGCAGGCATGCAGGGAGTGTAGCATTCATGGAGGGAGTGTAGCATTCATGCAAGGAGTGTAGCATTCATGCAGGGAGTGTAGCATTCAGGCAGGGAGTGTAGCATTCATGCAGGGAGTGTAACATTCATGCAGGGAGTGTAGCAGGCATGCAGGGAGTGTAGCATTCATGCAGGGAGTGTAGCAGGCATGCAGGGAGTGTAGCAGGCATGCAGGGAGTGTAGCAGGCATGCAGGGAGTGTAGCATTCATGCAAGGAGTGTAGCAGGCATGCAGGGAGTGTAGCAGGCATGCAGGGAGTGTAGCATTCATGCAGGGAGTGTAGCATTCATGCAGGGAGTGTAGCAGGCATGCAGGGAGTGTAGCAGGCATGCAGGGAGTGTAGCAGGCATGCAGGGAGTGTAGCAGGTATGCAGGGAGTGTAGCATTCATGCAAGGAGTGTAGCAGGCATGCAGGGAGTGTAGCATTCATGCAGGGAGTGTATTATTATTATAATCAAATAGAAGCGCTAAATGCAGGGAGTGTAGCATTCATGCAGGAGTGTAGCAGGCATGCAGGGAGTGTAGCAGGAAGGCAAGGACTTGTTACCTGATGTCTTTATAGAAGGGGATTTCCCTTCCAAACAATGAAAAAACTTCCATCCTCTCCCCTCCTCCCGTCTTCCACACATAAACAACTCTTCAATAAATGTAAGTGACATGTTATATTGTACTATTATTTCTTTATTTCTCATTGTTTTGTGTGTAATTTAATGTCTATACTATGTTGTAAAAAATATTTTATTTTAATACTTTTGGGTGTCTGGAACGGATTAATTATATTTCCATTAGTTCTTATGGGGAAAATAGATTCAGAGTTCGTTATATTTGGTGTTCATTAAGCCCTCTGGAACAGATTAATCACGAGAACCGGGGGCTCACTGTACTTATAATGCACATGCACTTTAAAAAATATCCATGTACAATCATATTATCTGAGATGTGTCTTATGCTGTAAAGGTTACAGAATCTGAAGCATAATGTTCACTGAGACAAATGTTCTTTGCTTGTTTATGCAAAAATTAATGACACTCTTTTTTGCAGGACACTGTACTGTGCCAAAGGTAATTATGAGTTTGGTATTTCCCGAGTGATCAAGAGTCTGGAGCCTTACAACAAGAAGCTGGGAACTGACA
This sequence comes from Cherax destructor, assembly GCA_009830355.1. Taxonomy (NCBI): domain Eukaryota; kingdom Metazoa; phylum Arthropoda; class Malacostraca; order Decapoda; family Parastacidae; genus Cherax; species Cherax destructor. The sequence continues at coordinate 159,292 of WNWK01001720.1, forward strand.
CCTGGTTAGTTTCTTGAAAATCATTTGTGTGGTAGCAATTCATTTTAGTGAGAAATGATTTAAATATTATCATTGGAGCTTTATCACCAGAGTGAGTCTTGAAGTGTTGTGAATTATGACACAGGTGAGTGTAAGATATTAATCAGGAATTCGGGAAAATGGTGGCCAGACTTGAATTTTTGAAGTGGTAAGCACAGCACCTGCATTCTGAAGGTTTTGTGGGATGTTAATATAACTGTATTCTTGGGAAAACTTTAAACACAGGGGTCATGCAGTACTAGAGGAATGGGCTGTAATCAGATTGGACACAAGGAAGGGAAGGGTATCTATTTCCTTAGATCAAGAGCTCTTCATTGGCACCAGGGTACCCCTGTCCCCTCACTGGAGGGTGCAAAAAGGAAAAGGTGAATGGATCTCTAAAAAGAATTATGAAAAGGAGAAACTTGTATAAATAAAGTATGGGAGACAGTAGATGTCTTGCTACCCTGATTTATGACAACAAGGTCTAGACAAGCCATGAGATACTAACCTAGAATTCAAGATCTTGAAATGAGTTATTTAAGAAATTAATTTTTATTGGAGGAATAAGTAATAATAATCTAGGTAGTGTTGGTAGACAGCAACCGCCCAGGGAGGTACTACCGTCCTGCCAAGTGAGTGTAAAACAAAATCCTGTAATTGTTTTACATGATGGTAGGATTGTTGGTGTCTTCTTTCTGTCTCATAATCATGCAAGATTTCAGTATGTCTTGTTACTTCTACTTACACTTAGGTCACACCACACATTCATGTACAAGCATATACACAACCCTCTTGGTTTTCTTCCATTTTCTTACTAGTTCTTGTTCTTATTTCCTCTTATCTCCATGGGAAAGATGGAACAGAATTCTTCCTCCTGTAAGCCACACGTTCTAAGAGTCGCCTAAACCGGAGCAAGGCTAGTAAAGTATGATCTCTAAAAGTTAGAAAAGAGAAACTTGTATATAAATTGGCTTGTGATGCTTCTACCCTGATTTTGAAACAAGGCTGCAAGATGAGTTAAAGAAAAAGAAGTTTTATAAATAATTAATTAAGAAGTTCATCTAGGTAGTGGTTGGTAGACAGCAACCGCCCAGGAAGGTACTACCGTCCTGCCAAGTGAGTGTAAACAAAACCTGTAATTGTTTTACATGATGGTAGGATTGTTGGTGTCTTCTTTCTGTCTCATAATCATGCAAGATTTCAGTATGTCTTGTTACTTCTACTTACACTTAGGTCACACTACACATTCATGTACAAGCATATACACACCCCTCTTGGTTTTCTTCCATTTTCTTACTAGTTCTTGTTCTTATTTCCTCTTATCTCCATGGGAAAGTGGAACAGAATTCTTCCTCCGTAAGCCACACGTGTCGTAAGAGTCGACTAAACTGCCGGGAGCTAGGGGCTAGTAACCCCTTCTCCTGTATATATTACTAAAGTTAAAAAGAGAAACTTTTGTTTTTCTCTTTGGGCCACCCCACCTTGGTGGGAAACGGCCGACGTGTTGAAAGAAGAAAAGAAGAAGTTCATTCAGCAAAGGAATAAGTAGAGTATTATGGCAGTGCGGAAGATGAGTACCTGAGGTGTATGATCAGTGGAATAAGTTAAAAGACAGCATTTATAGTAGTCGAACTATATGATGTTATTGAAATGTTGCACTCATGTGTAGATCTGTTAAATATTTTAAGGATTTATAAGGTACATACTGTAGACTGGAAAACCATCTTCTAAATGTATACAAAACAAAAATTTATGAATCTAGGTAGTAGGTTGGTAGACAGCAACCGCCCAGAGAGGTACTACCATCCTGCCGAGTGTGAAACGGAAGCCTGTAATTGTTTTACATGATGGTAGGATGGTAGGTACGTCTTGCTACTTCTACTTATACTTAGATCACACTACACATGCATGTACAAGCATATATATACACACACCCATCTGGCTTTTCTTCTATTTTCTTATTAGTTCTTGTTCTTGTTTATTTCCTCTTATCTCCATAGGAAAGTGGAACAGAATTCTTCCTCCGTAAGCCATGCATATCGTAAGAAGCAACTAACATGCTGGAAGTAAGGGGCTAGTAACCCATTCTCCTGTATACTTTACTAAAGTTAAAAAGAAAAACTTTTGTTTTTCTTTCTGGGTCTCCCTGCCTCGGTGGGATACGGCCGGTTTGTTGAAAGAAGAATAGAGATCTAATAAGTATAGTAGGATGGTAGACAGCAACCACCCAGGGAGGTACTACTGTCCTGCCAAGTAAGTGTAAAACGAAAGCCTGTAATTGTTTTACATTATGGTAGGATTGCTGGTGTCTTTTTTGTCTCATAAACATGCAAGATTTCAGGTACGTCTTGCTACTTCTAGTTACATTTAGGTCACACTTCACATTCATGTACAAGCATATATATACACACACACACACCCTTCTTCGTTTTCTTCAGTTTTTCTTACTAGTTCCTGTTCTTGTTTATTTCTGCTTATCTCCATGGGGAAGTGGAACAGAATTCTTCCTCCGTAAGCCATGCGTGTCATAAGAGGCGACTAAAATGCCAGGAGCAAGGGGCTAGTAACCTTCTCCTGTATATATTACTAAATTTAAAAGGAGAAACTTTTGTTTTTCCTTTTGGGCCACCCTGCCTCAGTTGGATACAGCAAGTGCGTTGAAAGAAGAAATAGAGATCTAAATTATGATGTAGATATTTGTCACTAAGTACTTATATAGAATTTGTAACAGCTAGATACTTTTGTTTTCAGGTATTATGCCAAGAGATGTTTTCTTTCCCTCATAGAAAACTTGGCCAAGCACATGATAACTGTCAAAGACTCAGTCATTCAAGAGTGTATACAATTTCTGGAGCACTGTGAAGGTATGTCTTGTTCAATTTTATTTATTTCATGGAAAGTACTAAACCTCTAGGAGTCATACTTAAGGAATGGAGGGCAGTCAGATTCTATCTAAGGAAAGAGGCTATACTCAACAGGCTTATTTCCCTATAATTTTACATTCTTGCCACCTTCTCCCCCTCGTACAAGGAAACTATGCATGCTGTATACCAATCCTTAGGTACCGTCCCTTCTTTGAGGCATATATTAAACAAATACACTAACCACTCCAGCACTATCCCCACCTGCTTTTAACATTTTCATCCTAATCCTGCCTATTCCAGCTGCTTTACCTCCATGTTATTCTACCCACTACCTCAGTACAGTGTTATACCTCCCTGCTGAATGCATGAAATTACCACTTCCCTTTCACATAAACATTCAACTTGTCAAAGTATTCTCTCCATTTTTCCAGTACCTCCACTTCTCCATCTAACATTATCATCACCTAGGAAATGGGAGGTACAGCTTTCCTTTGCTTTAAGCAGGTTCACCATTGTGTGAAGCCCTATTTCTATTACAAGGTATTTAAATAAGACACAATGTGTGGGTTATGACATTTTATTTATGAAGACATTTTGCCCACCAGGGACTTCATCAATTTATGCAGAGAATAAAACATGGGTATATATAGTGATTATGGAGAGGTCCCAAAGTTAAAAAATGCTATTGCATGCGAGCACCTTACAAAGTAGGTGAGGTTATGGCATACTGTACAGTCACCATTTGCAATCAGTGTGGTTCACAAAGTGTAGTGAAGATTTTTGTTATGTTTGTGTTGACGGTTTGATTAAGCTTAGTGCAGATGACATAGGAATACTTGTAACCAGGGTTGATTCAAGGAAAGGTAGAGTATATACAGTGTTAAACTACATCACTGAAGCTTAATATATTCATCAGAATCAGAAACTTACACAATAAAACTGGATATACTGGAAATATTTGTCAGAGGGCTGAAGAGGGGTTTTTGAGGTGGTTTGGTCATTTAGAGAGAATGGATCAAAGTAGAACGACTTGGAGAGCGTATAAATCTGTAGGGAAAGGAAGGCGGGGTAGGGGTCGTCCTCGAAAAGGTTGGAGGGAGGGGGTAAAGGAGGTTTTGTGGGCGAGGGGCTTGGACTTCCAGCAAGCATGTGTGAGCGTGTTAGATAGGAGTGAATGGAGACGAATGGTTTTTGGGACCTGACAAGCTGTGGAGTGTGAACAGGGTAACATTTTGTGAAGGGATTCAGGGAAACCAGTTAATTGATTTAGTTGGACTTGAGTCCTGGAAATGGGAAGTACAATGCCTGCACTTTAAAGGAGGGGTCTGGGATAGTGACAGCTGGGAGGGACTTATTCTCAGCTGTCGTATCTGAGCGCCTCTGCAAAGACAGTGATTATGTATGAGTGAGGTGAGAGTGTTGAATGATGATGAAAGTATTTTCTTTTTGGGGATTTTCTTTCTTTTTGGGTCACCCTGCCTAGGTGGGAGACGGCAGAGTTGTTGAAAAAAGGAAAAAAAAAAAAAGAATGCAGAGGTGGTAGCATCATCTTGAAAAATTAGTCAGCTATGCAGTGATAGGAAAAAGTCAAAAGTAAAGGTAGATTAAGTTAGATTGTCCTGCAACTTTTTTTTCCCTATATTCAGTGATACAATAGTCTCTATGATAAAATCTTCAGTTTTATCAAGTTCAATTGTTATTACCAGTATTATCATCAAAATCATGCCTTGAACCTATATGTGTCACAATTACCAGGTCATAAATTCTCCAAAGATATATACAACCTCTCCTCACTTAATGACGGGGTTCCATTCCTAAGAGTAGGTCGGTAAGCGAATTGGTCGATAAGCGAGGAAATCAGCTCTTGTATACATTAGGTTTGCATACTGGTTGGAGAGCTGGTCGCAAGTCCAAGTGGTCAGTAAACGAGTACGTTGCTAAGTGAGGAGAGGCCGCAATGTATTTCTGTGTAACATAAGATGTACTGTATTATAAAAGATACTTTATAAGCTATAGCTATACAATATTATTAATGTGAATATGATAATAGTATGCAATACTGACAAGTTGATTAGACACATTTGCAACAGTTAGGTATCTTTATTCCAAAACATTTTGCCTACAGTGTATAACCCTTAAACTGTCCAAACGTAGATCTACGTTTGTACCGCTAGCACTCCAAATGTAGATCTACATTTTATTTTTCCTGCCTCCAAATTTGGCATGATTAGCCTGAGACGCCTGGGCAGTATAGAATGGGTCTTAACACTCGGTGTGCGCAGTATTAAAAAATCTGGGGCCACTTAGTACCTTGTGGGAGCCCCAGTTCAATTGAGCACCAGCTAGAGCAAATAGCATGGCAAACACCAGGGATTCACTGATGTCATGTCGTATTAACACTCCCCTTTTAAGAGGAAAGTGATGGATGTGGCCACAAGTGGTCGAGGAAATATCAAAAACCTCGATAATAACCCATGTGTAACATTTGTGCAAAATCCTTTCATTTTTTATACCACTGGTAGTGTCATCCTGCCAGAATGTCCTATAACCTATGCCCTAAGTAAAGAGAAACGATTCTGGAACATGTGTAATACATATTTGGCAGGCTGGCCGGCTGGCTGGCTGACTGACTGACTTTGGTTCTCTGTCTGTATCTGTCTCTGTCTATCTGTCTGTCTGTCTATGTCTCTCACATGTATGCATAAGTACAGTTATTATACATAGTGTAAATTCCCTAGGATAACCCAAAAATTCCAAGCAAAGTGCTATGCAGTACATGTAGATATAAGACATAATAAGCATGACTAGCAAGTAATACACATTTTACTTCATCAGGAATCAGACGTGACGACTGCATCGTGTGTAATACCTGTTGGTTTAAGAGCCGCTCTATGAGACTGAGAGACAAGCAGACAGAAAGACACACACACAAAGGAAGACAGAAAGACCGAGACACAGGCAGACAGAAAGACCGAGACACACAGGCAGACATAAAGACAGAGACACATACAGGCAGACAGAAAGACAGAGACACATACAGGCAGACAGAAAGACAGACACACACAGGCAGACAAAAAGACAGAGACACACAGGCAGATAGAAAGACAGGCAGACAGAAAGACACACACAGACAGATAAGCAGAGATAGACAAACAGACATACATGTTTGTGTGTAATAGTGAAAACAAATAAAGCCAGGGTTCCCTGCAGCAGTGCACGATCATCAAGTGTCACTCACTCCATTCCTGCACTGTCAGCATTTTAGTGACACTCATCATAACACCATGCTTTACGGAGTTTTACAGAGTTTCATATCTACTCCATCATGTCTAAAGCATTGCTGAGACCTATAAATACTTTATATATATTTCTAGACAATAGTAAATGACAAGGCAGGTGAAAATGTTCACCTGTCGGTGTGATTGTGACTATTTGAGTACTATTTCAGTACCTAATATTAGTGTCAGAACAAAGATTGGCTATGAAATCACGAACTATTATAAATTGTAATTATCAGAACATACAAATTATATAAATTTAAATAAAAACGAGAAAAAAAAGTATATCGGCAACACTTCTGCAAGCGGCAGGACTCATTGCTGTCAGGCGAGCATCCAGCCCCAACTTCGCGATCTTATATCTTGGTAAGTACTGGTCCTAAAAAATTTTTTGGGTCTTATTACACACAGAAAATGGCCCTCTTTTTTTTTTCCAAAATATTCGGAGCGCTGGGCGAGTGAACGTAGTTCTACGTTTGGACAGTTTAAGGGTTAAGGATAATAGACAAAGCCTGAGGGAAAGTTTCCTTCAGGACAATGAAATCTGCCTGGAAGAAATTGTGGCCCGAATGTGTGTCAGTGAGAGATTTTAATGGCTTTGAGGCAAAGCCTGTAGTGAAGGATATTGTTTCTCTGGGCCAGTCCATGGGTTTGGAAATGGACAATGAGGATGTAGAGGAGATGGTGGAGGATCACAAGAATGAGCTCACCACAACTTAAAGACCTGCACAAGGAGCAGCAAGAAGTGGTTGAGGAATTTTCTTCAGAGGAGGAGGGAAGCAGTAAGGGCAACATTTCCACTGCAGAAATTAAGGAACTGTGTTATTATTGGGCTCAAACACAGAGCCTGGTGGAAAAATGGCATCCTAACATTACTGTTGTGAATAGGAGCATCTACCTGTTCAATGACAATGTTGCTGACTACTTTAGAAAAATTTTGAAGTCATCAAAAGCAGACAACATTGGACAGCTTCTTTAGCAAAGAAAAAAAATCAAATGCTACTGAATCCCCATCAAGTGCTACTGCACAGAGACAAAAGAAGAAAAAAACAGACAGGCAGTTACTTGATGTTTTTATGAAAGGTGACACCCCTTCCAAACAATAACATCTCTCCACCTTCCTCTTAGGCCATCATCACTCCTCAGTAAAGGTAAAGTGCAGTTAAATTTTCATTATTTCATGTATTTACTGTTTTTATACTTTCCATGTATGATTTTATGCATGCAAATATTATTATACAGGTTTAAATAAGCAATATTTTCACATAAAATGTTTTATAATTGGTCATTTTTTGGAGTCTGGAATAGATTAATCCAATTTACATTGTCTTATGGGAGAAATTTATTCAATATTCATACAACTTGCTATTCGAACAGCCTCCTGTAATGGATTAAGTTTGAATATCAAGGTACACTGTAATAGTATTAATAATAAGTCAAAAGAACAGAGAAGCACTGCAAGCCATTTGGCCAATGTTAGACAGAACTAGGGATAGAGAAATTAGAGTAAATTACATCTCAAGGTACTGGAGATCAGAGTAGCTCAACACTAAACACACATCTCCAAAGGGCAGATCACTTCAGTATGCTAAATGGCTCATGCTATGAAGAAAAGGAAGCAAGAAAGACAAAAGAAAAACAGACAGGTTCAGAGAAAAAGAGGGCAAAGGTTGGGTCAAGTCACAAGTGTTCTGAAGATTAGAGCTTTTGACAGTGAATTAAGGGCAGGCATCTACAGAAACAATGCCAAGACTAAGATTCATGTTTGGAATGTTATTAACCAAGTCTATCTTTTCAGTGTATGGAAGGAATGTGAAGGGGGTAATAGAACATCCATTGGAAGAAATGGCCATCCATCCTGGAAAGAACACTGTCACATATGAGTCAAGACTTCTGAAAGCTCTTCTTTTACAGATTCAGCGCATGTAATTTTAAGACACGATTGGGAATACAGTAATGCCTGCATATTTTTCTAGTCATTTATATTTGAATTCTTTGCCATTATTATTATTATAATCAAAAAGTGCTAAACCTACAAGGATCAATTCTTTGCCATAACATACAAAAATGTTTTATACTATGGGTGGTAAGTACTTGTCCAGTACATTGTTCTGTATACTGACTTAATGACATTCATAAGAATTAAGTAGAGTATATCAATACTAAAAAGAAGAAGAAGAAAATCGTCAAAGTGGGATGTTTGAATGTGCGTGGATGTTGTGCGAATGATAAGAAAGAGATGATTGTAGATGTTATGAATGAAAAGAAGCTGGATGTCCTGGCTTTAAGTGAGACAAAGCTGAAGGGGGTAGGAGAGTTTCAGTGGGGAGAAATAAATGGGATTAGATCAGGGGTTTCAAATAGAGTTAGAGCTAAAGAAGGAGTGGCAATAATGTTGAATAATCAGTTATGGCAGGTAAAGAAGGAATATAAATGTATAAATTCAAGGATTATGTGGAGTAAAATAAGGTTGGATGTGAAAAGTGGGTTATAGTAAGTGTTTATGCACCTGGAGAAGAGAGAAGTGTAGAAGAGAGAGAGATTTTGGGAAATGTTGAGTGAGTGTGTGGGGAGTTTTGAACCAAGTGAGAGAGTAATTGTGGTTGGGGATCTTAATGCTAAAGTGGGTAAAAATGTTGTGGATGGAGTAGTAGGTAAATTTGGGTGCCAGGGAATGTAAATGCTAAATGGGTGGAGCCGATGTAATGAGCTATGTGTAGAAAGAGGTTTGGTAATAAGTAATACATATTTTATGAAAAAGAGGATAAATAAATATACAAGGTATGATATAGCACGTAAGGAAAGTAGTTTGTTGGATTATGTATTGGTGGATAAAAGGTTGATGAGTAGGCTTCAGGATGTACATGTTTATAGAGGGCAACGGATATATCAGATCATTATTTGGTTGTAGCTACAGTTAGAGTAAAAGGTAGATGGGACAAAAGGAAAATGGCAACAGCAAGTAAGAGAGAGGTAAAAGTGTATAAACTAAGGGAGGAGGAAGTTAGGGTGAGATATAAGCAACTATTGGCAGAAAGGTGGGCTAGTGCAAGTAGGAGTAGTGGGGGTTGAAGAGAGTTGGGATAGTTTTAAAAATGCAGTATTAGAATGTGGGGCAGAAGTTTGTGGTTATAGGAGGGTGGGTGCAGGAGGAAAGAGGAGTGAGTGGTGGAATGAAGAAGTAAAGGGTGTGATAAAAGAGAAAAAGGTAGCTTATGAGAGGTTTTTACAAAACAGAAGTGTTAGTAGAAGAGCAGAGTATATGGAGAGTAAAAGAAAGGTGAAGAGAGTGGTGAGAGAGTGCAAAAGAAGAGCGGATGAAAGAATGGGAGAGGATCTGTCAAGAAATTTTGCTGAAAACAAGAAAAATTTTGGAGTGAGATAAACAAGGTAAGAAAGCCTAGGGAACGAATGGATTTGTCAGTTAAAAACAGAGTAGGGAGTTAGTAGATGGGGAGCTGGAGGTATTGGGTAGATGGCGGGAATATTTTGAGGAACTTTTAAATGTCGATGAAAAGAGGGAGGCGATAATTTCATGTACTGGCCAGGGAGGTACAACATCGTTTAGGAGTGAAGAAGAGCAGGATGTGAGTGTGGGGGAGGTGCGTGAGGCATTACGTAGAATGAAAGGGGTAAAGCAGCTGGAATTGACGGAATCATGACAGAAATGTTAAAAGCAGGGGGATATAGTGCTGGAGTGGTTGGTATTTTTTTAATAAATGTATGAAAGAGGGAAGGTACCTAGGGATTGGCAGCGAGCATGTATAGTTCCTTTATATAAAGGGAAGGGGATAAAAGAGAGTGTAAAAATTATAGGGGAATAAGTTTACTGAGTATACCAGGTAAAGTGTATGGCAGGGTTATTATTGAAAGAATTAGAGGTAAGACAGAGAGTAGGATTGCAGATGAGCAAGGAGGCTTTAGAGTGGGTAGGGATGTGTAGATCAAGTGTTTACAGTGAAGCATATATGTGAACAGTATTTAGATAAAGGTAGAGAAGTTTTTATTGCATTTATGGATTTAGAAAAGGCATATGATAGAGTGGATAGGGGAGCAATGTGGCAAATGTTGCAAGTGTATGGAATAGGTAGTAAGTTACTGAAGGCTGTAAAGAGTTTTTATGAGGATAGCGAGGCTCAGGTTAGGGTGTGTAGGAGAGAGGAGATTACTTCCGGTAAAAGTAGGTCTTAGACAGGGTTGTGTAATGTCACCATGGTTGTTTAATATATTTATAGATGGGGTTGTAAAAGAAGTAAATGCTAGGGTGTTGGGGAGAGGGTGGGATTAAATTATGGAGAATTAAATGCAAAATGGGAGTTGACACAGTTACTTTTGCTGATGATACTGTGCTTATGGGAGATTCTAAAGAAAAGTTGCAAAGGTTAGTGGACGAGTTTGGGAGAGTGTGTAAAGGTAGAAAGTTAAAAGTGAACATAGATAAGAGTAAGGTGATGAGGGTATCAAACGATTTAAATAAAGAAAAATTGGATATCACATTGGAGAGAGGGATTATGGAAGAAGTAAATGTTTTCAGATATTTGGGAGTTGATGTGTCAGCAGATGGGTTTATGAAGGATGAGGTTAACCATAGAATTGATGAAGGAAAAAAGGTGAGTGGTGCATTGAGGTATCTGTGGAGACAAAAACGTTATCCATGGAGGCAAAGAAGGGAATGTACGAAAGTATAGTGGTACCAACACTCTTATATGGGTGTGAAGCATGGGTTGCAAATGCTGCAGCGAGGAGGAGGCTGGAGGCAGTGGAGATGTCCTGTCTAAGGGCAATGTGTGGTGTAAATATTATGCAGAAAATTCGGAATGTGGAAATTAGGAGAAGGTGTGGAGTTACTAAAAGTATTTGTCAGAGGGCTGAAGGGGTTGTTGAGGTGGTTTGGTCATTTAGAGAGAATGGATCAAAGTAGAATGACTTGGAGACGTATAAATCTGTAGGGGAAGGAAGGCGGGGTAGGGGTCGTCCTAGAAAAGGTTGGAGGGAAGGGGTAAAGGAGGTTTTGTGGGCGAGGGCTTGGACTTCCAGCAAGCATGTGTGAGCGTGTTAGATAGGAGTGAATGGAGACGAATGGTTTTGGGACATGACGATCTGTTGGAGTGTGAGCAGGGTAACATTGTGTGAAGGGATTCAGGGAAACCAGTTAATTGATTTAGTTGGACTTGAGTCCTGGAAATGGGAAGTACAATGCCTGCACTTTAAAGGAGGGTCTGAGATAGTGACAGCTGGGAGGGACTTTTCTCAGCTGTAGTATCTGAGCTCCTCTGCAAAGACAGTGATTATGTATGAGTGTGGTGAAAGTGTTGAATGATGATGAAAGTTTTTTCTTTTTGGGGATTTTCTTTCTTTTTGGGTCACCCTGCCTCGGTGGGAGACGGCCGACTTGTTGAAAAAAAAAAAAAAAAAAAATATCAATACTGCATATATACACAGTCCAGTAGGTGATTGATTATTGTAACATTTTGAAGCTGAAAAACAAATTGTATTCAAATACACAAATACTCCTTTTGTTAAGTAAAAGGACACAAATGCAACTAATATGACATCTTATTGTGGCAACATTTCGCTCTCCAGGAGCTTTGTCAAGCCGTTACAAACAATACATGGACACAGAGGGTATATATAGGCTATTTGTACTACACTACTCTGTGGAGACAAAGAACCTTGTCCATGGAAGTAAAGAGGGGAATGTATGAGAGTATAGTTATACCAACGCTCTCATATGGGTGTGAAGCATGGGTGATGAATGTTGCAACGAGGAGAAGGCTGGAGGCAGTGGAGATGTCATGTCTGAGGTCAATGTGTGGTGTGAATATAATGCAGAGAATTCGGAGTTTGGAAATTAGGAGGAGGTGTGGGATTACCAAAACGATTGTCCAGAGAGCTGAGGAGGGGTTGTTGAGGTGGTTTGGACATGTAGAGAGAATGGAACGAGACAGAGTGACTTCGAGAGTGTATAAATCTGTAGTGGAGGGAAGGCGGGGTAGGGGTCGGCCTAGGAAAGGTTGGAGGAGGGGGTAAGGAAGTTTTGTGTGCGAGGGGCTTGGACTTCCAGCAAGCATGTGTGAGCGTATTTGATAGGAGTGAATGGAGGCATATGGTTTTAATACTTGACGTGCTGTTGGAGTGTGAGCAAAGTAACATTTATGAAGGATTCAGGGAAACCGGCAGGCCGGACTTGAGTTCTGGAGATGGGAAGTACAGGCCGGCACTCTGAAGGAGGGGTGTTAATGTTGCAGTTTTATAACTGTAGTGTAAAGCACCCTTCTGGCAAGACAGTGATGGAGTGAATGATGATGAAAGTTTTTCTTTTTCGGGCCACCCTGCCTTGGTGGGAATCGGCCGATGTGTTAATAAAAAAAAAAAAAAATTGTACTACACCTCACTCAAAGCCTATATATACCCTCTGTGTCCATGTATTGTTTGTAACAGCTTGACAAAGCTCCTGGAGAGCGAAACGTTGGCACAATAAAATGTCATATTACTTAACATATTGTCGGTAATTCTACCAATATTAATATACAATATTCCTTTTGTTATATTCACACGGCACTAAACCTGTGTGGATAGTTTTAAGTGTATAAAATTGCATTAAAAATAAACTTTACCAAAATATTTATTTTTTAATTATGATACAAATCGCTTGTTCTTGCTAGGCTGGAATACTGCTGTACACTAACTGCCCCCTTCAAGGCAGGTGAAATTGCTGACCTAGAGAATGTATAAATTATTATAATCAAGGGGAATTGCTAAACCCATGGGGAGGATGTGGAAGGTATTCAGCTTAATTCAGGGAACTGGAGCACAGATCCAATTTCCTAGTCAAGAGCCCCTCACCAGCATCAAGGAACCTTCTCTGAGGGGTAAGAGTGTACAAAGAACTTTCACGGCACACACAAGTACGATAAAGCTCCTAAATTACTGGGAACGGTTGAAGTCCCTTGATTTATATTCCCTGGAATGCAGGTGAGAAAGATACATGATAATATACACTTGGAAAATCCTAGGAAGATTGGTACCAAACTTGCACACAAAAATCACTCCCTATGAAAGAAATACTCGGCAGGAGATGCAACATTCCCCCAATGAAAAGCTGGGGTGCCATGAGTACACTAAGAGAACACAATAAGTGTCAGGGGCCCAAGAATCTTCAACTGCCTCCCAGCATACATAAGGGGGATTACCAATAGACCCCTGGCTGTCTTCAAGAAGGTGCTGGACAGGCGCCTAAAGTCAGTACCTGACCAGCCGGGCTGTGGTTCGTACGTCAGTTTGCGTGCAGCCAGCAGTAACAGCCTGGTTGATCAGACCCTGAGCCACCACGAGGCCTGGTCTCAGACCAGGGCGCAAGGGCGTTGATCCCCGAAGCCTTTCCAGGTATACTTCAGGATACTTGTGGGTAACTAAGCTGTTGAGAATGACTGATGCTCCTAATAAATTATAACAATAAATAAAGAACACAAAAGCACTTCAGTAGAGCTACTGACCACATATGTATATATAATGACTAATAATCACTTATATTTTATTGTAATTAGGAAGAACTAAACCCACAGTTCAAAGATAGCCAAGTTCAGTTCCTTGAATCAAGAGCCCCTCACCAGCACTCATCTTGATTGGATTGAATCCCAAAGCTATTGGGGGTCAGGCTTAGACAATCCAGAAACAAGCAGTACATGTATTAGCTGTATTATTATTATCTGTATTATATTGCATCCAAAAAAGAAATGCTAAACTTTTGTAGGGTCATACAGTGCTATTTTAAATATGTAATATTTTAGACTAATTTTGAACACTAGTTAAACATTTCCACACATATTTGTCTAACCTAGTGCATTTTTAAAGTCTCTTATAAAGTATTTGCCACTGTGCTGTACTGAACTTTTCTCTCATTCAGAGTAATGTTACGTGTGTTACACCTGTCATCAGCTGTATTTAGTTTCCCAATTATTTCAGCCAAAACCAAAAATTTAAATATAAAATTCCATTAATAAACTAAACTATGTGTACTATGGCATATTTATGCAAGTTTTGAAGCTAACATATTTTTATAATTACAAAAAGCCCTTAAAACAAGCTGAATGTTACTGCTTCCTTTTCAAAATTAATAATTTAGTTGGAGGAATGATAATATTAATAATTAGAGCTAGATGAAAGTCTAAAGTGCAGTGAAATACAATATTTACCAGTTTATCATTCACTGAATATTAAAATGTCAGGTTTTCTTTTATTATTACTTAACAATACAAGACAATATGACTAGAGTTCAATAGGGAAAATAATAATTATCGTAATTTCAATGCAACATTCTATGGAAGCTGTAGGTAAAAGATTGGCTGGCTCTGATCTTCCATGGGAGCTTTACTACTGCCCACAATTACAATTATTATGTTCATGGGGAAGTGCTAAACTCACAGGGCCATGCAATGTCTGGGAAATAAAGAGGTAAACGGTTTGATCTGAGGAAGGAATGATAGCACCAATTTCTTGGAAAAAGAGCCCTTCACCGGCATCAAGGCACCTTTCTTGAAGGGTCACACTTCAATAGCATGTTGCACTCTGTTGAAAGTTACCCAGTAAAAAAAAAAATAAAAACTGAAGGTCTATGGATAAGATCTGGTATTGCCAGGTGGTGTCATTGTGCATATTTTACTTCAATGCCAGTGAAAAAGAATAAACAAATATTTAATTCATACAGCATTACAATAATTGTACTGTATACTGCAACAATTCTATGGAAGTGCATGAGGCAGCAGGCAGAATGAAAGGGGGCAAAGCAGCTTGGACAGAAGAAATTAAGACATTTTAAAAGCAGGTGGAGATATAGTTTTGGAGTGGCTGGTGAAGTTGCTCAGTATATGCATGAAAGAGAAAGTATACCTAACAAGTGGCAGAAAGCATGTTCCTTTATACTGTATTAGGGAAAAAGGGTAGGAGAAAGTGTATTTTTTTTTTTAACAAGTCGGCTGTTTCACACCAAGGCAGGGTGACCCAAAAAGAAAGAAAAACTTTCATCATTCAACACTTTCACCATCACTCATACATAATCACTGTCTTTGCAGAGGGACCCAGATATGACAGTTTAGATGTCCCTCCAAACTGCCAATATCCCAAACCTCTCTTTTAAAGTGCAGGCATTGTACTTTCCATTTCCAGGACTCAAGTCTGGCTAACTGGTTTCCCTGAATCCCTTCACAAAATATTACCCTGCTCACACTCCAACGGCTCATCAGGTCAAAAAACCATTCGTCTCCATTCACTCCTATGAGTATGAATTATATGGAAATAAGTAAGTTACCACACAATTGAAGTGAGATTTAAAAAGGCACGATATCATGACTGGAAAAATACACAAATAACCCGCACACAGGAGACTGAACTTATGACAATGTTTCGGTCCGACTTGAACCATTAGCTGATCACACTAGTTAATGGTCCAAGTGCAGGTTATCTGTGTATGAAAACCGATATTTCAACAAATGACCAATGACACTACCAGTGTACTCCCAAGTGCTAAGTCATTAATGAACAATAGGCATAAGAGGCAATCCTTTATGAAAGAATGGAAGACCCTAAACTGTTAACATAAGTCCAGTTTTATTACCCTGAACACTAAAATTGCCAGTGACCTAAGAAAGTGATTTTTTGTGCATGTTAAAAATGCAACAGATCAGTCTTGAATGTAAAGAATCAAAAGATATGGAGTCTTGAGATTACAGAAAATAAGGCAGCTGACAATTATTCTTCTTCTTTCAACACGTCGGCCGTTTCCCACCAAGGCGGGGTGGCCCAAAAGGAAAAACGAAAGTTTCTCCTTTTACAATTAGTAATATACACAGAAGAAGGGGTTACTAGCCCCTTGCTCCCGGCATATTAATCACCTCTTACGACACGCATGGCTTACGGAGGAAGAATTCTGTTCCACTTCCCCATGGAGATAAGAGGAAATAAGAACAAGAACTAGTAAGAAAATAGAAGAAAACCCAGAGGGGTGTGTATATATATATATATGCTTGTACATGAATGTGTAGTGTGACCTAAGTGTAAGTAGAAGTAACAAGACATACCTGAAATCATGCATGTTTATGAGACAGAAAAAAGACACCAGCAATCCTACCATCATGTAAAACAAATACAGGCTTTCGTTTTACACTCACTTGGCAGGACGGTAGTACCTCCCTGGGCGGCTGCTGTCTACCAACCTACTACCTAGGACAATTATTATTCTTCTTCTTTCAACACGTCGGCCGTCTCCCACCGAAGCAGGGTGGCCCAAAAGAAAAAACGAAAGTTTCTCCTTTTACATTTAGTAATATATACAGGAGAAGGGGTTACTAGCCCCTTGCACCCGACATTTTAGTCGCCTCTTACGACACGCATGGCTTACGGAGGAAGAATTCTGTTCCACTTCCCCATGGAGATAAGAGGAAATAAGAACAAGAACTAGTAAGAAAATAGAAGAAAACCCAGAGGGGTGTGTATATATATATATGCTTGTACATGAATGTGTAGTGTGACCTAAGTGTAAGTAGAAGTAACAAGACATACCTGAAATCATGCATGTTTATGAGACAGAAAAAAGACACCAGCAATCCTACCATCATGTAAAACAAATACAGGCTTTCGTTTTACACTCACTTGGCAGGACGGTAGTACCTCCCTGGGCGGCTGCTGTCTACCAACCTACTACCTAGGACAATTATTATTATTATAATAAAAAAGAAGCGCTAAACCACAGGGTGGCAGCTGACAAAATAGCTGAGACAGTGTGAGGTCTTGGAACCTGGGGGCTAGGAGCCTGATTGGCCTTCTAGAGATATCAACTAAGGACTAAGTGAATACTCAGTTAGGTTCAGTATATTGTATTCCCCTATCCTCAACTATCCTATATCATTCCCAGTTATCTTAGTATCAGATCCTTTCTCTTTGACCAAGTATATTGTTGCAATAAGTATTAATAAAGTGTAATAGTGTGAAATATGGTATTCACTTTTTCCATCTCTAATAGGCTAGCCGTGATGTAGGTAATTTTTATTATAAAAGACCAGCCCATATGCTTTATTAAGACTGCCTGGAAGTTTATGCTGCCAAATGTTATGCTATCATAATAAATGAAAAAATAATTAATTTGTCTTGGGGAAAAGTGTAGGTTACTATCTTGCCTATGGTAGGAAAGATTCTGGAAGCCATTTCAAATATGTAATAGTTTTCTCTAACCCCAGTGTTTGTGACCACGATGAGACCTTTCCTGGTATGTGGTGCAAAATGATTTTCAGTGATGTTTGTGTAATTTGTCACTTTCTTTAATAGATTTTTTTTTTAACTATATTTGGTAAAGGAGGTTGGGATGTTGATAATGTTTAAGATATGTGGAGAGAGTAATGATTGTTTTGTTTGAGAGATGTTGGGGAAACAATCTCCTACTTATTTTGTATAGCAATTAAAAATATAATTTACAACTCAAAATAGTTCAGTAATATGCTGTATTAATTACCTACATTTTAAAATACTGGAACTGATTCACAGTACAATACATATCACAATACTGTATATACAATACTGAACTGAAAACAAAGGGGGAATTCTATAGCATTACAGTGGTACCTCGAGTTACGATGGTCCCCAAAATCGCCCTTTTATGTAAGTTTATTTTTTTAAATGCTTTTGTAGGTATATTTTTGGGGGTGTAAAAGGACTAGTCTATTTTACATTATTCCTTATGGGGATAAATTCGTTTGGTAATGGCACTTGAACAGCATTCTCGAACGAAAAAATATCGTAACTCGAGGTACCACTGTATTTGTTTATTATGCAATATGCTATGTCTAAAAAGGAATCACAGATATGTGATGTTGAGAACTCCTGGTGGAAAAACTGCAGGCTGCCGAATCTCACCTTGTATCTACCTTTAATACCACAAATCCCAATGATTTTATTCATTGTGCATTCCATCATTAGACACGTTGAAATAATCATCAAAGCTCGAGTCGTTTCCATTGGTATCAGGAGCTTCAGGAAAATTTGGAAGCTGAAAAATTAAATAAAAGACTTAATTCACAAGGCAAACTGAATACAGTTGTAGTATTATATACAGGCATTGTTTTTACACTCCATGGGGAAGTGGAGAAGAATCCTTCCTCCATAAGCTGTGTCATAAGATGCGACTAAAATGTCAGGAGCAAGAAGCTAGTAACCCCTTCTCTTGCATAAATTACTAAATGTAAAAAGAAATTTTACATTTCTTTTTGGGGGCCACCCTGCCTCGGTGGGAGAAGGCCATTGTATTTAAAAAAAAAAAAAAATTGTTAAAACCACCAGCAATTATCAGATAATTTTTATTAAAACTATTGATCATTATCATGTTTCTTAGGCTGTCATTGAAGCTTTATACAGGAGAGCCAGCCCTGCTATACAGCATTTTGCTTTACAGTATTTCGTTAATGCAGCTGTTTTCAATTACGTATACCCATTCTTCATATACGTATTCATATTTTCTACAGTAAATATTTTCACCACTCACTATAAACTAAGGATGAAAATATTTTAAGGTAAGTAATTTGATTCTATATATGCATTTTTTAGGCCTCATTCTATTGCTGTTATCAGGCTTTTATATGCATTTGAAAGTGAAAAAAAGGCTATGATTCACTTTACAACGATTTTTGCTTTACAGCAGTAGCCCAGAACCTAACCTGCTGTATAAGTAGGACCCTCCTGTATATTTGTGTATGGTATTCTGTGAAATGCACCATTTGTTATTGGAAAAGTATTAATGGTTGTGAATCGAGCAAATATATATTCACTATATTCATCATTGGTATTCATGATGTTCATACAATCAAATTCACTTGCATAGTAAATAGTTATACCACCACCTTTCTTTTTTGGCCACTCATTCTCTCATTTGCCCTCCTTTTTCATTCCCTCACTCCTCATTTAACCTAAATTCCATCTTCATCTTCCTCTTACTGTAGGTCCCACTAAATAATGATCTGGTGTATCTGCTACTCATATAAAAACATGCATGTCCAGAAGTCTTCCATTCATACACAAATAAATAGCAGAGGAAATCATAGGAAACTAAGTCTCACGACATATACTATGTGCTTCATCATACCTTGTAAATTTATTTATCTATTTAAAGATTAGCTATTACATAACTATTCCCATTTACCCTGACATCTAAAGTCAAACTTTTCAGCATTTTTTAGGGCAAGGAGGGGATTAGTTACTCATGTAACCTTCATTTTTTTTATTTTTTTTTGCAACCAGTAACTGATTTCAAATATTTTATGGAATAAATTGTGGTCAGTGGATGCATCACATATATTAATGAATGAATGAAGCATCTTAGAGATAATTACACTCAAAATTCCTTACACAACCAAAAAAAATACTCAAAAACTTACCTCAAGCAATGGAAGATTCTTTTTCTTATTCTTATCCAGTGCAGAACTTTCAGAAATCATGCTATCATGTAGGGCCTTCCTAATGCCTCGTGGTTTCTTCACATTGAGATGCTGCTGATGAAACATGACTTCCAGAGCAGCCCTGAAATATAGATTAACTCTTAAAAAAAAAAAAAAAAAAAAAAATGTGCCAAAAACTGCAAAGACCCTTCTATTATGGGAGGAGAGTGAGTGCTCTACAAGCTGTGAACATACAGATGGTTAATCCAATCTGTGATTCATATTTGTTACAGTAGAGACCAATTTACAATTAATCCACAATTTGGAAAGGAAAATTTACATGTTTCAGTTCATCCTAGATCATTATCAAATGGTACTGTCATGCACAATGAGAAGTTAATGAGAATATTAATAAATATATAATATAAACACATTACAACTATTATACGTGTATATGCTTAGTACAATATTAAACAGCAATGTAAAAGCAACAAACAAAACTACTTTTTTTTATCTCAAAACCAACTACAGCAAATATTGTTTTCATAAAAGCCATGAACAATCAGGGCACAGGTGCCTTTGCTACTTACTTTCGATGTTCAGGTTTAGAGATACTTGCTGGGAAGCTTGTGGATGGTGTGAAGGGCTCTGTGGAGGGAGTCACAGCTGCCAGCCGACCCATTAGTTCAGTTCGTGGAGTAATGATTGTGTCGGGTATCTTTTTACCCTTGTTTTGTGGAGTCTTGATAATTAAGGTATCATCATGTGAGGATGCGACAAGAAGATTACCTAGCTGTTATAAAAAATAAATATATTAATATAGTATAACTTTTACTTTCCGGGAGCAAGGGGCTAGTAACCCTTTCTGTATACATTACTAAAGTTAAAAAGAGAAACTTTTGTTTTTCTTTTTGGATCACCCTGCCTTGGTGGGAAACAGCCGATTTGTTGAAAGAAGAAGAAGAACTTTTACTTTCATAAATGAACTACTGTACTGTAGCTATTTCTTCACAATTTTTTTATCTTGGCAGATTGTCTTAAAAAAATATAGAAAGTGGGTTAAGAAGCTATTGACAAAAAACTACTCTACATTCAGCAACTATTTTTATTTTTTCATGCCCAAGATCCATTTTGTATTTCTGAAAAAGTGCCACTATAAAGATCACAAAGAAAATGGGTCTAACAATATTCTGGGAATACATTTACTAGCGATTTATCTGTGACCTGTTTTGAGTTTTCCTATTCCAGCAGAAAGCACTCTCATCAACTAATTATACATCAGCACAAATTATTTCTATGTCTCCAGAAAATTTATTAAACAGCTTCCAGCTGTTTAATAAATTATGTTGTTACCTTATGTTATGGGGTATTATGGACTTGTTATGGGGGCTATGGAACCCAGCATGTATTGTTGTAATTAATTAACATATGAATGCCTAATTATATTGAATTAATCGGGAGTACTGCTAGTTGGGTTAAAAGGCTTGGCCATCCTTAAACTTAAAAGCTGAATTACCTGATCTCTCAATATAATAGGTTATATAAATAATGCACACATTTAATAATAACATAACACCTTATTCTTTTAGAATACAGTGGTACCCCGGTTTACGATATTTTTTCATTCCAGAATGCTGTTCAAGTGCCATTACCAAACGAATTTATCTCCTTAAGAAAAGTTGTAAAATAGACTAGTCCTTTTAGACCCCCAAAATTACACTTACAAAAGCATTTAAAAAAATAAACTTACATAAAAGGGTGAGTTTGGGGACCATCGTAAACCGGGGTACCACTGTACATACATACCTTAGCTTCTTAAATTATGACTTGTTGAATTACATATTTCCCTAAACTTGACTTACAGTAACAGTAAACCATCTATTTAATGGACTACTAGGGAGGACCAGGTGGTCAAAAATGGCAATGGTGGTGGATGGAAGATTGTTTTACTGCGATCGTAACAACAGTCAGTTCTAAAACCAACGGGCTTTGCTTTGCTGAATCAACTGATTCAGCAGATTTTGTTCAGCATTTCCAAAGTCCATTAAATGAAGAACCATTAAATCAAAGGTTTACTGTATTGTATAACAAAGAAGCTGATGCTGTGCTGCTGTCAAACTGGATGGTACAAACTGCACATAAAACCAACCTTATTTTTCTTTCTTTTAAATATCTCATCCCCATCAAAAAAGTCATCTTCTGCTTCAATTTCCTTTGCCTTAACCTTCAAATATTCTTCTCTCTGTAGCAGGTATTTGAGGGTGCCTCGCTTTGCAGTTAC
Source organism: Cherax destructor (assembly GCA_009830355.1). Taxonomy (NCBI): domain Eukaryota; kingdom Metazoa; phylum Arthropoda; class Malacostraca; order Decapoda; family Parastacidae; genus Cherax; species Cherax destructor. The sequence continues at coordinate 181,154 of WNWK01001720.1, forward strand.
TTCAATATCTGGAATAATAATAATAATAATTAAACTCATGAGTAATATTAAACTCAGTCACGCAGTACCTGGGAAATGGGAGGCAATCAGGTACGACCCATCTGGAAGTAGGAATTCAAAAGATTTTTTTTTATTAACACATCGGCAGGGTGACAAAAAAAAAAAAAAACACTTTCATCATCATTCACCCCATCACTGTCTTGCCAGAGGCATGCCTTCACTACAGTTCAAAAACTGCAGCATATCTCCACCCCTCCTTCAGAGCATAGGCACTGTACTTCCCTCCTCCAGGGCTCAAGTCCGGCTAACTGGTTTCCCTGACTCCCTTCATAAATGTTACTTTGCTCACACTCCAACAGCACGTCAAGTCATAAAAACCATTTGACTCCACTTGTTCCTATCTAACACTCTCACACATGCTTGCTGGAAGTCTAAGCCCCTTGCACACAAAACCTCCTTTACTTCCTCTGCCCAACCTTTCCTAGGACAACCCCTACCCTGCCTTCCCTCCACTACAGATTTTTAAGCCCTCCAAGTCATTCTGTTTCGTTCCATCTTTTCTAAGGGTCCGAACCACCTCAACAACCCCTCCTCAGCCCTCTCGACAATATGTACTTTTAGAAAACACACACCTCCTCTTAATCTCCAAGCTACAGATTCTCTGCATAATATTCACACCACACACTGACCTCAGACACAATATCTCCACTGCCTCCAGCCTTCTCTTTGTTGCAATATTCACCACCCATGCTTCACATCCATATAAAAGCATTGGTACCACTATATTCTCATACATTTCCCTCTTTGCTTCCATGGATAACGTTCTTTGTCTCCACAGATTCCTCAGTGCACCACTCATCTTTTTTCCCTCATCAAAAGATATAATATATACTACTATTACAAAATAAAATGCATGTGCTTTACCCAGTATATACTATTCTCTACACCCTCCTCTTAGTGTATTAACCCTTTCACTAGCTGTCGCGTAGAACTACATCACTGAGGAAAGGGTCCCTTATGAAGTAGTACTATGTCATGAGCTCAGCTCACTAAGATAAGCTGTAAGTGGTAAATTTTGGGATAGATACGAGAGAATGGGTCTGCACGGAGAGTGTGCACAATACGTATAAAAAAAACCTACCACATGCAGTTTATGATGGGAAAAGCAAAACTCTGACTGTGTGTTTGACTTAAAATAGCAACCTGGGTGTTTTCTAGAATGGCCTTTATGGTTTTACTGGCTGTGTCCTGGAAGCATTTGATAGAATGGAAGACATACTACTGAAATAGATATATGATTTTAGTTGGTTTTAGGAGCAGAAGTAGTAGCTTGAAATTGGGCTCAAAGTAGCCAAAATATTTGATTTTTGCAAATTTTCAAACAACTTTCCCCTGGTCTGTTTTATGGGTTTTTAATAGGTCTGATTCAATTATTGGAATGCCATAAACCATGACCAATCATTCCTGGTTATATTTTATTATCCAGGAAATAAGAGTAAATCTTCTGTTTCTGTGTGATTATGAATTCAAAATGGAAGGCAAGTGTAATATAGGGAAGGCCTGGAGACGTGATTAATGAACAGAGGAAATATTTTTTGTGCTAGGAATGTCTACAATGTCTATTTTGCACTATTTTTAAATTGGAATTTTTTAAATTTTGTGTAAAACTGGCCAAATTACTGACTTCTGTGGACTTTATAGGGTAATTGTAATAATTGAATGGGCAGTTTCTCCTGCTTAATTGATAGAGCAGAAGGCAAAATAGCTAAGACTTTGATAGAATGGAGCAAGAGAATCAACTTAATTAATATAGGATTCAAAGTGGGCAAAGTCGCTGATGCATAAACTGCCCCCAGACCACTAACTTTGTGCCTGTATAATTCTGTAAGTTTTCCATCAAATTTTATACTTTTAGTATTATTACCTTCAGAAAAAGATTCTCTACCATTTCAGAATTATTTTTTTAAAGTGGACACTGGGAACATTAATTTTTTTTTTTTTTTTTTTTTTGGGGGGGGACTGGGGGGTCTGGACAGTGAAAGTGTTAGAGTAGCCCATGCTTATATACTATACATGCCTAGGCTGTGTAACCCTAACAGGTTTAGAACTTTTCATGAATATAAAGTATTTGTTTAAAATGTCTGGTAGTATGGCAGACTTCCATGAGAGTTGATGAACACAAGTGTAAATATACAATATGGCAGAGCTAATGAAGTCAGGAAGACCACGCCTTATCTAGGTCCTCCCTGGGCAATTCTGGACTTTATCTGCAGTTCTTTGTTAACAAGGAAACTACTAAACTTGAAGAGGCACGCTTAATGAAAACTTAAAGTAAGCTTTTATTTAAACTTTGAGTAGGGGGCTTGTAGCTTAGTAGGTAGTGGTCTTAGCTCACACACTGAGGGACTAGGGTTCAATCCCCAGTACAAGTGGAAACAGTGGGTGTGTTTCCTTACACTTGCTGCCCTTGTTCAGCTAGCAGAGTAGGTACCTCGATGTTAGCCAATTGTTGTGGGTCGTATCCGGGAGAGAAGATTAAGGACCCCTAACAGACATAAAAATAAGCAAGACAGTCTGATGATAGTGTCTTTATCGGGTTATCTTGGGTCACTTATCCTGGTTGATAATACAAAGATCTTTTTTTAACATACACAAAATTATAGTCCTAAGGGTATGTAATCATTATGGACACACAAAACATACATTATGTAGATTTAACCTAGGATAATATAACAGTTAAACAGTGTGACTTATTTCCATAGAGGTCCTTGATTTACATTGGGTCTTTGAAACTTTAGTGGAAATGGATTAAATTAATAGAAAAAATAAAATGTATTTAAACTAAGGGCATAACTCAAGTAGTATAGATTTCCTCCCTCGATATGGATATAAAAAAAAAATTGGAGTTATAGAAAGAACTAATCAGATTCAAAGTTCATACACCCATAGGCCATCATAACCTTTCACCTTGCAACAAGGCAATGACAATTTACCAGATCATGTATTAGAAATGGATAATGAATTCTTTTTAACTCAATGGCCATCTCTTGCCAGAAATATGTGAAATTTTTTTTTTTTAACACAACAGCCATCTCCCACTAAGGCAAGGCAACCCGAAAAAGAAAAAATGTAAAGTTTCTTAATTTTATATTTAATAATTTATACAGAAGGGGTTACTAGCGCCTTGCTTCCAGTATTTTAGTCACCTCTTACGACATATATGGTTTACAGAGGAAGGATTCTTCTCCACTTCCCCATGGAGTGTGCTAAATATAAACACTAAATTAAACAAAATATTTAATAGATAAACAAATTAAAAGATAACTAACACCATAATATAATCTGCAAAACTGTACTTATTAATGCATCAATATAAAACAAATTCAACAAAAATAACAATAATTTACCTTCAGGTTTGGGATTTTCCTTTGTAATTTCTTTGCCATTGACTTTATTGGCCTTTCTGTCTGCTGTTTTGATATTCTGAAGTGCTTTTGTAGACTTTACTTTCTTAGTCATATTCTTAGTCTGTTTTTGTGAGGTAACATTATTGTTTACTTTTGTATCCTGCTTCTGTACGTTTTTTTCTTTTGGTACAGTTTTCTTTTTACTATCCCTCTTTTCTTCTTTGTTAGTGCTCTCTGAATTTATCTTTTTCTTCCTAGGTTTTCTTCTACATATTACATTATTATTACTGCTTTTCAACACCCATGGCACATCACTATTGCTAAGGCTATCATCATCATTCGTATCTGACAAGCAAATTATAACAGAATCCTCATCACTATTATTGTTATCTAACACCAAGGGCTTTCTTTTCCTCTGGGATCGAGTTCTCTGAACCACAATCTTGTCATCTTCAGCTATTGTAGCCTTTCCTCTCTCTCTTTTATTTTTTGTCTCTTTCTGTACATTAACATTACAGCTTTCCTTAATACCCTTCTCTGGAACCTGTTTCTCGTCATTTTTCTTTGGAGGTGTACTTTTTTTATCATCCTTTCTTTCTGCTATATTTTGGCTTTTGAAAGTTTTCTTTTTCTCCTTCCTAGGCTTACTTCTAACATTATCAACATCGTCACATCTATCAAGGACTATCACCATAAAGGACTTTCTTTCCCTCTCTGATCTTGTTCTGCAGACAGAGATCTCGTCTTTCTCAGATTCATTATGTTTCTCACTGACCTTATCAGCCTTTTCCTGTGAACCTTTGGTCAAGTTTTTACTTACTTGTTCTTTTATTTCATTCTTTTCTTGTTTATTAATGTTCACCTTGTTTTCTTTACCTCTGCATCTGTTAATTTTTTCTTGGTCTTTCTGAGGTAGCTTCTTTTTCTTCAACGTTTCATTTTCAAGGGAACGTATTTTAGTTCGGGTTTTACTTTTAGTTTGGGGAGTTACAATTTCTTTTAAGATCTGTGAAGCTTGTACTGCTGCTCTTCTCTTTGGGGGTCTACTTAATATTATATCTTCTTTATCATTATTGTGGGCCCTCAGGCATGATCCCTGGTTTACTACTATAGCTGGCAAATCCACCTTCTCCATTGCTTGTTCTTCATTATTCTGAGATTCATTTACTTTTCTCTTACAGCCTCTGCTTTGTTTTTTTTTTGACTTGTCTGGGGTTACAATTTTAAAAATTGTGTCTGTCCTCTTCGCCCTATCTATGACATAATTTGATGGAACACAGTAAGTATTATGACAGTTTCCCGCAGCAGCTTTTATATTGTAGCTTCGTAGTCTTGGCATATGCAACTGGGTGGCAGGTATTTGAGGAAGATTTCTGTCTAGGTTCCACTTCCCCAAAAAGAAGGCTTCAAAAGGCACTTCAATTTCTTTTAATTTCTTCATTTCAGTCACCTCTTGTCATGAATTCTGAAAAAAATAATCTTCATTAACATTATATTAACTACTGTATACAATGCAGTGGATACACATTTTCGATACAGTACACCAAAACATCCTTCATCTTAAACTAGAGCATTATGGTATCAGAGGTCATGCACTTGCATATCTAAAGTCCTACATTAACAACAGACATCAATACTTCTCTATCGAGGACATAACCTCACCAACACAACCTATCGACATAGGGGTACCCCAAGGCAGTGTTCTCAGCCCTCTGCTTTTCCTCATATATGTCAATGATCTTAATGCATCTCAGCAAGTTAGATCTGTTGTTTGCAGACAACACAACTTTTGTCATTTTCCACCCAAATCTGAACTCTCAATTACACTGTCAATGAGCTCATAAAGATATCTACCTGGATGACTACTAATAAACTCACTCTTAACATTGATAAGACCTTCTACATGATATTTGGGAAGAGAGCTTCAAATGCCCAACTAAATGTTATAATTAATGGTTCTCCCATTGAAAGACAAAATGAAGGAAAACTCCTGAAAATTCAACACCCACATTCAGCACATAACAAAAATGGTATCCAAATCAATTAGCATTCTCTCCAAGATATGTTACTATGTATCTCAAACAGCACTACTTACATTATACTACTCTCTAATTTATCCTTACCTCACCTGTGCTATTTGTGAATGGGGATCTACTACAGCAAATAACCTAAAGTTAATTACTCAACAAAAAGCAGCTGTATGAATGATCACTCAGTCTAATGCTAGGCAACACACTCCCCACTCTTCAAAAGCTTAAATCTATTTAGTATACTACATAAAATTCACTCATACTTCTGTGCATACTACTGTATGTATTTATGTGTACATGTGTTACAGAGCCAGCTAGCTAGCCAGCCAGCCGGCCAGCCAGCCGGCTGGCTGGCTGGCCGGGAGCTGTATGAAACTCGGGGTACCACTGTACATCAAACTAACTTTAGGAAAATTTATTTCATGATATGCAACAGTAGTAAGGCTATGGCCCTCAGAATGGAGGCAGGTGAAAATTTCACTGACCCGCGGCACACAATCAACAATGTACAGGTTATTGCTATGGCAGATCTTGAAGAGTAAAAGTTCAAATTCAAATTCAAATTTTTATTTCTTTGCAAAGTTTACAATGAGTGACTGACATGTTTTAAGGAGTCTATTTCCATGCATCGTTTACAGTGTGTAATTACAATACGTATTGATTTGCAAATGCAAAGAAAGCCACTATCATGCCGAGGCATTTCGGGCAGACTAAACCTAATGCTTTACAGACTAGTTAATACTAGACATATAATATCATAGTTGGGTCGAATTGAACATTGATTTTTTATATATCAACAGAGGTAGTTACAGTATTATATTTTAGCACATTATACATAATGAGATTGAGACAATTTTAGCTTTGAAATAATTTATAAAATTTGGCAATTTTGGGGTTGATGATGGCGATAGTATATATAGTGTTTGTGTTGTTAGTTTTGGGAGGTGAGGAATTCTAAGTAGTGCCTTGAATTGGTGTGCAGGTGTGTAAGTAGACATACCTATACAACTTTTGGAGCTGATTTCAAAAATTGCAGTTCTAGAACATACATGCTTTTACATTTTTCACAGTATAAAGCCAAAATAGGCAAAAAAATTTGTCGACTAAAACTGAATCTTGAATTCAGCTGCCTATAAAGAAAAACATGATTTTAGTATGACATTATGGTGTGCTTCATATACCTTACCCTACCCCACCTTCCCTCCACTACAGACTTATATGCCCTTCAAGTCATCCTATTTTGTTTCATACCAAGGCAGACACATCAAACTACCACCATGAACATACCTATGATGAACACCTCAAACTACCACCATGAACATACCAGGACACACATCAAACTACTGCCATGAACATACGTAGCCATCTGGTCCAGTGGCTAGCGCGTCGGTTTGGAGTTTCATGACTAACCCCACCCGTGATTATAATAATAATGCCATGAACATACCATGACAGACACATCAAACTACCACCATGAACATACCATGACAAACACATCAAACTACCACCATGAATATACCATGACAGACATATCAAACTACTGCCATGAACATACCATGACAGATACATCAAACTACCACCATGAACATACCATGACAAACACATCAAGCTACTACCATGAACATACCCAGGACAAACACATCTAACTACCACCATGAACATACCCAGGACAAACACATCAAATTACCACCATGAACATACACATGACAAACACATCAAACTACCACCAAGAACATACCCATGACAAACACATCAAACTACCACCATGAACATAACCAGGACAAACACATCAAACTACCACCATGAACATACCCAGGACAAACACATCAAACTACCGCCATGAACATACCCATGACAAACACATCAAACTACCACCATGAACATACCCATGACAAACACATCAAACTACCACCATGAACATACCCATGACAAACACATCAAACTACCACCATGAACATACCCAGGACAAACATCAAACTACCGCCATGAACATACCCAGGACAAACACATCAAACTACCACCATGAACATACCCAGGACAAACATCAACTACCACCATGAACATACCCAGGACAAACATCAAACTACCACCATGAACATACCCATGACAAACACATCAAACTACCACCATGAACATACCCAGGACAAACACATCAAACTACCACCATGAACATACCCAGGACATACATCAAACTACCACCATGAACATACCCAGGACAAACACATCAAACTACCACCATGAACATACCCAGGACAAACATCAAACTACCACCATGAACATACCCAGGACAAACACATCAAACTACCACCATGAACATACCCAGGACAAACACATCAAACTACCACCATGAACATACCCAGGACAAACACATCAAACTACCACCATGAACATACCCAGGACAAACATCAAACTACCACCATGAACATACCCAGGACAAACACATCAAACTACCACCATGAACATACCATGACAAACACATCAAACTACCACCATGAACATACCCAGGACAAACACATCAAACTACCACCATGAACATACCCAGGACAAACACATCAAACTACCACCATGAACATACCCAGGACAAACACATCAAACTACCACCATGAACATACCCAGGACAAACACATCAAACTACCGCCATGAACATACCCAGGACAAACACATCAAACTACCACCATGAACATACACATGACAAACACATCAAACTACCACCATGAACATACCATGACAAACACATCAAACTACCGCCATGAACATACCCAGGACAAACACATCAAACTACAACCATGAACATACCCAGGACAAACACATCAAACTACCACCATGAACATACCCAGGACAAACATCAAACTACCGCCATGAACATACCCAGGACAAACACATCAAACTACCACCATGAACATACCCAGGACAAACATCAAACTACCACCATTAACATACCCAGGACAAACACATCAAACTACCACCATGAACATACCCAGGACAAACATCAAACTACCGCCATGAACATACCCAGGACAAACACATCAAACTACCACCATGAACATACCCAGGACAAACATCAAACTACCGCCATGAACATACCCAGGACAAACACATCAAACTACCACCATGAACATACCCAGGTCAAACACATCAAACTACCACCATGAACATACCTAGGACAAACACATCAAACTACCACCATGAACATACCCAGGACAAACACATCAAACTACCGCCATGAACATACCCAGGACAAACACATCAAACTACCACCATGAACATACACATGACAAACACATCAAACTACCACCATGAACATACCATGACAAACACATCAAACTACCGCCATGAACATACCCAGGACAAACACATCAAACTACCACCATGAACATACCCAGGACAAGCACATCAAACTACCACCATGAACATACCCAGGACAAACACATCAAGCTACCACCATGAACATACCCAGGACAAACACATCAAACTACCATCATGAACATACCATGACAAACACATCAAACTACCACCATGAACATACCCAGGACAAACACATCAAACTACCACCATGAACATACCCAGGACAAACACATCAAACTACCACCATGAACATACCCAGGACAAACATCAAACTACCGCCATGAACATACCCAGGACAAACATCAAACTACCACCATGAACATACCCAGGACAAACACATCAAACTACCACCATGAACATACCCAGGACAAACACATCAAACTACCACCATGAACATACCCAGGACAAACACATCAAACTACCACCATGAACATACCCAGGACAAACACATCAAACTACCGCCATGAACATACCCAGGACAAACACATCAAACTACCACCATGAACATACACATGACAAACACATCAAACTACCACCATGAACATACCATGACAAACACATCAAACTACCGCCATGAACATACCCAGGACAAACACATCAAACTACCACCATGAACATACCCAGGACAAACACATCAAACTACCACCATGAACATACCCAGGACAAACACATCAAACTACCACCATGAACATACCCAGGACAAACATCAAACTACCACCATGAACATACCCAGGACAAACATCAAACTACCACCATGAACATACCCAGAACAGACACACAGGAAGACGTTGATCACTTGGTTGTTCTCGACAGATGGAGTTTATTTCGAGATTTCTTCTCCTACGGATGGTTGTTAATGTTGTTAAAATTGTTAAGGGTTGCTACAACCCAGGTCATAGTGAACACTGCTGCCCGGGAACGAGTTCATTTGTTCCTCACTTCTTATCCTGGTTCAAGTTTGTTGTCGCCAGTGACCGCCACTGCCTGTTACTCCCTCTACTACTATATAAAATACTCATATTTACTCTTATAAATGATTTATTGGAGTCCTTTATTCTCATTTTTAATCAGTAAAATTATTTCATAGTTTAGTAATTGTTTTCGGTAATAATTTGTATGGTTATGGCCATTTTTTTATATTATTTATACCTTGTATAAGCGTTTTTAAAAAAAAAACTCATATTTACCATTATATATGCTTTATTAGAGGCCTTTACTCTCATTTATGAATAATTATTATTATTATCGAAAGGAAGCGCTAAACCTACCAGTCATATAGCTTATAATGAATAATGAACTGTATTTGTGTATACCTGAATAAACTTACTTATTAATAATTGTGATATTTTAATATTAATATATTTTATGGTACTTTTACATGTTATAGGAAGCGCTAAACCTAAATGTGTCATACAAAGTCTTGCGGATTGGAAATATTAAGATTCGATCCAAGGAAGAGGTTAGCTCCAGTTATTTGGATCAAGAGCTTTTCAGAGACATCAAGGGGACTACTGTTAATGTTTTTTGTAAAATATTCCCCGCTGAAAACGGGAAGCTCTTAATGCTGATGAAGAGCTCTTGATCCAAGGATATGATCTCTGGTTACCTTTGAGAGATCGAGATTGAGTTTTTTTTTTTTTTAAGTTCAAATCAAAAGGTGTCTTAAAATACTGTTAAATACAATCTGTCTCATGGATTTTTTCTTGAATTGTGACTGTCATGTATTATAATTAGTATTATAATAAAATAATAAAGCACTAAACCGACAAGGGTCATGCAGCAAGAGCTAAAATGTACCTCATGAATAGCGCTGTATATTATTATAATAAAAAAGAAGCGCTAAACCACAAGGGTTATACAGCATAGCGCTGTATATTATTATTATTATAATCAAATAGAAGCTCTAAACCAATAGCGCTGTATAACCCTTGTGGTTTAGCGCTTCTTTTGATTATAATAATAATAATACCTCATGAATAATGCTACAGAAGGGGGACAGAGTGATTTCTTGTATGAAAATAACTAATTTTCTCTCCCCTAGTATATCTTCTTTTATTGTAACTGCTTTTACATAGTTAAGATACTTACCTATTTTTAACTTTTAAATATAAATAATAATTATCACAAAGACCCCAATGGAAATAAGTCACTTTGACTTTTTTGGGTTATCCTGGGTTCACTACACACATCCTGCTGTATGATAATCACTGTAACTGCTTACCTGAATAAACTTACTAAGGGTCATACATAAGATAAGATAAGATAAGATTTCTTCGGATTTTTAACCCCGGAGGGTTAGCCACCCAGGATAACCCAAGAAAGTCAGTGCGTCATCGAGGACTGTCTGTCTTATTTCCATTGGGGTCCTTAATCTTGTCCCCCAGGATGCGACCCACACCAGTCGACTAACAACCCAGGTACCTATTTACTGCTAGGTGAACATGACAACAGGTGTAAGGAAACACGTCGAAATGTTTCCACCCGCCGGGAATCGAACCCGGGCCCTCCGTGTGTGAAGCGAGAGCTCAAGCCACCAGACCACCGGGCCACATCGCCTTGGGGAATGGGAGATAATCAGATTCAAAGTCACTTTGACTTTTTTTTTGTGGGGGGGGGTTATCATAGACAACCAATACATATGCTGCTATATATGACAATTTATGTATTTACATATGTGTACCTGTACGTGAATAAACTTACTAAAGGAGGAGAGCAGAGTTGTTTAGATCAACGACCCCAATGGAAATACAGTAGTCATTTTGTCTGGGTTTTTTTAGTTATCCTAGGTAATTTAAACTATATTATAATTGCACTTATGCGTACCAGAACCTAAAACTTACTTTAATCAAGAGCCTTTCACCAGCATGAAGGAACCTTCCTTGTGGGGGGTGACTATGATTATAGCTTAATAGCTCTGATATACATACTTTTTCAGACCAAAAGGTGGATTACAAATTAATCGGGACATTTTTCCTTTTCTAGCGTTTTATCAATTTTTTTCTAATGGGTTTTTCCAAAATATTTGTCAGCCAAATTTTTATTGTTTTATTCAAAAGTTTATTTACACAAGTCACTCTTGCTCACATCAAGGACCTCAATGGAAATAAGTCACTGACTTTTTTTGTGGTTATCCTAGGTAATTTACATTATGTGTGATAAATATACTTGTGTACCTGTGCCTAATTATAATCAAAACTAAGCAGCAAACCACCAGAGGCCTGTGCCTAAATAAATTTACACACATAATGTCTCTCATTAAAAATACACAGATGTTTCATGTGTATTTCTGACACAGCAACACCATGGAATCTTGGTACAGAAAATACAAGATGCTACAACTCGATTGCTAAATCTCTGGAGCTCTTTATGGGCATAACCTACTTTCATTAGTGGACCCCACCTGTATGTGACCAAGTCTACTACTGCTTAATCACTACTACTTCCACTAGCTCCAGTACTACATTAACCTCTAGCTGCTTGCAGGAATCCACTCGTGGGCCCCACCCACATGTAATCACGTCTACTACTGCTGCATCACTATTGCTGGCATGCAGCCAACAGTAACAGCCTGGGTGATCAGGCCGATCTACTGCAAGGCCTCGTCATGGACTGGGCTGCACAGGCATTCACCCTCAGAACACCCTCCAGGTATATTCCAGATATAAAGGATTCCATTCCCATACATCTATATTAGATTGATTAAGCTTCTGGCAGGTGAAACATCTCAATAAAGATACCTAGGTGTAGCACATGTATGTCTTATTCTCAGCCTACTTAGGATGTGATCCACAACAGTTGACTAACAGCAAGGTACCCATTTACTGCTAGATGAACAGGGGCAGCAGATTTATGCAGATTGCCCATACAACTTGCCCAGCTCAGGATGTGACCCACGACAGTCCACTAAAACACACTTTTACTGCTTGGTGATTATTATATTTAGGAAAAGCGCCAAACCCATATTAATATTAGTCAAAACAAAGTGCTAAACCCACAAGGGTTCCAAACCTATAGGAGCCATACAGCACTACTGCTTGGAGAGTAGATTTGTCCAAGTCTCACTCAAGGTGCTATAGAGTATATACACTGTACTACTGAGCCACAAGCCACCTTTATTTTCTTACAAGAGAGATTTCTAGCAGCACTGTTTTTACATGGAATGTCTTCCAGCAGGGCTGGAGTTACGCATGTACATCTCTCAGAAGAAAAGAAAATATAATTTCTGGGTCATATGGAGATTCATAAAAAAAATCCATCTTTATTATTATGAGGAGGAAACACTAAACCAGTGGAGATCATACATAACTACATTCCTGGGGAGAAAACACTAAACACTTTTGGGTCATACAGTATTTATTTCATTGCAGGTTACATGGGTATGGGAAATTACAATGTAAATTGAGTGCAAGGAGAGCCACTGACATGCCATGGCATTAGGGGCATCTTATTCTAGTCCTTAAAAACTATGTACTTAATATTAGAGAAATTTATTGAGTTTATTCTAGTTAAAAATTATTTTCAAAATTACAATATGATGAAATTTTACTGTTTAAATTATTATATAATGATATTAGATCTTAGATTGTTACAGGTGTTAAGATTCTTGAATGATAATATGGAATTGAGATTATCTTAAGGAAAATAACATTGAGCATTTTTGACATTAACTTATAATATGAGTAGGGGGTAACATAATAGTAACATATTATTAAAAATTGAGATTATCGTATAGGAAAGTAACAATGAGCATTTTTCAAAGTAGTTTATAGCATGATCATTTAGGTTTGGGTGAGTAGGTGGTTTTTGAGTTGTCTTAAATTGATTTTCAGACAAGATTATCTTAATATTTACTGGTAATGAATTCCAGATTCTGGGGCCCTTTATGTGCATAGAATTTTTACATAGGTTGATATGAACACGGGGTATATCAAAAAGTGATCTGTGTCGTGTGTTGTGGTCATGGGTCCTATTAAAGTTGGTGAGGAGAGTTTTGAGCAGAGGGTTTATATTAGAGTGTAAAGTTTTATATATGTAGTAGGCACAAGAGTAAGTATGAATGTTCTTTACGGTGAGTAGTTTGAGACTTTTGAATATTGGTGGAGTATGCTGTCTAGAGTGGGAATTTGTTATCATTCTGACTGCAGCCTTTTGTTGTGTTATGAGTGGTCTAAGGTGATTTAATGTTGTTGATCCCCATGCACAGATTCCATAGGTGAGATACGGGTAGATAAGTGAATGATATAGTGCAAGGAGAGCTGATTGAGGTACATAATAGCGTATCTTTGATAATATGCCTACTGTCTTCGAGATTTTCTTGGAAATTTGTTGTATATGTGTTTGGAATTTAAGGCTACTGTCAAGGTGGATTCCTAGGAATTTTCCTCTGTGAGTCTTGTGATGGGTGTACCATTAAGTGTTATGTTAAGTGGAACATTTGTGGCTTTGCTTCCAAACTGTATGAAGTAGGTCTTGTCAGTATTGAGAGTAAGCTTGTTAGTCGTCATCCATGTTGATATTTTCTGTAATTCGGCATTAACAGTGTTGGCCAGTATAACTGGATTTGGGTGAGAGAAGACATATGTTGTGTCATCTGCAAATAAAATGGGTTTGAGTAGTTGTGATGCATTCGGTAGGTCATTTATGTAAATGAGGAATAGGAGTGGCCCCAGGACACTTCCTTGAGGGACTCCGACTGTAATTGGTTGTGTGGAAGAGTTCGCTCCATTTGTGTACACGTATTGGCTTCTGTTGGTGAGGTATGATTTTAGGTAGTTGAGTGGGTGCCCCTTATACCATAGTGTGCTAATTTTGTGAGCAGTAAATCATGGTCGACTGTATCAAAAGCTTTGCGGAGATCAATGAAGATTCCCAGTGGGACTTCTTTTTCTCAAGTGCTGTATATATTAACTCCAACATGTGCGTAATAGCATCGTTTGTGCTCTTGTTTGTCCTGAATCCAAATTGACAGGGGTTGAGTACATTGTGTGAGACGAGGTAGGAATAGATTTGTCTATGAATTAATTTTCGAAGATTTTAGAAAGCAATGGTAAATTAGAAATTGGTCTATAATTATTCAGGTCTGTTTGATCACCTCCTTTGTGGATCGGGTGACCCTAGCTATTTTGAGAATTGATGGAAAGGTAGAGGCTTCAATGGATTTATTGAATAGTGTTGCTATGATTGGTGACAGTACCTGTGAAGCTTTTTGTACATAAAAGTTGGTAGGCTGTTTATGTCTCCTGCCTTGTTTTTAAGGGTGTTGATTATGAGCGAGACTTCAATTGGGTTGGTAGGAGCTAGGAATAGCGTATTAGGGTAGGTGTTTGTGAGGTAGTCTGTTGGACGGGTGTTTGAGCTTGGGATTTTACTCGCTAGATTCTTTCCTATGGTGGAGAAGAAAACATTAAGTCTGTTTGCTGTCTCAGTAGGTGAGAGTAGGGGTTCATCTGCTCTTGATAATTTGATGGTGTTGTTTTTCGCTATCTTATTATTTCCTAGAATTGCAGATAGGGTCTTCCAGGTCTTTTCATATCACCTTTTATGTTCTGGAGTCTGTTCTCATAATACAATTTTTTTGATCTCCTTATCAGGCTGGTAAGGGTTGATGAGTAGCGTTTGGATTGTTCTCTGGTTATTAGACCCCTTCTGTATTGTTTTTCATATTGGTGCCTTTTGTTAATGGATTTAAGGATGCTGGGTGTTAGCCAGGGATTGTTAAGTCTCTTAGCTGTGATCTGTTTAGTTTTTTTGGGCAATGTTTGTTATAGAGGTGGTGGGTTTTGTTAAGGAAATTCTTGATGCATTCATTAGTATCTGTATATGTTTCTAACTCATTATGCCAGTCAATGTTAATCATAGCTGTTATAAAGTTATTTACAGCTGACTCATTATGTAGTCTGAAGGTAACTTTTGTAATATCTAGGGGCAATTTACCAAGATTAGTTATGAGAAAGGTCGGATAGTGGTCTGTGGTGTTGTCTGTGATGATGCCTGATTTTAGAGGGGCTATAGTATTAGTCCAGATGTGGTCTAGTAATGAGGTACTAGTCTCGGAGATTCTTGTAGGTTTTGATATTGTTGGTAGTAACAAGCAGTTGCTCATAGTGTTTGTGAATTCTGTTACTTGTGGGTCCTGGTCATGTAGGAGATTTATATTGAAGTCTCCTGTGAGCAGCAAATGGTCTTTGTTCATGTGTGCATCAGTTATTAGGTTACCTAGTTTTTCACTAAAATGGTGAATGTTTGACTGTGGTAATCTGTAGATGTTTATCACTGTGAGGGGTTTTTGCAGGTCTTTTGATTTAAATTTAGCTATAATATATTCTCCATGCTCATCCCTTATGCAAGAGTTATTGATACATTCAAGTTGATCTGAGTAATATATAGCTATTCCACCCCTCGCTGATCTGTCCTGCAATTGTGAATGGCTGTGTAACCTGGGATGCCATAGACATCTGTAGTATCAGGCTTCAGCCAGGTCTCAGTGAGTGTGATGATTGACATATTGGTCTGGAGGGATTGGAGTAGTGCTGTGAGGTCATCATAATGTTTGCTCAAAGATCTAACATTGTAATTGAAGATAGTTATGTTATTGTTGGCTCTGAGTAATGTCTTTGCTTGATCTGCTGTGTAATAGTTACAGTTGCTGTTGGAATCATGTAAGTCATTTAATAATAGGTTGATATCAGGATCAATTCCTGTAATCATAAGATTTGATGTGATTCTATAACTAGACCTGAGAAGAATAGATAATACTAAACTTAACAATATGATACTAGAATAAATGCTTAGGAACTATTTGATTATTACAAATTTTTAATAAGAGTTTGTAGAGATACAGGGTATTTGACAGAGTTCTTGGCACGTGAATTTGTACCTTAGTTAATTTATACAAATGCAATTAATTGAACTATGGTAGTTTACTAAAGCTGGGAATAAAGGAGCTAGGGAAAATGATAGCAAACAATGAAAGTAAAGTAAATGGGGTAATAGGAGGCATTCAGGTTCAATTCAAAGAAAGGCAGGTCCAGTTCCTTGGGAAGAAGTCATAAAGTGCCTGGGAAATGGAAGGCATTAAGGTTCGATCTAGAGGGAGGACTCTTCCAATTCCCCAGACCAAGAGCCCATCACCATCATCAAGGAACCTCCCTCGAGAGGCTTATTTTCATATCCATGGGGAAGCACTAAACTTATAGCAGCTTTACTGTGCCTGGGAATTGAGACAGGAAGGAAAGTGTAAATAAATCGAAAGCTGGTGCAATAGGCCAGTTTCAGCTAAGAAATCACAGTAAATCAGAGATGAACAGTCAGTGAGGACCTGTAGGTGTCAATAAAAAAAGAGGGGGGGGGGAGATGAAAATGAACCTTACTAGCCTGTGATAAACAGGACAATGTTAAAAGATAACAAACTATCAATAAAACACAGCACGAGTCACAGAAAGATGTAGGCATATCTTCATGAGATGTTCATGTGTGAGGTATGAGACTGGTGCATATGTTTGTGAGAACTATTTCTCACAGCTGACAGCTATAGAAGGAAACTGACCAAAAACAGTTAGTTTCATTTAGATTTATAAACACAACTCACCTGGATATATAAACACAACTCAAGTTAGGTTTATGAATTATATTTCTATATTAAGCATGCAAAACATTTCCAAATGAAAATATCAAAATTTGATTTTAATAATAGTTAATTGCAACTAAAATATTTTTGTGAAAAAAAAATCACATTTGTAAACAAAATATTCTTTACAATAAGGCACAGAAATATTATGCAATAAAATGCATATGAAATGCCTGTAAATAATAAATTATACAAATTTAACTCAATATGATTCTTCCTATGTAATTGTAGATTAAGTCAGCACAGAATGCAACCTTAACTTAAACACCAAATGTATTCAGTACAGTGGCACAAAATTTTCATATGGTGGTAAGCAGCTTTTTACATTCTGACACCTGAGAATCTATAACACTGGTACATTCATTTTAACAAAATGTAGGAGCTTAAGCACAGAAAAAAAAATCTAAAGTTCTATTAGAAAACTTGATCAAAACTTTGGAATATAATTACAATCATTCTCAAGTTATAAAAAAAAAAAATTGGCTTTCTTCTTTCTTTAAAACCTCCCAAACAAAATTACATTTTTAAGAAAATCATACCTGGAGTATACCTGGAGAGAGTTCCAAGGGTCAACGCCCCTGCGGCCTCTGTCTGTGACCAGGCCTCATGTTGGATCAGAGCCTGATCAACCAGGCTGTTACTGCTGGCCGCACGATGTCCAACGTACGAACCACAGCCTGGCTGGTCAGGTACCGACTTTAGATGAAGATTCACATACAGTATTTGACTTCATATTCCTCAGCAATTTAGGAAGACACTAATAATATCCCAAGAATTAGGTATTTTAGTGGGCCTGAAGAAGATAAATTATGTAGTATCACAGTCACTAGCGAAATGGTTATCAAACAGATAGACCGTTTGAAGCAAAATAAATCGCCAGGCCCTGATGAGCTTTTTTCAAGGGTTCTTAAGGAATGCAAAATTGAACTCTGTGAACCCTTAACTAACATTTTTAACCTATCTCTTCAAACAGGTGTAGTGTCTGATACGTGGAAGATGGCTAATGTAATTCCTATTTTTAAAGCAGGGGACAAGTCGTTACCATCAAATTACCGCCCAATAAGTCTAACTTCAATTGTAGGCAAATTATTAGAGTCGATTATAGCTGATAACATAAGAAGCCATCTCGATAGGCATAATTTGATTAATGATACTCAACATGGATTCACCAGGGGCCGTTCCTGCCTAACTAATTTATTAACTTTTTTCAGTAAGGCTTTTGAGGCAGTTGATCATGATAAAGAATTCGATATTGTTTATTTGGATTTTAGTAAGGCTTTTGATAGAGTACCACATCAGAGACTGTTAAAGAAAGTGGCTGCTCACGGCATTGGAGGAAAAGTGTTTTCATGGATCGAGTCATGGCTCACCAATAGGAAGCAGAGGGTGTGCATTAATGGGGTTAAATCTGAGTGGAGATCTGTAACAAGTGACGTTCCACAGGGATCGGTTTTGGGCCCGTTGTTGTTTATAATATATATAAATGACCTTGACGAGGGAATTACTAGTGATATGAGCAAATTCGCTGATGACACGAAGATAGGTAGGATAATCGATTCAGACGTAGATGTCACGGAACTTCAGGAGGATTTAGACAAACTCAATTCCTGGTCAGAAAAATGGCAGATGCAGTTCAATGTAGATAAATGCAAAGTTCTAAAGCTCGGGAATGTTCATAACCCTAGCACCTACCAGCTTAATAATGTTGAACTCAGCCGTACAGAATGCGAAAAGGATCTGGGGGTTATGGTAAGCAGCAACCTCAAACCAAGTCAGCAATGCCTAAGCGTAAGAAATAAAGCAAATAGATTACTGGGATTTATATCAAGAAGTGTAAGCAACAGAAGTCCAGCGGTTATATTACAGCTTTATACATCATTAGTAAGGCCTCACCTAGATTATGCAGCTCAGTTCTGGTCTCCATTTTACAGAATGGATATAAATTCGTTAGAAAACATTCAGCGACGAATGACAAAGTTAATTTATAGCATTAGAAATCTTCCGTATGAAGAAAGATTGAAGACCCTTAAATTACATTCACTTGTAAGACGAAGAATGAGGGAGACATGATCGAGGTATATAAGTGGAAGATGGGTATTAATAAGGGGGATATAAATAAGGTCTTGAGGATATCTCTCCAAGAGAGAACCCGCAATAATGGATTCAAATTGGATAAGTTTAGATTTAGAAAGGATATAGGAAAATATTGGTTTGGAAATAGGGTAGTTGATGAGTGGAACAGTCTGCCTAGTAGGGTCATTGAAGCTATGACCTTGGGTAGTTTCAAATTTAGGTTGGATAAATTCATGAGTGAGAGGGGTTGGATTTGAGTGGGACTCGCACTTGAGTTAATAGAATCTTCAAAGCTTATTTCTTGGGTAGAATTGAAAATTAGGTTGGGCAATTATTCTGTTAGTGGGATGGATTGTGAAGGACCTGCCTAGTATGGGCCAACAGAGCCTGCTGCAGTGTTCCTCCTTTCTTATGTTCTCTTATGTTCTTATGTAATCAAAAAATTTCATACAGGCTTTGGTCCCTCACACTTGGCATATTTCAATAATGAAATTTTAATGTCTTTTTCTGGATTATCATAATACTTACATGAAGCTGTAAAACCCATACAAGTTATTCAACAGAAGGAATGGTGGAGGCTCAATCATCCTTCCACTAACAGTGAGGCAGACAGGTGTAACTCTCTCAGCCAGGCTTTTCCCAAAATATTTTGAATTTTTCTAACCTTGCTCACCAAGTTAAGGAAATTTTGCAACCTGTAAGATTGCAAGTTTTCACAGATACTGAATTGTCTTGGGATGCATGAAATATTGGAGAAATATTAACTATGTACATAAATGCTATTTTTTCAATATCCACTACTCAATTTGTTTCATTTACAATATGATACTGATGCCTCCTGGCAGCTTTCCCATTAATTAATAATGAACATTATGTTAATATAGTGACTCCTATGGTAGCTTTTTAGTTTATAATGAATATTTTATTGATTATTTCTACATTGGTTTTTCAATGAAGTGGCAGATAATTGGTAACTTCTAGGGCATTGGAAGCATATTCAGCTGATAATAAAAAAGAACATAAGAACATAAGAAAGGAGGAACACTGCAGCAGGCCTGTTGGCCCATACTAGGCAGGTCCTTCACAATCCGTCCCACTAACAGAATATTTGCTCAACCCAATTTTCAATGCTACCCAAGAAATAAGCTTTGACAATTTTACCCACTCATGCGCGAGTCCCACTCAAATCCAACCCCTCTCACTCATGAATTTATCCAACCTAAATTTGAAACTACCCAAGGTCCTAGCTTCAATAACCCTACTAGGCAGACTGTTCCACTCATCAACTACCCTATTTCCAAACCAATACTTCCCTATATCCTTTCTAAATCTAAACTTATCTAACTTGAATCCATTATTGCGGGTTCTCTCTTGGAGAGATATCCTCAAGACCTTATTTATATTCCCTTTGTTAATACCCATTTTCCACTTGTATACCTCGATCATGTCTCCCTCATTCTACGTCTTACAAGTGAATGTAATTTTAGGGTCTTCAATCTTTCTTCGTAAGGAAGATTTCTAATGCTATGTATTAATTTAGTCATTCTACGCTGAATGTTTTCTAACGAATTTATGTCCATTCTGTAATATGGAGACCAGAACTGAGCTGCGTAATCTAGGTGAGGCCTTACTAATGATGTATAAAGCTGTAATATAACCTCTGGACTTCTGTTGCTAACACTTCTTGATATAAATCCCAGTAATCTATTTGCCTTATTACGTACGCTTAGGCATTGCTGTCTTGGTTTAAGGTTGCTGCTACCATCACCCCCAAGTCCTTCTCGCAATCTGTATGGCTAAGTTCTACGTTATTTAACTTATAAGTGCTTAGGTTATGGACACTCCCGAGCTTCAGAACCTTGCATTTATCTACATTGAACTGCATCTGCCACTTTTCTGACCACGAATTAAGTTTGTCTAAATCTTCCTGAAGTTCTATGACATCTATGTTTGAATCAATTATCCTACCTATCTTCGTGTCGTCGGCGAATTTGCTCATATCACTAGTAATTCCCTCATCAAGGTCATTGATATATATTATAAATAACAATGGGCCTAAGACTGATCCCTGTGGAACACCACTTGTTACAAGTCCCCATTCGGATTTAACCCCATTTATGCACACTCTCTGCTTCCTATTGGTGAGCCATGACTCGATCCATGACAGCACTTTTCCCCCAATGCCATGAGCTGCCACTTTCTTTAACAGTCTCTGGTGCGGTACTCTATCAAAAGCCTTACTAAAGTCTAAATAAACAATATCGAATTCTTTATCGTGATCAACAGCCTCAAAAGCTTTACTGAAGAAGGTTAATAAATTAGATAGGCAGGAACGGCCCCTCGTGAATCCAAAGGAACGGCCCCTCGTGAATCCCAGGAACGGCCCCTCGTGAATCCCAGGTATTGAATCCTGAGGTATTGATGACTATCATTTCACTGGTTGATAAATCTGAGTTCCTCTTGTGCTGAAATTTTATGTAGTGTTTTCTCAATGGCCAGTGGCAGATGCATTTGGGTTTCTTCAGATAAATATTGAAGGATTACTCTCTCGGTCGAGTGGTTTGGGTAAGTCTCCCTAGTTAGTATTCCTGGTGAAGATGGGACACTTGCATCAGTGACTGGTAGTGTGTAATAGATCAAAGGATGAAAGAGGATCTTTGTGACTGGTGGCTGAGAAAGGTTTCTCTGCCTTGTGGTGGAAGAAGTATTTTTCTGGGCAATGACTGGAGGAAGGTCTCTGTGACCAGAAGTTGATGGAGAAGGATCTCTGGTCAGTGGTTGCAAGAGCAGATCTCGCTGGATCAGCGATTGGAGTAATCCCTCTCCAGTCAGTCATGAAGTGTAGATCCAATTGAATCAGAGACTAGTTGATTACCCTCTTTGCTCAGTGACTAGTTGAATACCCTCTTTGGCTTAGTGACTGGTGGAGTAATCTCCTAGTTAGTGGTTGGTAGGGTAGGTCCCCTTGGCTCATTGACTGGTGGAGTCATCTCTTTCTGGTTAGTAGTGAGAAGAGTAGGTCCCTTTGGATCAGTGACTGGTGAAGTAATCTTTTTCTGCTCAATGGTGAGAAGGGTAGATCCCTTTACAAAAGAGAGTGAAGAAGTCTGTCTCTGTTCAGTGGTTGGTAGTACAAGACCCATCATACAAGAGGGTGAAGTCTTTCCCTGATTTACCTGGTCTGTGGGTAGAGCAGTAGTAAGGTTTCCCTGACCAGTGGTTAGTGAAGTAAGGTCTCGTTGACCTGTGGAGGATGAAGTAAGACCTATTTGGCCAGGGGCTAGTGAAGCAATGTCACTTTGAAAAGTGGTTAATGAACTAAGGTTTATCTGGCTAGTAGTTGGTGAAGTTATTCTTAGATCATTGGTTTGCAGAGTATGGTCAATCTGGCTAAGAGGAAGCTCTGAGTTGACTTGGAGGCTCTTGGATTGACATGTTTTGATTAATTCAACTGCTGGAATCAAGGTATCATCTGAAGGTTGAATATAATCAATTATCAGTGGAAATTCCTGTTTTTGAACCTCAGTCTCTGGCTTGGTCACTTCCATGATTTTATCACTAAAGCTAAGGCTGTCATGAACTTTCGACCAGAGTTTTTCATACATACCATCAAACTTTTCCAAGTCTGCCCTCCTCGCTGCAAGAAACTGAAATATAAAAATAAATTTGCTAGAGATGCTAGATTTCTTCATTACATGAAAGTTGAAATTGAAAATGACACAATGACTTAAATTTTTTTTAAGAAATTATATGACAAGAAATTAGTGAGGACAAGAAACCATGAGTATAGCTCTGCTTCTGCAAATACAAATACTGTAGGTAATTACAAATATGTATATATTATTACAAATAGGTACATGCAATTACACACAATTTTGTTTTATCAACGACCCGGCCATATCCCACCAAGGCAGGGTGATCTAAAAAGAAAAACAAAAATTTCTCTTTTTAAAATTAGTAATGTATACAGAAGGGGTTACTAGCCCCTTTCTCCGGGTATTTTAGTCGCCTCTTACAATAATCATGGCTTACGGAGGAAGAATTCTATTCCACTTACCCATGGATAATAATAATATTTTTATTTCTACAAGTACATGTACAGTACAAGGTATACAGGCCTAGCTGACATCAATGACATATACTACTATATAGAAAGACGCTTGTTATACCTGGAATATACCTGGAGAGGGTTCTGGGGGGTCAACGCACAAACATGTATGTCTGTCTGTCTATATCTGTGTCTGTCTAGCTCTGCTTATCTGTCTTTCTGTCTGCCTGTGTGTCTCGGTCTTTCTGTCTGCCTGTGTGTCTCGGTCTTTCTGTCTGCCTGTGTGTCTCGGTCTTTCTGTCTGCCTGTGTGTCTCGGTCTTTCTGTCTGCCTGTGTGTCTCGGTCTTTCTGTCTGCCTGTGTGTCTCGGTCTTTCTGTCTGCCTGTGTGTCTCGGTCTTTCTGTCTGCCTGTGTGTCTCGGCCTTTCTGTCTGCCCTGTGTGTGCTCGAGCTTTCTGTCTGCCTGTGTGTCCTGGGTCTTCGTCTGCCTGTGTGTCTCTGTCTTTCTGTCTGCCTGTGTGTCTCGGTCTTTCTGTCTGCCTGTGTGTCTCGGTCTTTCTGTCTGCCTGTGTGTCTCGGTCTTTCTGTCTGCCTGTGTGTCTCGGTCTTTCTGTCTGCCTGTGTGTCTCGGTCTTTCTGTCTGCCTGTGTGTCTCGGTCTTTCTGTCTGCCTGTGGTCTCGGTCTTCTGTCTGCCTTGTGTCTCGGTTCGTCTGCCTGTGTGTCTCGGTCTTTCTGTCTGCCTGTGTGTCTCGGTCTTTCTGTCTGCCTGTGTGTCTCGGTCTTTCTGTCTGCCTGTGTGTCTCGGTCTTTCTGTCTGCCTGTGTGTCTCGGTCTTTCTGTCTGCCTGTGTGTCTCGGTCTTTCTGTCTGCCTGTGTGTCTCGGTCTTTCTGTCTGCCTGTGTGTCTCGGTCTTTCTGTCTGCCTGTGTGTCTCGGTCTTTCTGTCTGCCTGTGTGTCTCGGTCTTTCTGTCTGCCTGTGTGTCTCGGTCTTTCTGTCTGCCTGTGTGTCTCGGTCTTTCTGTCTGCCTGTGTGTCTCGGTCTTTCTGTCTGCCTGTGTGTCTCGGTCTTTCTGTCTGCCTGTGTGTCTCGGTCTTTCTGTCTGCCTGTGTGTCTCGGTCTTTCTGTCTGCCTGTGTGTCTCGGTCTTTCTGTCTGCCTGTGTGTCTCGGTCTTTCTGTCTGCCTGTGTGTCTCGGTCTTTCTGTCTGCCTGTGTGTCTCGGTCTTTCTGTCTGCCTGTGTGTCTCGGTCTTTCTGTCTGCCTGTGTGTCTCGGTCTTTCTGTCTGCCTGTGTGTCTCGGTCTTTCTGTCTGCCTGTGTGTCTCGGTCTTTCTGTCTGCCTGTGTGTCTCGGTCTTTCTGTCTGCCTGTGTGTCTCGGTCTTTCTGTCTGCCTGTGTGTCTCGGTCTTTCTGTCTGCCTGTGTGTCTCGGTCTTTCTGTCTGCCTGTGTGTCTCGGTCTTTCTGTCTGCCTGTGTGTCTCGGTCTTTCTGTCTGCCTGTGTGTCTCGGTCTTTCTGTCTGCCTGTGTGTCTCCGTGGTCTTTCTGTCTGCCTGTGTGTCTCGGTCTTTCTGTCTGCCTGTGTGTCTCGGTCTTTCTGTCTGCCTGTGTGTCTCGGTCTTTCTGTCTGCCTGTGTGTCTCGGTCTTTCTGTCTGCCTGTGTGTCTCGGTCTTTCTGTCTGCCTGTGTGTCTCGGTCTTTCTGTCTGCCTGTGTGTCTCGGTCTTTCTGTCTGCCTGTGTCTGGTCTTTCTGTCTGCCTTTTGTCTCGGTCTTTCTGTCTGCCTGTGTGTCTCGGTCTTTCTGTCTGCCTGTGTGTCTCGGTCTTTCTGTCTGCCTGTGTGTCTCGGTCTTTCTGTCTGCCTGTGTGTCTCGGTCTTTCTGTCTGCCTGTGTGTCTCGGTCTTTCTGTCTGCCTGTGTGTCTCGGTCTTTCTGTCTGCCTGTGTGTCTCGGTCTTTCTGTCTGCCTGTGTGTCTCGGTCTTTCTGTCTGCCTGTGTGTCTCGGTCTTTCTGTCTGCCTGTGTGTCTCGGTCTTTCTGTCTGCCTGTGTGTCTCGGTCTTTCTGTCTGCCTGTGTGTCTGGTCTTTCTGTCTGCCTGTGTGTCTCGGTCTTTCTGTCTGCCTGTGTGTCTCGGTCTTTCTGTCTGCCTGTGTGTCTCGGTCTTTCTGTCTGCCTGTGTGTCTCGGTCTTTCTGTCTGCCTGTGTGTCTCGGTCTTTCTGTCTGCCTGTGTGTCTCGGTCTTTCTGTCTGCCTGTGTGTCTCGGTCTTTCTGTCTGCCTGTGTGTCTCGGTCTTTCTGTCTGCCTGTGTGTCTCGGTCTTTCTGTCTGCCTGTGTGTCTCGGTCTTTCTGTCTGCCTGTGTGTCTCGGTCTTTCTGTCTGCCTGTGTGTCTCGGTCTTTCTGTCTGCCTGTGTGTCTCGGTCTTTCTGTCTGCCTGTGTGTCTCGGTCTTTCTGTCTGCCTGTGTGTCTCGGTCTTTCTGTCTGCCTGTGTGTCTCGGTCTTTCTGTCTGCCTGTGTGTCTCGGTCTTTCTGTCTGCCTGTGTGTCTCGGTCTTTCTGTCTGCCTGTGTGTCTCGGCTTCTTTCTGTCTGCCTGTGTGTCTCGGTCTTTCTGTCTGCCTGTGTGTCTCGGTCTTTCTGTCTGCCTGTGTGTCTCGGTCTTTCTGTCTGCCTGTGTGTCTCGGTCTTTCTGTCTGCCTGTGTGTCTCGGTCTTTCTGTCTGCCTGTGTGTCTCGGTCTTTCTGTCTGCCTGTGTGTCTCGGTCTTTCTGTCTGCCTGTGTGTCTCGGTCTTTCTGTCTGCCTGTGTGTCTCGGTCTTTCTGTCTGCCTGTGTGTCTCGGTCTTTCTGTCTGCCTGTGTGTCTCGGTCTTTCTGTCTGCCTGTGTGTCTCGGTCTTTCTGTCTGCCTGTGTGTCTCGGTCTTTCTGTCTGCCTGTGTGTCTCGGTCTTTCTGTCTGCCTGTGTGTCTCGGTCTTTCTGTCTGCCTGTGTGTCTCGGTCTTTCTGTCTGCCTGTGTGTCTCGGTCTTTCTGTCTGCCTGTGTGTCTCGGTCTTTCTGTCTGCCTGTGTGTCTCGGTCTTTCTGTCTGCCTGTGTGTCTCGGTCTTTCTGTCTGCCTGTGTGTCTCGGTCTTTCTGTCTGCCTGTGTGTCTCGGTCTTTCTGTCTGCCTGTGTGTCTCGGTCTTTCTGTCTGCCTGTGTGTCTCGGTCTTTCTGTCTGCCTGTGTGTCTCGGTCTTTCTGTCTGCCTGTGTCTCGGTCTTCTGTCTGCCTGTGTGTCTCGGTCTTTCTGTCTGCCTGTGTGTCTCGGTCTTTCTGTCTGCCTGTGTGTCTCGGTCTTTCTGTCTGCCTGTGTGTCTCGGTCTTTCTGTCTGCCTGTGTGTCTCGGTCTTTCTGTCTGCCTGTGTGTCTCGGTCTTTCTGTCTGCCTGTGTGTCTCGGTCTTTCTGTCTGCCTGTGTGTCTCGGTCTTTCTGTCTGCCTGTGTGTCTCGGTCTTTCTGTCTGCCTGTGTGTGTGTCTCTCCGTCTACTTGTCTCTCAGCCTCAGAGAGCGGCTCATAAACCAACAGGTAACACACACAATGCAGAAGTGACAATGTGTATTACTTACCATTCATGCTTATTATATCTTATATCTACAAGCACTGTACAGCTTTTGCCTGTAATTTTTGGGTTATCCTAGGTAATTTACACTATGTATAATAACTGTACTTATGTATATATGTGTACATGTGAGAGAGAGACAGAGATAGACAGAAATATAGACAGATATAGACAAACAGATACAGACAGAGACTGCCAAAGCCAGCCAAATACGTATTACACATGTTCCAGAATCATTTCTCTTTACTTAGGGCATAAGTTATAGGACATTCTGGCAAGATGACACTACCAATGTTATTTACTACCAATGGTATAAAAAATGAAAGGATCTTGCACAAATGTTACACATGGTTTATTATCGAGGTTTTTTATATTTCCTCGACCACTTGGTGTTTGCCACCCTATTTGCTCTAGCTGGCGCTCAATTGAACTGGTGCTCCCACAAGGTACTAAGTGGTCCCAGATCTTTTTAATACTGCACACACCGAGTGTTAAGACCCCTTCTATACTGACCAGGCATCTCAGGCCAATCATGCCAAATTTGGAGGCAAAAAAATATAAAACGTAGATCTACGTTCGGAGCGCTACACGAGTGAACATAGATCTACATTTGGACAGTTTAAGGGTTAAGGTGTTTAATCCAAAGTCTGCCCAAAATGCACTGTATTGTATTGTATTAATCTCTTATACAATGTATCATCTTGGATTAAACTATACGTAGTTTATTTGTTTGCTTAATAGGAAAAAAAATTCTCAGAAAGAAGAGAGATTTGTGTGTTGCAAACTCAGTAAATTTTTAATGAAATTCTGGCTCGTGAACTTACTCCTCCCCCCAAAAAAATCACAAATAATTAATTGAAGCTATTCATGAAATGCAATTAAGTAAAAAAATATTTTATAATCAAATCTAGTGAATTATGAACATGGAGATTTACTGGTACAATTCATGAATAGCGAGAATTTCTATACTGTACCAATACATGCTCACTTTTTTCCTTATAGCATTCACTTTTTCTTTTATTTTCATTTCCTTCTCCTTGGACTTTCTTGCCTGCTGCAAAGACTTTTCTTTATCTTCTTCTAGGTGCTTGATGCTATTGTTCACAGCTTCCAGCTTTACAAGCAGGTCAGCCTTCTGTTGGCGAGCAAGCTGAATATGACTAGCATCCTGCCTTATCTTCAAAGCATCCAGGTCCAGTTTTTCCAGGAACTTATCATATTCAATAAGGGACCTATGAGGAAACTCAAGAGGTGAGTATGTTGCAAATATATGCATGTACATGTATATGCATGCATATATGTATGTATATGTATAGTATGTACAGTGGACCCCTGGATTTCGTCAATAATTCTTTCCAGAAGGCTGTTCGAGTGCAGTTACCGAACGAATTTGTTCCCATAAGGACGAACGTAAATTAGATTAGTCTGTTTCAGACCCCCAAAAATATACTTACAAAAGCACTTACAAAAATACACTTACATAATTGTTCAAGTTGGGAGCAGCACGAAATCCGGGGGTCCACTGTACATGTATGTACGTATATGAATGCATGTATACAGTGGACCCTCGGTTTTCGTACAGCTCCCAACTCGAACAATTATGTAAGTGTATTTTTGTAAGTGTATTTTTGGGGGTTTGAAACGAATAATCTAATTTACATTCATCCTTATGGGAACAAATTCGTTCGGTAACAGCACTCGAACAGCATTCTTGAAAGAATTATCAACAAAAACCGAGGGTCCACTGTATACATATATGTATGCATGTACAGTGGACCCCCGGAAATCGAACGCCTCCCAACTCGACCTATTATGCAAGTTTATTATTGTAAGTGCTTTTGTAAGTGTATTTTTGGGGGTCTGAAATGGACTAATGTAATTTACATTATTTTTTTATGGGAATAAATTCGTTCGGTAACAGCACTTGAACAGCATTCTGGAACGAAGAATGTTCGATTTCCGGGGGTCCACTGTAGTATATATATAGTATTGTAACCACGAACGAGTGGTATTTAATCATTAACAACACTGCGACTAGCCAGGGGATCAAACTCTTATTGTTTTAGCCCACCTCAAGGTGAGAGAAAATTCACGACACTAACCCACTGGACCATCCAGTGGGTTAGAGCATCGTGAATTTTTGCTCACCATGAGGCGGGCTAAAACAGCACGGGTTCAATCCCCAGAATAGTTGCAGTGTTGTTACTGATGTGTGTGTGTGTGTGTATGTATGTACAGTGGACCCTCGGTTTTCGTTGAAAATTCTTTCCAGAATGCTGTTACCGAACGAATTTGTTCCCATAATTACAAATGTAAGTTAGATTAGTAGTTTCAGACCCCCAAAAATACACTTACAAAAGCTCTTACAAAAATACACTTACATAATTGTTCGAGTTTTCAGGTGAACGAAAACCGAGGGTCCACTGTAAGTGCTTTTGTAAGTGTATTTTTGGGGGTCTAAAAGGACTAGTCTAATTTACATTATTCCTTATGGGAATAAATTCGTTTGGTAATGGCACTTGAACAGCATTCTGGAATGAATAAATTACGAAAACCGGGGATCCACTGTATATTATATTGGTACATTATCTTGGTGAAATGCAGCCTTAATAATCCTCATGCAGCCTTAAATCCAATAAACTACAGTGACTGGCCATTTAACAAAGGCATGTACATTAATATGTGTATGTACACAGGGTTTACTTTAATCCCTAGCTTAGAGATAAAAATGCAGGTATTCTGAATGACCCATGAGTATTAAATAGACCTCAACCCAAGCAAACTTAACTACTGTATTAAGATAACAATGGAGTAAGAATGTTAAATACATATGCAGTATATCAACAAGGTTACTTCAAAACAACAATGGAGAGTGCTTTTAGGAAGTTGTTGGCACTCACTTCTTAGAGGTTTCCAGGATTTTCCTCATCTTTCTATCTTCTGCTTTGATCTCTAAGGCAAACTTCATGTCCTGCTCCTGTTTCTGATGCAACTGAGCCAAGAGGTTCTGCAGTTGGGCCTTTCTCTCCCTAATGGTTGTGCTCTCCTTTCTCTTCTCCTCTACGACATTCTTCAGAGCCTCCAACTCAGACTCCTCAGCTCGCAGCTTCTTGAGAGCCACAAATGTCTCTTGAGCTGATGAGCTGTGCTCATCATTACTGGATGACTGAGCAGCAGTGATGTCACTTCTCTTGCACAGATCATGCTGAAACAATTGGTACAGAGTTCTGTAAGCACTCTTACACAAACACATTATACTAAAAGAATCATAGTTTTTCTCACTGCTAACCCACCAACTAGAAGCTGGATGTGTTTTGGTCCATCTTTAATTCTTGTTAATTCACAAGTTTCATTTGCAATTTGCAGTTAATTAATTGCAAATACTGTTTACCTGGAGTTTACCTGGAGAGAATTTCAGGGGTCAACGCCCCTGCGGCCCAGTCTGTAGTTCCAGAAATAATATTCTGACTAACTTTAGTAGTGTTGGGTTGGCTTTGTTCTCCATAATACATTGCATAATTAGTGGCTTCCTTCTGGTGGCATGGTGGCTAAAGCTCTCGCTTCACACGGCGAGGGCCTGGGTTCGATTCCCAGCCAGGGTAGAAACATTAGGCGTGTTTCTTTACACCTGTTGTCTATGTTCCCATCAGTAAAATGGGTACCTGGGTGTTAGTCGACTGGTGTGAGTCGCATCCTGGGACACTGACCTAATCTGCCCGAAATGCTCAGCATAACAAGGGTCTTTCTATGTAGTATGTCACTGATGTCAGCTAGGACTGTATACCATGTACATGTACTTGTAGTAAATAAAGATATTATTATTATTATTATGTACACTTATTGTAACTCCTATGTGGGTCAAAAGAAATAAAACAAATTATTTTAATTTTTTAATAGATTACTAACCAGGTTACTAATCTGAATAAAATCTGTTACTGGCAAGCTTTTAAGCATTTTGTTACGAGTGAAGAACATTCAAAACTGAAAACAGAGACCAAGAGACAACTGAAACATAAATAAAACTTAACTTTTTATGACATGTTAAATGTTATCAAATTGTATCTCAGTAGTGCCTGGTGGAAAAAAACACATAACACTCCTATATTTCTATAAACTATGTATTTACATAATTTTTTTTCCTGAAGTCTAAATTTCTATACTATCTACAAGAGTTTTCTATCGTATTTGATGCACTTCATGTTCTGCATAAACAGAAGCTTTCCACAAAGTTTGTAATACATATCACCAAATTTTGTAACACATGTATAGTATTATTTTTGTGCTTCTATTAGATCTGGCAATAATTTGAGTACGTATTATGTCCTCAGTTATAGCATGTGGCAACTTGCTTTTAACACTTTATTTTTTATTGGCAAAGGTGATATATGAAGAGAAGTATTACTTTAATGAAACATGGGTAAATGGATACCACATGAGCCAGGATTTTTTTTTTTATCTAGGAGAGACATGAGGCACATGATCTGACAGAATGATTGAAGACGTTAATAAAATGTGGACTGTATGAAATTTAAAAGCTACATTTTGTGGTACTGATGTAAATGAGGTGTGGCATATTCACTTTTAGTCACTCAGGACCCCACAGCAGAAATATGATTTGCAAGGTATTCAATCAAAGTAAGCAAGCAGTATACATGGTGTATAGAATTTTTCTCTGGTTATTATGTAAGGTAATGAGTAGGAAATGGGTATTAAGTTTGATATAAATCTTCCATAACAATTATAACAAGTTGTGATCAGCAAAACAAAGTAATTAAACTCACTGTCTTAGGCAGTCTTTTGGGAAGAGAAACATCTTTTAGTGAAGACCTGTGATGCTTTTCCCTAAGTTGCACCTGGTCCTGTGAAGGAATAATTATGAGTTTATAAACTAAAATGATGCACTGCAAGGAGGGAATTACTTAAACTGTTAAGTAAGTTTATTTCGGTAGAGGTACATGTAAGTACAATTATTATACAGTGTAAATTACCTAGGATAACCTCAAAAAAACCAAGTGACTTATGCCACATGTGGACAATTAAATGAGAGTGCATACAGTAAATGATTAAGAGCATCCAATTTGTTAGTTAGAGAACACTATTGGACTGTTAGCCCCAAAAGGGTTAAAATCCCTGGATATAATAAAAAATAGCTTGTTCCACTGGAGTCTTGGGTCCTCTCTTCTAAGTTGCAAACCACTATAGATGTCTAACTCTTACCCACTATTTAGTGAAAGGTGAAGGGCAAAGGCTGGGTCCAATTACCTGGGGACGATTGGTCCAAATCTAATTTGTGCTCTGCTTTCACACTTTTACATAGGGTTTGCAGCCCGTTTTTGGGTTGGGTTTGATAAGGTTACAACGGAAGAGCTATAAAAAAAAAAATCAACAAGTTGGCCGTCTCCCACCGAGGCAGGGTGACCCAAAAAGAAAGAAAATCCCCAAAAAGAAAATACTTTCATCATCATTCAACACTTTCACCACACTCATACATAATCACTGTCTTTGCAGAGGAGCTCAGATACGACAGCTGAGAATAGTCCCTCCCAGCTGTCACTATCCCAGACCCCTCCTTTAAAGTGCAGGCATTGTACTTCCCATTTATAGGACTCAAGTCCAACTAAATCAATTAACTGGTTTCCCTGAATCCCTTCACAAAATGTTACCCTGCTCACACTCCAACAGCTCATCAGGTCTCAAAAACCATTCGTCTCCATTCACTCCTATCTAACACGATATAAGATAATAAAAATCATAACGGTTGGGGCTGGAATCCTTGACAGGTGAGTGGTAAAACTCAAGAGGCAACTATAATGACTACTGGACCAACTGGCCTGCGAGTTTTAGCACCCACCTGTTCTGTGATTTGCTTTCAATCACGTTAATATTTCGTGATTCACGATAAAAGAAAAAGTGCCATGCGCACAGAAAACTGACAGCCACAGCACATGGCTCATGTAAAACAGTCATATTTAAACTATTCAAGACTCCGTCAACAGTCACCATTTGACTATTGTTACAAGTGCCATAATATGGTTAACAGGGGACTGTAATATTAACCGTTGATTGGCACTTGACGTGCTGCCATGTCCAAAATAAATTAATTACTTTTGGTAATATCGCAGGAAATAACAGTTCGTGCCTGGGTATAGATAGAATAATTGCATAAAATAAAAAATCCGTGATATCTATAAAGGACATGTCCATATTAGCCATAAATATTCCGCATTTTGGATCGGATACGGTGAACAGATTTCATTGTTAGTAATTGATAAAATGTAACCAACTCACAGTAAGGCTTCTGAAGGTTTTCAAAGTAGCTAGATATCTCTTCTCCAGTTGATTAATAGATTCCTCAAACTTCCTGTTCTTTGCCTTTTGCATCTCCTTCGCCTTCTTTAGTTTAAGCATTTCGTGAGACATTCAGGAAGTAAGATTGCCAAAGAAATGAGACAAAAAAAAACTCAAATTATTATTCACGAGGCACCAATTCGTTACTTGTATATTGACCCTCTTTTAAACTCTCCATACTTCTTGGTTGTGTAATGTCTAAATTATTGGCTGTTCTTTATTACCAGTGGCTCTTATATTTCACATCCTGTTAGCAGAACAAGTATAAAAGTAGATAACCATGTTTTTCAGTTAAACTTTAAAAATAAAAGTAAAAAATGCCACGGTAGTAACAATTTTTAAATAATTCATAAACTGGAAATTGAATCTGAAGATTTTGGTCGGTCCTGAGCCATTATAAAGTTGAGAGATAAAGAAAATGGGAGGAAGTCAGAAGTTTGGTCTTGTTTTTTGTTAATTTAAGTCAGGGAGAATAAGAATAAGCATGTGGCAGGAGCTTTAATCATATATATAAGGACAATAGGCTGATTTGGAAACACTTGTGTTGTGGTTGGAAAAGCGGCAGGTACAATTTAATGCGAACAACTGTCAGAGTCTAATCCTTGGAAATTAAAATACCAGGACACATACAAACTAAATAATGTACATCTTAATCAAACCAAATGCGATAAAGCTCTAGGAGTTTTACTTAGCAAAGTCTATAATGTTTGCAATAAAACTAATTGGCGTCTTGGCTTAATAACAAAAACTATAAATACTTTAAAACCTTATTTAGATTATGCAACTCAATTCTGGTCTCCATATTATAGAATGAACATAAATGTCACGAAAAACGTGAAGATGACAAAGTTAATTCCGTAAATAAGAAACCTCACTAACACTTCAGGTACGCTGAAAGCTCTTAATTTTTGGAACGGCGTAGAATTAGAGGAAGGATAGGACTGAAGTATACAAACGGAAAAAAACGTAATCAATATGCTGAATTAGAAGCAATATAGGGAAGCAGTGGTTGGACAAATGGAACAAACTACCAACTACCAGTAGCACCCTATGTGGCTTTGTATTATTGTACCTGTCACCATTTTGTCTTCTAACCGCAAGTGCACGTTGAGTCTTGGCACAATTATGTAATCTTGGGTTTGAAGGCTCTCTCCTTGGATTTATTGTAATCAAACACTCGGCATTACAAGGATACCTGGAGAAGGTTCTGGGGTCAACGCCCCCGCGGCTGGGTTTGAGACCAGGCCTCGTGGTGGATTAGGGTCTGATCAACCAGGCTGTTACTGCTGGCCGCACGCAAACTGACGTACGAACCACAGCCCGGCTGGTCAGGTACTGACTTTAGGTGCCTGTCCAGTGCCTTCCTGAAGACAGCCAGGGGTCTATTGGTAATCCCCCTAATGTATGCTGGGAGGCAGTTAAACAGTCTTGGGCCCCGGACACTTATTGTGTTGTTTCTCAGTGTATTCGTGCCGTCCCTGCTTTTCATTGGGTAAATGTTGCATCTCCTGCCGAGTCTTTTTGCTTTCATAGGGAGTGATTTTCGTGTGCAAGTTTGGTACTAATTCCTCTTGGATTTTCCAAGTGTATATTATCATGTATCTCTCTCTCCTGCGATCATTGGCCACCCAGTTCTTGACGGGTGCGGGTGTGCTGTTCCCTGGGCTGCCACCTAGCGGTGATCAAAGACAACTTCATTTTCTGTAAACATGGCGACGGCGAGCAGACGCAGGATTAACACAGTCTGTATAGATATGGTGACAGGATCTTTGCAACCGGCTACTGCGGCTACAGTTCTGCCAAACATATTAAGAGACGTTTATGGTTTGGAGACTACAGATTTGTATGGCGTGGCACTCAACAGAGTTAATAGAGTCTTTGTAAAACTCTTAACGGCTGAGGTGTACGAAAGGACTGTCGACCCCATCAAGACAGAGTCTATACGGTACATTCTGACCTACAAGTGCAACTGAAGGATGTGTCGCATACTTACACTTGGATCAGGGTTAAGAACGTACCGTTTGAATCAGACTCTGGAGATTACGGCATTGTGCATGCTGCCATGCCTGGGAAGTGGAGCGAGGGTCCGATGGTGGGCATTTTTGAGGGGACATACTCACTGAAAATGACATTACGCAGGCTGATTCCATCTTACGTCGTACTGCCAGAATTTAGGACTCAGCTATACGTAACATACATGGGACAGCGAAGGACCTGCAGGTTGTGCGGGGCATACGAGCATGTGGCTGCTGACTGCATGCGGAGGACGGGACAACGGGTTTATACTGGACGACGAGACCTGGAAGTAAGGACGCACGAGGTTGTGCAGGATCCGGTGGACGCTAAGGAGGCTGGAACTAAATTATGGAGTGAGATTGTTGATGGATCGCAGGGATGTCATACGTTGCCAAATGTGTCTGTACAGGAGGCTGCTGCTGGTGGCGAGAAGCAACCAGGCAATGGCGAGGATTCCCCTTTGGAGGAGGTATTACGGAGATATTGGACGACCGTTGCCAGTACTTAGTGTGGAGGCATGTGAAGGTTTGGATGCGGCAGTGAGTGTGGTGGATGAGTTGGTGAGTAGCAGTGTTGAGCAGCAGTCTTTAGTCAGAGAGCATGTATCGGTTGAGGTGCATCGGCAAGAGAGCGACGAGAGGGATGATAGTATGGAAGCTGTGCCTGGATCGAGGAAGAGGAAGCGGTCGGGCACAGTGAGTGATAGTGAAGATGTATTGACCCCAGCACAGAGGACAGGTAAAAAGTCGATGGTGGAGGTGGCGAGAAAGGACCTGGGAGTTTTGCATGATAGAGAAAAGGTCAAGGGTGGGAGGCAGTTGAGTAAAACAGGAGGTAAAGGGAAGGCGGTCTCGCAGCCTCCACCGCGGCCTAAGGGCAAACCCTCACAATTGTTTTCAAGTGTCTAACATTAAACGTAAATGGTCTGCGGGAAGAAATTAAAAGGGCATGGATAGAATGCACATTGAGGAGGTATGGTGTGAATGTAGTCTTTTTACAAGAACATAATTTTCGGTGTGGAAGCGAGTTGCAGTTGAAGGGATATAAGGTGTATGCTGGTTCATCGGGAAATTAAAGGGTGGGGTGGCGGTAGCAGTCGCAGACTCTAGCCCTTTTAAATTATATGCTTGGGAAGAGTGTGGGGGTTGGATAGTGAGGGTAGAGGGGAGTGGGGTGGAGTGCGGGTATGTTTCATGGGTGTATACATGCCAGCAGAACATTCAAGGAAGGTGAAGGTGGAATTTGTAAGGGATGTAATGATATATGCTTTCAGGGTTTACCTGGGGTGTCGATAGTTGGGGGATTTTAACTGCATAATTCGGGAGAGGGATGTTGAGCCTAGGGGGCAGGTGTGTGTTGGTTGAACTGAGGGATTTATTAAGAAGTGCGGGGTTGGGGGATGTAGTTGGGGTAGGGGTTCCGGGAGCATACTTTTGTTAGGAGGGTTATGGGGCTAGGTTAGATAGGATTTATGTTTCGGGTCTGTTGTGGTGGGTAGGATTAGTTATTTGGATGTGGGTTTTTCTGATCACAGGGGTGTTGGCTGAGGTAGATTGGTCAGGAGTAGCTAAGTGGTATAGGGGATATTGGAAATTGAATGTTAGGTTGTTATCGGGTGAGGATAAAAGGGTTGAGTTTGCGGATGGTGGGGTAGGTTATGGGAACGAGGCGCGGGAGGAAGATTTGGTGGGTTGGTGGGTGTCGGTGGGAAAACCACACATACGAATGTTTTATCAGAGATTGGGAAAGGAGGAGGCGGAATGGCGATATGGGATGCAATGATATTTAGAAGGCCTGCTACAGAGTTGTTATGTAAGAGGGGATATGCAGTTACGGGGAGATTAGGGAATTGAAGAATAGGTTGATAGAAATACAGAATGAGAGGTTTGGGGCGTGTAGGATAAAGGCGGGTATAGATGATGTTTGGGGGGATAAACCCTCAAAATATGTGATAGGTAAATGTAGAGTGCGTAGGAGAGAAGGACAATGGAATATGTGGAAGTAGAGGAAAGTGCAGATGGTTATGAGCCGGGAATGAATATTAGAGGAACAGAGGCGATAGGGTGTACGTGGACAAGTGGTTTCAGAGGTACCTGAGTAGTGTGGATGTGGAGTCGAAGGCTTGTAATATTCTTACAGAGGGTATTGTGGGGAGGTTAGAGGAGGGGGATAGGGAGGGTATGGGGGTAATCAGCAAGAGGAGGTATGGGAGGCAGTGAGTGGGCTTAGTAAAGGCAAAGCTCTTGGAATAGATGGGTTGGCAAATGAGTTTTATAGGAACACTGGGATAGTATGAGAGGTTGTGTGGTGGAAGTGATGAATCGGATGAAGAGGGATAGGAGGATGGGGAAAGGGATGGAGATGGGTGTAATGGTCTTGGTGAAAAAGGGAAAGGTAGGTAATATGTTGAGTAATTACAGGCCACTGATGCTCATGAATGCAGACTATAAGATCTTTGCAAAAATATTGGGAAATAGATTGAAAAGGGTGCTTGAGAAGGTGATTGCAGGGGGCAGGGGGATCCCGGTAGAGGGTGCTTAAGGGACATGAGAGGATTAAGGGATTTTTAGATAGTGGTAGGGGGAGGCATCTTAGCTTTGGACTGGAAAGGGGCGTATGACAGTGTGGAACGTGAGGTGTTGTTTGAGGTGATGAGGAGACAGGGTTTCGGGAGGAGGTAGTGGATTGGGTTCGGGCATTATATGTAGGTGCTTGCGTTAGAATACAGGTGAATGGCAGGCTTGGGGTGTGGTGGAGATGGATAGGGTCTGCGACAGGGCTGTCCTCTGTCGCAGATTCTCTTGCATGCGTGCAAGATCCATTCTATAGATTAGTGGACGGTGGGGTACAGGGAGGGGGCGGCGGATAGATGGTGTGGTGGGTTATGTAGATGACACAACAGTGCTCTTAGGGAATGTGGTTGGTTTTGAGACGGTTCGGAGGTGTTTAAGGACTTTTGTGAGGCCACTGGATGAGTGTGAATGGTGCAAAGTCGAAAATGTTGGAGGTAGGATCCTGGGTGGGGGGGAGCTTGGGCCAGGGGTATGGGTGGTTCGTGGTGGATAGCATCACTATCTGTGGAATTGTATACATGAGGGATAGGCATCAGACGAGAGAGGTGAATTCAGGTCGAGTGGTGCAAAGGGCGAAGTTGTGTATGTCTGCATGGAGGCCGAGTGATCTCACTTTGCGACAGAGGGTACTTGCTGTCAATACATTGATCTACAGTAGGATTTGGTATGTTGCTGGTGTGTACCCACTGTTGCAGGTGGATGTGAAAGAGTTGGAGCGTAGAGTATTCAAGTATATCTGGGCGAATGGGAGGAATTGGTTGCGAAAGGAAATTGTTAGGAACGGGGTAGGGATGGGTGGTTTGGGTTTAATTTGGTTGGAGCGGAGACTGGTGTGTATGATGTGAGACGGTGCTTGGTGAGGAGAGGGGGCTTGGGGGAAAGGAGGAGGGTGGGGTGGGGGTGTATTGAGGGAGATGAGTGAATGGTGGGGGAAAGGAGTTAGATTACTGTAGAGATTTGTTGAGGAATTTATTGGCAATTAAGGAACCGCATAAAATGAAGGTGAATAGGATGATGGGTCTTGGTCGGAGGCTAAGGTTGTAGAGGGTGCAGCGGTTTTCCAGTATATGATTGGGTTCGGATATGGAGGGGTTTTCGAGGACTTAGGTTACGCGCAAGAGATCGTGAACAGATGTACAGATTTTTACATGGGGCGGTAGCGTCAAGGGCGGTATTATTCAGTATGGGGTTGGTACAGGAGGGCAGGTGTGAAAGGTGTGGTATGTTGGAAACTGTCTTGCATGGGATATATTTCTGTGAAGCTTTGGGGCGAGTGCGGAGTGGATGGGGGTGGTATGCAAACTTGGGGGATACAGTTGTTGAGGGCACTGTTCCTGGACTTGGGAGAATTGGATGACAGGGTTAGGAGAGGCCTAATGCATTGTTTGGTTGATTTCGTGTGTGGGTCATGGAGATTGAGGGAGGTGGGAATAAGGAAAGAATTAGGGCATTGGCTGCGGTAATGTACCGTACGAAATGTAGAAACAGGCAGGTGTATGGGAGGGATTGGGATAAGGATTTTAGTTCGCTTATAGGAATTTCCGGGTGGGAGAGTTATTAAGTGGGTTTGTAGGAGTTTAAGGGGCTTGGCTCTGCGACTTGCTTGGGAATGTACGGTTGTGGCTTTGGTATGGCCTGGATGTTGCTTGGATTGACTGAAGTTGAGTACGGTTGGGGGTGGGCGGTTTGGTGGGTGGGGACGGATGACCTTATACTGGGTGACGGGAGACAGATGGGTTTGGGTGTGTATGTTGTGTGATCGAGTGGGATGTGGATTTGGGTGTGTGGGTTATTTAAGGGGGTTGTAATTGGGGAAGAGTAAGGGTTTGTCCTGTTCAGTGCTGGGTGTTCAGTTATGGTGTGTGTTGATGTGGAGTGTTATTATTGAAGTTTGTGTATGGTCTGAGGTACTGAAACCTGGTTGATGGGTCTGTGGCCTTCAGGCAGATTCAAGACTTGGTGATGTTAGAGGACGGTAAAATGTTTGGTTACTGTCACATGAATTTGGTGTATTTTTATATATTTATCGTAGTTGTACTCAGAGATGACAAGGTTTGACTTGTCATGAGCAGTGGAACTGTGTTAATAATGAATAGGACAGGTGGTACTTGTGGTATCAAGTTTAGGGTGTGAGTGGGTATACGTGGAGTGCATGTCATCTGTATGATTGAGTATAATATATATTGTGCCTGTGTGTGGAATACTATAGTAATTTGTGAGAAATGTACATTGTTTGGTACGACATTACTGTACCAGTGGATGTGGAGTGGTAATGGCTTGGAGCTCTTATCATATTGGAGTGGACAGATATGTGGTACACGGGACAGGATACAGTGGTGATTTACGCTATCTGTTTTATATATTGTACATCCATCCTGATGTAATAGGGTCATAAGTAGGTTGTTGGATAATGATTATGGTTAAATGTAATAGGTGCATATAATTGTATGCACATAGTGATTGGCGGGGATAGGGACTTTATTGTTATTTAATTGTTTTACTGTAGATTGATTATCTGTATGTTTTGTATTGATTTTGTAATTATATGCATTAGTGATTGCGGTCACAGTTATTTATGGATATTTTTGTAATTCTGTTTAAAACCAATAAAATGTAAAAAAAAAATTCCTCTTGGATTTTCCAAGTGTATATTATCATGTATCTCTCTCGCCTGCGTTCCAGGGAATACAGATCAAGGACCTTCAATCGTTCCCAGTAATTTAGGTTAGGTACCTTATCGTACTTATGTGTGCCGTGAAAGTACTTTGTACACTCTCCAGGTCAGCAATTTCGTCTGCCTTGAAGGGGGCAGTTAGTGTACAGCAGTATTCCAGCCTAGAGAGAACAAGCGAATTGAAGAGAATCATCATGGGCTTGGCGTCCCTAGTTTTGAAGGTTCTCATTATCCATCCTATCATTTTCCTAGCAGATGCGGTAGATACATTGTTGTGGTCTTTGAAGGCGAGATCCTCTGACATCACTCCCAGGTCCTTCACATTACTTTTTCGCTCTATTGTATGGTTAGAATTTGTCGTATACCCTGATACAGTTTTAATTTTCCCAAGTTTTCCATATCTGAGTAGTTGAAATTTGTTGTAGGGTTTCGCCCTAGAATGGTGAAAATGTCAAATTTATAAAGATTATTTATCTTGCATATTAAATTAGAGTGCTTCTTGTCTGCCCGAAATGCTCATGCATGCTAGTGGCTTTCTTCGTGTTCACAATATTTTATTACATGTAAACTACATACTCTATGATACCCAAAGAAATAAAAATGTTGAATGCCGCACTAGTACCTGCTCAGGATTTTGAGAGAATGCTTTGATTAATAAAAATGCTGAACAAATCGAAAAGAATCATCCTAGGAAGGTCATATACACCAATATATTTAACATGCGGTAAAAACTGGATGTTCCTGTAAAAACTGCAACTGACATACAAATGAATAATCTAAAAGAGCATTACCAAACTAAGCAACAGCAAGACTTCCTGCACCATGGAAAATTATTAATTTCTAAACCACTGCCCTCTTGTGCCTCCCTTTCTCCAAGGAAACTTGTAAGTTCACATTCCAAACTTAGTCTTGGCAGCAGTCATCAGGCTTTAAATTATATAGATACTTTAGTCGCAGAGCATTTTCTCCCTATGTATAGTGATACCTGGAGTTGCTTCTTGAGGACACCGCCCCTGGGGCCCGGTCCTAGACCTGGCCTCGTTACAAACATGGTATATAATGCCAAGAAGATTAGGAATTAGACACATGTGCAACACCTAGGTGTCTGTAATGAAAATGATTCACCAATGAGTGACTTTTTAAGTTCAATATAGAGATGATATACGAAGACAGTAGATGAGAATAAGATAATGAACACCGGTTTCCAGGCTGAGGGACTGATTGCCTACCTTTCTGTGTGTATATATATAGCGAGAGAGAGAGTTGTGCAGGATTGAAGGACTGGTTACTTCATCTCCTGTCTTCGTATAACATCTCTGTTAACATAAAAATGAACTGTTTGGCGAATCGTCTTCAAGCAAAGACATCCAGGTATTGCACAAGAATGTATACCAAAAAAAAAGCCACATTTGCTTGTAGTTACATATAGTGTCGGCAAATCCAACTTAACCTATCCAAACCTAACTTAATCTAACGTAACTTTTCTTGTTGTAACTTTATTTCCTGTAACTTTATTTCGGTACACACAGACAACCCTCCAATGCACCTAGTAGTCTAGATGCTGCAGCTTATATAAATACTTTAGTCACAAAGCATTCTCTCTCTGTGTACACTGAGGGTTCTTCCCATCAGCTCACCCCTATATGTTTAAATATTTCATACACAATGACACAAGAGAAAATATTGTACAATAACAAAGGTTACAACAACGTTACTACCCCATATGTAACTTTTCTGACTTTTTTTTAGTTATTTTAGGTAATTTGCACGTATGTTACTAGGTATGATAATTGCACTTATGCGTGTCTGTACCTAAATAACTTAACTCTTAGCCACTCTAACTTTCAAAAACAATAGGGTGGGTTAGGTTAGGTTAGGTAAGGTTTGTCAGGAAACAGGACAAGGGTTTTTTGACGCTGGTCTTAGTCGTAGGACCCGCAGCTGGAGCTTTTGGTGTCCCGTAGCTCGATCGCTAATGCACTCAGCTCACACACTGAGGTCCGGAGTTCGAATCTCCTCCGGTACGGCTGGAAAATATTAGAGACGTGTTTCCATAAGACACCTGCTGTCCCTGTTCATGTTCACCCATCAGTAAAATGGGTACCTGGGTGTTAGTCGACTGGTGTGGGTCGTATCCTGGGACAAAACTGACCTAATTTGCCCGAAATGCTCAGCATAACAAGCGGCTTTATATATAGTAGTATGCCATTGATGTCAGCTAGGTCTGTATACCTTGTACATGTACTTGTAGTAAATAAAGATATTATTATTATTATATTATTATTATTATTATTATCTGAACAAGGCCTTCCGCTGAGTTACCCCTCCACCCCTCTGAAAATTATGGTTGTGATTATAACTATTAGGGCTAAAAAAAAAATAAGTTTGGGCCAGGAGCTTCAGGGTAGCACAAAAGACCCACTAATTCCTGGCAGCAATCTACATTATTATTATTATTATAATCAAATAGAAGAGCTAAACCACAACAGCAAGCTACAGCTTCGTTTTAAAAGGGTCTTGAGACCCTTGTATTAAAGAGAGAATGCACACTAAGGTTAAGGGATAAATGTGTCATGGAAAGGAAGGAGACACATACATACACTTGCGACATTTATTAAAAGAAACGTTTCGATTCGAGTGGTTTCGTCAACCCTAAAAAGAACATAAGAAAGAAGGAACACAGCAGGCCTACTGGCCCATGCGAGGCAGGTCCAAGTCTCCCACCGGCTTAAGCCAATGCCCCGTGTCATAACTGTACATATGTGTGTTGCCCCACATTTTGTCGGTATCATCATACCCTGTGAAACCATTAGTCCAAAAATAGTACCATGGGCCACAAAGAGACCAGCTTTCTTTTTTTTTCAGAGACTGTGTTGAGATTAAAAGAGTAGATTAGTAAGTTGATTTAGGTACATGTACACATTAGTACAATTATCATACCTACTAAATTAACTAGAATAACCCCCAAACAAAGTCAGTGACGTATTTCCATCCTGGGGAGCTAAAGTGCACATAATATAGGTTATATGAGATACATTTTATTGTGTGTATCTCATAAAAGGGGAGAGGGGTAACTGCGAGAAGGATGACATATTGAGAAGTGTAGTTGGCGACGCCCGGGTAATGCGCATCTCTCATGTTTCTTCCTGGTAGTGACGTGGCAATGGCTTATTGGTTCAGTTATTTATTTGATGCTAAGTGGTGACGTGGCACTCTCTTATTGGCTACCAGAATAACGATGAAAACAGTGCAAAACAAGTTTTTATTGTGACATTTCACTCTGTAGTTGTGTAAAGTTTAAGAAAGCTCTGCTCAAGAGCGAAATGTGCCAACACAAGTTAGTTCTGCAACTTGTCGGCAACACGACATTTCATACATATTGGCTGCCTCTTTGTGACGTGGCACCCGCGTATTGGCTACCTGGTGGTGACGTGGCACTCGGGTATTGGCTACCTGGTAGTGACATGGCACTCCCTCCCTGGCTGAGTGCCAACGAGACGACCTACAGATCAATATGGTGCTCCCCCCTGACCTTTAACTGCATAGTTGCTACGCCTCTCGT
Source organism: Cherax destructor (assembly GCA_009830355.1). Classification (NCBI taxonomy): domain Eukaryota; kingdom Metazoa; phylum Arthropoda; class Malacostraca; order Decapoda; family Parastacidae; genus Cherax; species Cherax destructor. The sequence continues at coordinate 225,447 of WNWK01001720.1, forward strand.
CCTCATATTTAGCCCAGGCTGAGAGACATGTGCAATATCTGGGTGTCTTTATTTGTAGACGTTTCGCCAATACAATACAAGGTCTTTTTAAAGTTTCTAATTTTACACACTCTGCCAAACTCGTCCAGTCTTTCTGGAATAGTGAGTTTTCAGCGAACCTCCTGGACAGTGCGTGTGTACTCACCCAGTTGTACTAGTCGAGTTGTGTATGATGGGGTCGATTCTTAGCTCCTGGCCCCGCTTAAACCATAATCACTGGCATTATTGGTTCTGGCCTCATTGGTCCTATCATACTTACTCTTGAAATTGTGTATTGAGTTTGACTTTCCCCCTTCATCGTCTACCTCATTCCATTTATTTACTACCCTGAGACTGGAAAAGTATTTCCTAACATCCCTATGACTTTAGTTTCCAGTTATGCCCTCTCCTACACCTGGCATTACAAGAAAGTCTGTTTCTATCTGGTATGTCATGCCTCTGAGTATCTTATCTATTAGCCATTTGGATAATTTGTAGGAAACTGAACCTTTGCAGCTCATAATGGGAGTGGTCGGATTATCTGGTTTATGTGTTTTGATTAATCCATAAGTATATGACAAAACTAAGAGGTGCAGATATGTTGATGTTTTATGCCTATTGCCCAAGAATGTAGATATAAATCATTTCCTTTATAAGTTAAATAGTCTAGCTATTTCCATAAAGTCTACTGATGAGACTGAACAAAATAGTTCATTGACTTTTTTAAATGCCTTAATTATTAAGGGTAATCATGAATTTAAATTCTAAGTATACACAAACCAGCAAGTAATCTTATGTGCACTATTATTGTTCACATCAGGTTTTTGAGAGCTCTGCGTATTTGCAGCCCAGAGTTCATAGATTAAGAAATTTTGGAAATTTAAGAAATAGCGAGTGATCTAAAATACCAAAAAAACTTAACTGACAATCTTTTAAAATTTCCAGAAATACATTTTACAATTCGAAAAAGGACAAACATATTCAACCAAGAATTTGTTGGCTTTCTCTTACCATGAAAACCTTTTGATATACCTTCTCTACTTAGGAATTTTAAAATCAAAATTGTATTTAATAATCTTGATACAGTAAAAAAAAGAACATTTGATAGAGTACAAATAGAGAGCGTGTCTGTCTCGCGCCCAGCAGACGGAGGATCAAGCCTCCACAAAGTATTGCGCTGAATAACCCAAATAGGTTTAGCGCTTAACATGAATTAAATAAATAAATAACAGACAGCCACGAAACACACAGCAGGGTCTCTGAGTATCTTGTATGTCGTAATCATATTTTCCCTAGTCCTTCTTTCTTCCAAAGTCGTCAGGTTCAGTTTTTTTAGTTTTCATAACTCGATTTCCCCCTCAGCTCTGGGACTAGTCGTCTTGCAAACCCATGGACCTTTTCTAGTATTCGTACATGTTTGATCGGGTGAGGGCTCCATCCTGGTGCTGCATACTCCATAAAGGGCGGCTTATTATGTCGTGTAGTCTTAAAATACTCTATTGAAGTTTCTGAAGGCAGTTCTGAGATTAGCTATCCTCGCATATACTACATATGCTATTCAATTTATGTCCATCTCTGGCGATATGTTCGGTGTGATGTTCACTTTACTTAAATGATATCTGTCGTTTCTTGCCTTTTAAGTTGTATTCCGTATCTAGTCGCCTCTCCATCCACAATTGTGTGTGTGTGTGTGTGTACAGTGTGTACTTACCTATTTGTGATTGCAGGGGTCGATTCATCGCTCCTGGCCCCGCCTCTTCGCTGGCTGCTACTAGGTCTACTCTCTCCCTGCTCATGAACTTTATCGTATCTCTTCTTAAAGCCATGTATGGATCCTGCCTCCACTACATCACTCTCCAGACTATCCACTTCCTGACAACTCTATGACTGAATAAATACTTCCTAACATCCCTGTGACTCACCTGAGTCTTCAGTTTCCAGTTGTGACCCCTTGTTGCTGTCCCATCTTATATGTGTGTGTGGGGGAAGGGTATATTAAAAAAAACAGAAAGAAAACTAAATATAATGTCAGCCTTCAATGACCGATGGCTGAATGTAAGAGCTATGACGTCACACGATGCTCATGTGATCCCGTACAAATATATTCCGTATGACCTTGTTTAAACACATGACTCCGGGCTGATGTAACAGGATTACCAGCGTCATAGTTTGCTGCTTCCTCCCACTACAAGTGTAACGTAGACACGCTCTAAACTGAACCTCGTACAGCCTACGCTATATTGTTTATACAATTTCCTTTAGCTGATTATATGTTAATTTTTACCATACAGCCCAATTTCAGAAAATTAAAATTACTTACGTTTTAAATTTATAAAGGTTAAAAATTATATGTATTAGCATGTGCCCAGTGGCTCAGTTGGTGACGCACTCGCCTTAGAGTGAGTGCTCGTGGTTGTCACCGGCATGAGTGGAAATGTTACACCTGTTGTCCCTGTTCACCTAGCAGTAAGTAGGTACCTGGGTGTTAGTCGACTAGTGTGGGTCACAACCTGAGGGACAAGATTAAAGGACCCCGTTGGAAATAAGACCGACAGTCCTAGATGACTTTCTTGGGTTATCTACCTACCTGGAATCTATCCTGGATAGATAACTCTTCCCTGGGTTAAAAAATCCAAACAACTCTTATCTTATTTTGGAGAACCACAGCTGTGAGTTTCATTAATAAATAAAATACTTTATTTTGGGTTTGCTACATACGGTTTACACCTCTTAAACAATATGCACACTGAGAGATGTATTTCTCCCAGAGTGTATATGTTGAAAGTTTATTATAATCCCTATTTTAGGGATTCAAGTATTTATTCGCTCTGTGGAGCTTTATCAAGTCATGCTTCATTGTTAGAGCTTCAGCAGGTAATCAATTTGTTCCATTAACGTCAGCAGTACGCCATTTGGATTTAACTTAATTCTTACTTAAATAAAGGAAATAAAGTGGAGGTGCTGAAGAACAGCTGCGCGGCACCTGCAAGTCTACACGACGATATATGATAAAAACCGTTGTCTCTTCACAAGTGTTTTACATTCCCAGGGATTTACGCGTTGGCAACTCCACCCCCGTCCCCTCCTGCGATACAATGGTACTTGTTCTTTGTACTTTCTGGTTGAAGAACGTACCTCACCCAGAACAGAACAAAGGAACACTTGCTAGCAGGCTGATCCCATGCCAAAGAGAGAAGCCTCATGCAATCGCTTTGTTTCTTGAATTTATACCAAATGTGCTTTATTTTTTATATAAATATATTTTTATATTGTTATTAATGGTATGGTGTATTGTTTTTTAGGGCGTAGAAGAGGATGGGTGAGGGGGGAAGAGTGATTTACCCATTAGATCCTCTTCAGTTCACTCCCTTTCGCTAGTTTTTCATTCCATTCATGCCTTTCATCCTTTTCTAGGATAAAAACTTACTTCCGCTAACGTTTTTCCTTTCACCTTTCCCACATCTGCTTACTTATCTCCCTTTCACTCTCCCACATCCTCCTCTCTCCCCCTTAACCCACTTTTTCTCTCTCCCGTTTCCTTTTCTCCTGTCTCTTGTTCCCTGGTGTCAGCCAGCACACCCGAGCAACATACCAGCCACCACCAAGACAGTTGCCATGAATACCATCGGGACAGTTAGCAATGATATCCCAACAGCCCTCGATACTGTTGTCTCTGTGCACAAGAGAAAGCTTGATCGATTTCCCCGCTAAAAACTCAACAAATTCAGCAAACATCCTATATAAGAAAGTTGGCAGTGCCTCGCCTGTATGTGGCAGAGGTTTCCAGGTTGTGCACACCTATTTCTACTCACTTATTTGTGGTTGCAGACGTCGAGTCACAGCTCCTGGCCCCACCTCTTCGCTGGTCGCTACTAGGTCCACTCTCCCCGCTCCATGAGCTTTGCCGTATCTCTTCTTAAAGCTATGCATGGATCCTGCCTCCACTACATCTCTCTCCAGATTGTTCCACTTCCTGACAACACAGAGATGTTTATAATTTACTTTAGCAAGTTTCTTTATGTACAGGTCCACATAAGTACATTTATTATAAATGGTAACATGTGTAAATTACCTAGGATAACCCCCAAAAAAGTCAAAGTATGTATTTCCATTAGAGTCCTTGAATTATTTCAATTAGTCCTTGAATTATTTCCATTAGTCCTTGAATTATTTCCATTGGGTCCTTGAGGATGATATAAGTTTCTAGGTTAAGTATAGCCTTAAATGGCCCTCAAGCAGTCGATAAGCTTTAAATCTAACAAAATTTAAATTTATATTATATTTTAGCATGGTCTGCGTGCGGATTGCACCAAAAGTCTGGTTGATCAGACCAGCAACCAGGAAGCTTGGAATGGGACAGGGCCCCGGGTACATTGACCTCCCGAAGCCGGCTACGTGTAAGGTTCAGGTCTGTGATCATTAAACCCACGTGGATTATTTGATACAAGAATTGGTGGAAGATCGCTCCTCCGTTCGCATTTCAATCTCTGCCCAACCAGGCTGTTGGTGCTTGCCTAAAGACTAACAGAATATTTCGACTAGTACATTCCTGCCGGCTATTTTTAATGTCTTCAGATAGGAGGATACTCCCAACTCTGGCATTGAACCTCATTCTTCGTACAAAATATTTAAGAGATGCGCATCTGATAAAAATAGAAAATGCTAAGACCGTCGAACGAAATACAACAAAACGAGAAATTCCCGTTGAGTTTCACTCAGGACGGAAGTAGTTACTGAGAGAGGAACTAGACCACAAAGGATGTTTGTTGCTTTGTATACGCAAGACAGAAAATATGGAAAGTATTAAAGACGAATATAGTATATTGTGTTTTTTTGTGGATTTAAATGGCGTACTGTTGATAATAGTGAAGAAGAGACAAATGTTGTAGAGCAACACTTCGCTGTGTAGAGCTTTATCACGTTGTCATAAAGCTCTACATAGAGCGAAATGTCCCTTGTTCTGCAACGTGGCTTTTCTTTACCATCGTTTGTGTGTTGCTTGTCTGCCAGGTGTCGCAACACAATGACTGCTTGACTCCACAATGTACTTCACCTTACCTGACCTAACCTGTAACCTACCCATAAAAAACTTTCTCACGCACCGCACATACATTACACATTAGGGGTGAACGAGGTCCTAGTACCTAACCTCTGACTGCCGCCCACAGGATGGGTATGGGGTGCGTAATAAACATATTAAACTAAACGTTTTCAAAATAAAATGTCCTTATGTCTACTGACTTTATAATGGTACAAGAAAAACATAACGTAGCCTAGAACTTCCTCCCTAAGTGGGGGTTATTTGTGAATTGTTCCAACCATAGTATTTGTACTCTCTCATTATGTTATGATAATAATAATAGTTAATAATAGTTAATATTAGTTATGATTATAATAATAATAATAATCAGGCGTTTTGTAAGAGGAAATAACTGAATAGAAACTACTAAACAATAAAGGAATGACTCCATAGTATTCAGATTTTAAAAACGCCATTTATGTCTTGAAATAACAATATATCTGCAAAGTTCAAATGTTGGTATGGAATAAAATAGGTCAATATGTAATTGACCTTGATGCTGGTGAAGGGAAGGGTTCACGATCCAAGGAATTAGACCTGTCTTCTCTCCCCTTAGATCGAACTTGATTGCCTCCCATTAGTGGAGCTGATGTGTAACTACAGGTTTAGTGCTTCCCCAATAATAATAATACCTTAAAGAGGACGAGGAGATTTAGCTCAACACCTTAAGATGGCCAGGAACTGTAATAATGAGAACCTAACCAACATGCATGAACACTGAAGGTTTGAAGCCGATCAGTAGAGGTATTCTCCAGTTATCACACGGAATTCAACATCGCAATTGTGACTGATGATATAGCCCAAAATCAGTCGTGTAACGTCAGTGTGAAGGAGAGTGGCACAAAGGGTCGCAGAGCCAGACGTCAAAAAGACGCTACACCAGAAGGGCCGTAATGACGTCTCTGAAGTGTACCAGTTATCACACGGAAACCAATATCCCAGTTACGGATGTAGCCTAAATTAGCCGGATAAAGCAAGTGTGTGAAGAAACCTGGCAAGCAGACGTCATAAGAAGTAACGAAGTGACGTCTTTCAGGTTGATCTTTAAGAAGCAAGGTTGTGAATGACGTCAAGTATGGCTTCCAATACCCATAAAAAAAAACATGAGTAACATTATTATAACCGTGGGGGAGCGCTAAACCCGTATGATTATACAGCGCATGTGGGGAGGGGGATGGAAGGTATTCAGGCTCAATTCAAGGAACTGGAGCACAGATCCAATTCCCTAGATCAAGAGCCCCTCCCCGGTGTCAAGGAACCTCCCTTGAGGGAGCCCATGAGTAACAATAACAACGATAATAACTTTGTTTCTATAAAGTACATTATATAATTGATATAGGATGAATTGACATGTTTAAATAATTTATATAAAGCCCCCTGATTATGCTAAGCATTGTGGGTAACCTTAAAAATAACGTATAAGTAACGAACAATTTTATAATTAGGTTAGTTTACTTGAATATTAGGGTTTGCAATCTTTTTTCTTTATTATTTATGACAATTTGAGATTTTGTGTAACAATTTAGCGTAACAATAATAGTGAATGCTGAAGTAGACCATGTTTACGGAGTTCGAGAGTAAAATAAATGAAAGAAAAAGGTTCTAAGGTTCACATATTCAAGGGAAATGTGAACAATAGAGGTTCTAGAAGCTGGTAGAATGATGGTAATGGTGGTGGTGATGGCGGCCATGACTCAGCTTGGAGACAGCTGACGCGGCAGCCTCGTACATGGCAGCATCAGGCAACAGCAACCTTGCTTATCAACGCCACTACCACAAACAGGATACGTGTTAGTGATTAGCGTTATCTAGTGTAATATGATACTTCCACGAAATAAACCTTAACGTAATATTGTTGATTATGTTGTAAGTTTAAGCGATGGTAAAATTTGTATCCATATATGATTCTGTATTGATCTTGGTACAGTGTTCCTCGAATCTGTTGCCTAAGTGCTCACCTATATGTGGTTGCAGGGGTCGATTCACAGCTCCTGGCCCCGCTTCTTTGCTAGTCGCTACTAGGTTCACTCTCTCCCGGCTCCAAGAACCTTATCGTACCTCTTCTTAAAGCTATATATGCATCCCGCCTCTACTACTTCACTCTCCAGTTTGTTCCACTTGCTAACGACCCAGGGCTGAAGAAATACTTCCTAACATCCCTATGACTCCTCTGACTTTTCTGTCTGAACGAACTGTTGAACATTGATCATCTTTTAATGTCTCTCTCTTGAAGCCCTACTCATTTTCGTTATTTTTTTTGCTTAAATCCCAGCGTATGTCTTAAAGCTCCATTTAAATCTACAAATACCGTTTTCTTGGTTAAGTTAGGTAAAGTTAGCTTGGGTTAAATTAAGGATAGGTTATGTTAGGTAAGGTTTGTCAGGACAAGTGTTTCCTGACGTATTCTGTTAACAGCGGGAATGAAAGAAAGCTTTTTCCATTCTTACCCCATGACAGGATGAATTTCTGTACCGAGGAAGACTTTAGTAGGCCCAGTAATGATATCGTAAAGTATTAATTCCATATATACATCTATATTATTGCCCCATTATGGGATCGACGTCAGTCTCTGCTTCACTGTACACCACGACACACTATATCGCATCTTAAGATACATATTTTGCCATATGGACCATCTTACTACCAAGGTATGGTGACCCAAATAACGAAACGCAATCACCATCGTTCAGAAGTATTAGCAGTGTTATGAATTATGATATATTCTAATACACATTGATTGGCCAGAGGACAAGGTTATTGTACACCGAGAGGTGTGTCTCAGCGTATATCCAATTGTGCACACACCAAGGTGTGTATCCCAGTGTATATATACCGAGGTGCGTATCTCAGTGTATATATACCGAGGTGCGTATCTCAGTGTATATACACCAAGGTGTGTATCTCAGTGTATATACACCAAGGTGTGTATCTCAGTGTATATACACCAAGGTGTGTATCTCAGTGTATATACACCAAGGTGTGTATCTCAGTGTATATACACCAAGGTGTGTATCTCAGTGTATATACACCAAGGTGTGTATCTCAGTGTATATACACCAAGGTGTGTATCTCAGTGTATATACACCAAGGTGTGTATCTCAGTGTATATACACCAATGTGTGTATCTCAGTGTATATACACCAAGGTGCGTATCTCAGTGTATATATACCGAGAAGTGTATATCTTGATGTATATACACCGAGAGGTGCGTATTCCCGTGTATACAAGGGAATACTCCAGACAGTGCTCTTGTTAATGTACTCAGTCTTGTACTCCAGAAAGTGCTTTGTCTTTTGATGTACTCCACACCGGCTCTTACTGTTGTATGTGATCATATCTGTTCGTTGGATATACTCAATCCTATATTCCAAAAAGGAAAAAAAATCTCAACAGAGAGGAGAAAGTGTGGGTGTGTGTAGTGACCTATTTGTACTCATTTGTGGTTTCAGGGGTCAATTTACAGCTCCTGGCTCCGCCTCTTCGCTGGTCACTACTAGGTCCACTCTCCCTGCTCCATGAGCTTTATCATATATTGTGTGTGTAGTAGTTACTAGTTCTCAAAGGCACTTGTTGATAGACGCTAGGCCTTTTGGGTGTGTGTGAGAGAGAGAGGGAGAGAGAATTTAGATGTTTAAAGGACAGGGTTAGACAGAGTGTGATTCATTCGACCTCAATATCGTGTATAAATAGCGTAAGTTAGCAGTCATGATTCACGTTTAAGAGTCACATCCAGCTGGATCCGCTTATTGTAACCACTCTCACACTGTGATCCACATAGTGTGACCACTCTCACTGTGATCCGCTTATTGTAACCACTCTCACACTGTGATCCACATAGTGTGACCACTCTCACGCTGTGGAAACACTTTATAAATTTGTCATCACTTGTTTATGTATATTTATGTATATATAATACGAGTGCTTGGGCTGGTCACTGTTACATAACCTAGAGACTAGCCTATACTTTTTAATTTACGAATTAATCCACTGTGTTCATGCCTCGATGCGTACAATGTTTTTTTTATATATTTTTTTGGTTTGAATCTGTGTATAAAGTTTGCCTTCAAGGATGGATATACACACCGAGAGGTATATGTCTCTTGGTGTATATACACTGAGAGTTCAGTTTAATCCATTTTTTAGGGATTAAAGTATTTTTGAGTGATGTCGGGCCTATCACAACCCCATTATCTGTCCTGGTTGTCCATGAATTAAAATACTTATTCCCGCTTATTAGTTACACACTTAAGAGGCATTATTAGTTCCCTTGTCTTCTAATAACATGTTCATTTTCCCACTATAATCTACCTTGTCCATAATTACCATCGCATTTGCTTTGTTTAATTCTTTCCTTAATTCATAGTGTAACTTAAAAGGAAAGATCCCAGACTTCACCTTACGAAACAGATAAAGTAAATGCGATAGTAATTATGGACAAGGTAGATTATAGTGGGAAAATGAACATGTTATTAGAAGACAAGGATAAAGACATTCCTTCTCAACTTGACAGCTCCATTATCAGCTTTCATTTGTCTCCTATTACTTTCATTGTCATTTGAATATAACTTCATTTCTCCTTCATTATTGTTGCTGCATTTATGGCGTGCTGTGCTCGCGATTATTATTATTTGCTTGTTAATAATGCCTAAAAATATCAATTTTGTGACCTTGCCCCATTTCGTTGCCTTAGTTTGTATTCACCTATTTGTGGTAGCAGGGGTTGATTCACAGCTCCTGGTAGTGCGCGCGTACTTACACGGGTTGAGCCCCAGCTCTTAGCCCTGCCTCTAAGTCTTCAGTTGACTGACGTAGTTACTAGCCCCTTTGTAACATTTAAGTCTCTTCGCCTATGAAGAATTCCTATGGTAAAATAGAAAAAAAGATTGTGAGTAGACAAGAAGAGAGGTAAAAAAGGTTAAGTGGCCTGACCACTTTGTTAACTTGAGAATGTTAAGTTGCTTTCACTTGAAACTTTGTATCTTCTTTAATAAAATTGTGAAGCGCTAAACCCGTGTGCGTTATTCACCGCAAGGAGTTTCGGAGGCTTATGCTCCCGTGTGCTTGTCGCAGCCAGGTTTCTGTTCAAAGAGGCTGTGGGTGCTTGCCCACATTAACCAGAGTTCATATTATACCTGGCTAAGTTCTTTCTGACATACCCTTGTTATCTGGATATTCAGTTTTCATTGACTTTCCCCTCGTACTGGTACCTGTCGTTGATAGTGTGTGTGTACTCACCTAATTGGCCTTGCATGTGAGTGTGTGAGTGTGAGTGTGAGTGTGAGAGAGAGAGAGATTGACACAGTTGAGTCATTGCATTTTGTGATTGTTAACATGACTCATGTTAGCTTTCGATTGTCTCAATTCTCATATTTTATATAATTTTATATTAAATTATATAAGGCACTACACAATCTGATGGTTACCGTAACCATAATTTTTAAAGGTGGAGGGGTAAGCCAGCGGAAGCCTTCGGTCAGATGACCAAAAGCTTCAGCTGTGGGTCATCATATGACTAAGACCCGCGTCATAATAATAATACTTTAATAATAATACTTTATTGAGACATCTTATCTTATCTTATTTATGTCACACACAATAATCCACGTGGAGACAAAAACTCAGAAGATTAACTGATCTGCTTATTTTGATCCTCTTCAGCAGAAGAGAATCCCAGGAGGAGGTCGTAATGTACAGATCAATTAATTAATCTGAGTATGTGTGTCTATATGGGTTATTATTAAGTACTGACAAGTGTTCATTACACTTTAGTGGTATTATGTAATCTCAAACTTTGCACACCCAGGTTACATTAAATCAACCTTGGAAGGAGACGATAGATGGATAAGGATATAACCCCTGAGGAGCAACTCAATCTAGTTATAAAAAATAGAACCGAGAAACGATTGGTGGCGTGAAATCTCTTGAGGAACATGTTACTATGGAAAAATAACAAGATGTATGGAAGCAATGACAGTGGTAGGTGACGTTTAGTTCCCCGGGAAGCAAATCTCGGGACAAGTCTTGGAGGAGAATCCTGTTAAGACCCGCTGGCCTCCCGGAGATTGTAAACTAACTCCCGGAGTTAGGTTTTTCTTCTGGGCATTAATTTGTTTTATTAACGCACAGGAGATAAAATAAATAAAACAGATGGTAAAACAAATCCTGTATACCTCGGCCTAAATATATATTCTGGGTATTAAACCCAGTTGGCATAATATAAAATTAAGTACTAAACCAGTTTTTGCATACCTAGCTTTATGGGGAGCGCTAAACCAGTAGGGATTATACAGCGCCTGTGGGGGGAATGGTAGGTATTCAGGCTCAATTCAGGAAACTGGAGCACAGATCAAATTCCCTAGATCAAGAGCCCTTCACCAAAGTCAAGGAACCTCCGTTGAGGGGACCCACTTTGTATTGCAATAAGCATATTTGTCTTGCGTGTACACAGAGCAAGAGTGCGAGCTAAAACCAGGTCAGGTCAACTTTCAGAAAAAAATCTTTATGTAAAGTAAATAGAACCCGTCCAAGCCACTGGCTTCCTTGTTGTAGGTTCGCCGGTACATCCGGCCCGGGTCTTCTCCAAATGGTGACCCGGCAACGGGCTTCCTGTCCACGCTTAGGTCAGTAACAGTGCGTCCCTGGCTGACACATACACGAGGGGAAACACCCTCATCCCTTCTGACACAAAAATAAGGAAGAATTTTTGTCTATTTCGACTTCCAACTGAGGTCTTCTTCAGCAGGTCGAAAAATATAACCCAATCATTCTGTCTTGCTTTCGTCTACGTCGGTTTTCCCCAATCTGAAGATTCACATGCTGTATATACTTGATGAATGTGGGGATGAATTGTGAAGAACACCGTGTAATAATCTGGATGACTTAAACACTAGAGTCGAACATTCTAGACGCCGGGGTGAGAGGCGGCGACGTCTGGTAACGCCAAAATATAAGATTGTTTTGTGATTAGATAAGTTAGACAAGACCAGTGACTTATCTTTCTTATCCTTCCCCCTCCCCCCGCACACCGCTTGACTACCAACAACCACGAGTTTTGTGCAGCTCTGGCAGGCAGTCACTAATGATCCAAAGCAAGGCAGCTCTAATTCTTTGGATCAAGAGCCCTTCACCTGCATCAAGACACCTTGAAGTATAGAAATATCTAGTACAAGCCAAGCAGGTATATCTGGCTGGTGTTAACAGGACAGAGGATCGGCCTTCACCACTATGCGCTGAATGGCTCACGCGGGTTTACCGCATTAAGCAGTATAGAAATAATTTAGAGCACTTCTCCCAACCTTAGATTTTTTTCCATTTGAAATTGGCTTATACAGCGCCAGTCAAGGCGTGAATTTTAACGCACTTGTATACTAGACACCTAGGCAATCATAGTATAGTATGTAGCGCTGTGGGCAGTATTCAACTCAATTTAAACCAAAATTTAAGTATTCTTGTCTGGGTGAAAAAATGTTACTTTCATTATTAATAATCCTAGTGTAATATTTTAAACCACTGGGAGTAAAACTAGGTTAGTTTAGAGGACTAAAGATAATCTCCAAGACTCCTTATGCTGACCCACATTGGTTTAGCACCTAGCAGAAAAAATTAATGGTTATTATATTAATCATTAATTTTTAAAGGGGTGGAGGGATAAACCAGTGGAAGGCCTCGGTCAGATGACCCAAACCTCCAGTGGCGTCAGGAAACACTTGTCCTGTTTCCTGACAAACCTTACCTAACCAAACCTGCTAGATGAACACTGGGCACGCCCCACCCATGACGTCACTCTCGCTACTCAAGTGCCTTCATCCGAGGAATCTAACGCTTATGAACCCTGCAGACGAACTGTATTCAGGGAGAAGCGCTATATCCGTAGGGTTCATACAGCGCATAGGAAATGGGTGGCAATCACATTAGAAAAGGGACGAGAAATATTAAAAAAAAGCTAATAACTCAAGTTACTCTGATCAAGAGCCTCCCCTCACCGGCATCAAGGATGATCATTCTCAAACTATTTTCATAGGGATGTGCTAAACCCATAGGGGTCGTACAGCGCACGGCGATTGGGAAATCGATTCCAGTAGGATCAAGAACCCTTCACAGGCATCAAGACAAAACGTGTCAATAAATGTGACTGGGGGGTAGGAAAATAAAATAAATTCTTAAAAACTTTACTAAATGTATTTGTCATGTCCGTAATACAAAATACCTGACGTCTACAATTTGTTTGTGAATACCTAGAACACTTATCTTAGTATCCCAGTAAAAAGTCTTAAAAGATAAAAATGGCAGGCAAACTTAGTTATCACAAAAGTTCCTCCTAAGTTACAGAATGAAACCTATTATGAAGATTTTTAAAAATCCAAGTCACAAACTTAAAAAATTATAGTGGAAATTTGTACATAAAACAAAACCCCATGTTAGGGATTTTTATAGGCTTCAGGTTATGGCGACCCACCACACTTATGTCGAGCGCCTGTAGTAGCACTCTCGCAGTGTTCACACCCTTTCAGCATTTCTAGGAATTCTAACACCTCGCCTATGTCACGTGTGAACTCGGGAAAAAAACCAGCAAAACTCCAGAAGGGGTTTATTTGTCTTATGAAGCCTTCTGGCAATACTTGGTGGGCTTCCGTGAGGTAGCCAGAAGCTTCCAGGTTAGCGGTGGCCAGCCATGGATAAGTTCTCTGGGTAAGGGACAATTGACTATTATAAAATGTACTCGATGCTGGAAAAATATTTAACGCTCGACCGACTGATACAGGAGAACAAATTTGCGTGGCTACTTCTGCAATGGGGTTCAACGGTCGACGTGGTGAAGCATCGGAGGTGGAGTTGCAACGACGAGCCGACCCAGGAGTGCGACTAAAGTTTTGACTAGATATCCCAGGAACCGGATCAAACGTCTTGCAGAACGACCCGGGTGTTGGATCGAAAGTTCTGTAGGGGGATTTTGATGCCAAATCGAAAGTCTCGCTGGGTGATAGAACTTCAGAATCGGACGCCTGCTTGGATGAACCCAGATATAAATCAGTTTGTTTATAAGGCGTACCAATTATAGGATTGAGTGCCCAACATGGAGAGTCGAGAAGCAGGTCCGATTCACAGGTCGACCCCACACTGATGTCAGCTTTGCAAGGTGACCAGGTAAGATGGATAGTTTCGGACGAATCCGGAGACGAATTTACTTCCATGCTAGTTAGTTTGCTATCTGAATCAGCTGAAAGAGGCGAGGTACGCTCACGTGAATGAGCGTTCATAGACGACCACGGTACTGGTAGAGGGGTTCTCTCAAGAACACTTGCCCGGCTTGGAGATCCCTCAGGTACGTCTGCCTGACCTGGAGACTTCTCCAGAAAATACAGTCCATTTGGGACGTCTGACTGGTTTGGAGAGACTGTAAGGGCGTCCGGCCGTGTTGGAGACATTGTTTCTAGCACTTTCACGAAACTTAAAGGTTCATTTGGTCTTAGAGTTTCCTGCGGGGTGCCCGCACCCTCCCTGTGTTGTCCGTTATCGATACAGGGCCAGACACGTCGCAGACCGTTGAAGTGGTTCTCTTCAAGGTCTGCGTCTTCACTCATCTCGCCATCAGAAGACTCCAGTTCTTCCAGCGCACTATCACTGCTCTCTGCTTCGGACACCTCTGCCTCTTCCAGGTCTCTCTCCCTCTGTAACCTGACGGGGCACTGGTAGGAGAGGGCGATGTGTTCCCCAGAACAGTTTATGCAGTGCGGAGCATGCCTGTTCTGACACCTGCTGGACAGGTGCTTCTTCCTGCCACATATGTAACAGAACCTTTGTATCCGTGTACAACCCTTCACAGTGTGCTGGAAAGAAAAGCAACGCGAACACTGTGGAACTTTCCTGTACTCTTTCCTCCGTAGTTTAGAAAATCTCTTACCAAAGGCCAACTGTATGCCCCCTGGGGAGTTTAGGATTTTGTCAGCCTCCTCAGGTGAATTAAACTCTACCCAGATCGAAGTAGGGCACCTCCACTTAACACTTGATACATTGACGCCGTTGTTGTAGGCTACGATTTCGGCAGCCATGTCCTTGATACTGCTTAAGTCAAGGGTACCGAACATGCTGTAACAGATGAGGGTACAGTCAGCGCGGTACTGCGCAGTCTTTACGACCTGCAACCCAAATGAACACAATTTAGTTCTCACGAGAGGTTGCATAACTTTTAGAACATCCTCTACGCTGGGTAAAACGAAAATCCATCCGAAGTTAGTCCACCTGCATTGTCTGAAGGACACCCCAGTAGCGCACTGGAACGTCTTCAGCACCCACTCCTCCTTACGACGAGGGTTTTCTTTGTCCAGGACTTTCACTCTCGGCATGATTGAAAAAGAGTACGACCACAAGGGCCAAAACCAAGGAATCTATAGAAGCCGTCAAGGAACGAAGCTGATACTGCACTACCTCTTCCCACCCAACCTGATCCCCTTAAGATCTTTTCACGTGTGATTCGATCAGTTCGAACCTTCGACTGACTCTCGGTGAATCTAAAATACTCTAATGTAATCGTAATCTAATAACAGGACTATCTTTTGAGCCTCCATTTACGTAATTTCTGACATCTATCTCAAGAATTCACTTAGACACTCATTGGGTAATTTCCCAATACAGCAAAATGTTTTATGACGAATACAGCAGATGTTGTAACCTGCCTCGCGTGAGCACCATGTTTTTTATCGAACCATAGTTTGAGACACCAATTCGATTAATTTGCACGTATTATACAAGTGGTGATGGAAGGTATATGCACAGAGATGTGTGTGTATATCTCAGTGAATGTACACTAAGAATTTTCACTAATCCCTGCTTTAATACTAAAGTACTTTTGATGTTTGTGTTTAGATGGAATGAGGACTTAATGACCCTCGTGTAGTCAATAGGTCAACTGGTCCCTTGAAGGGTGGGGGTGTATTGATATAAGTAGAGTGCTCTTCATCCAAGCAGTTGGAGCTACCCTACTCGTTCTCGGATCAAACCTGATTCCCTCCCATTCTCTAGGTGCAGTACGACTACTACGGATTTAGCGCTTCAAACGAATCTACTAATGTATAACAGACTGGTGTAATAACATTAAAACTAACTCTGAGAATAATAATGTTAGTGACACTAGTAAAGATAGTAGTAGTAGTAGCATAAAAAATCATTAGGCCTGTAATGGTTATTCAGGAGAAACATGTTTGGTGAAACAGAACAGAGGTGTGTAATTATGCAACAGAAAGAGGTGATAAAAGCAAGAGATATATGGTGAAAACAAAAGATGTGGTGAACCTTAGAATTTTGTGAAAGTAAAGATATATAGTGAAATTAGTACATAACAGTGGAAGTTAAATTTGATAAAAGATGTTTGTCAACATTTTTTAAGCTCAAATCTGAGAAGAGCTAAAGATATATACGTAGAAACACCTGAATTAATCTACAAAAATCCTTGTTACTAATAGTTTACAGTGAATATGTTGAAGCAAGCCTATTGGTCAATGCTAGGCATGTACAATTCACACCCAACCACACCCACTTACGTTCCCGGCCAGCTTATTAAGGCTACCAAAACTACTTAGCAGTCTGTTCCACACATTTACAGTTCTGAGATATATTTAGTTAAAGCAGTAGATATGTGAGGCAAGCAGGAGGAATATAGTAAAAGGAAGCCGAGATAAACTAACTCACTCACTCGACCCCCACAAACAAATATTTGAGCCCAGCTCTTCACACGCTTCGCCTGTATGACTTGAACTCAATCTTAGGTTCACTGTCTCAACCCACCACGAGTACACGTTGTATATAATGAATTACACGTGCAGCATATGGGTATCTTTACTTATAGACGTTTCACTATCCCGTGGCTTTATCAATACATGGCATAATGTGAAGACAGTAAAAATATATACATCATCTTGTCGGTATATACTCTGGGGATTGTTATGGGAAGAGCTAAATATCTCGCTTAACAGAGAATATATGTCGTGAGCTGTATGTCTCTCAGTGCATATATGCTTAGAGTTTGCTTTAATCACAGCTATAGAAATTAAAGTGTGTTGGACTGGTGGTGAAGAGGTGACATGCAGCTTTAATGACCCTTGTGTAGTCGATCTTCTTGAAACCTAATTAACTAACCTCTTTGTGTGTTTATATACTGAGAGCAGCAGTGTGTATATACCACAGAATGTATATCTCCGTGTATCACTTACGTGTAAGGTTTATTGCTATTATTATTAATTGTTGGTATTATTATTAGTATTATATTGTTGGTGTTATATATTATTATTATTATTGTTATTATTAATTATTATTTTCATTATTATTTATATTTATAGAAGAGCGCTAAACCCATCAGGGCTATGTAGCTCCTTTGGAAGGGTAGGGGGTCCCTTGAAAGCTGGTGAAGGGCTCTTGATCCATGGAGTTGGAGCTAGCCTCTCCTTTGGATCAAACCGGATTACCTCTCATTCCCCTAGGAGATGAGTGACCCCTACGGGTGGAGCGCTTCCTCGTGATGAATAATTATTATTATTATTATTATTATTATTATTATTATTATTATTAAAGGAAATGGACCCTTGTGGTTTAGCGCTTCTTTTGATTATAATAATAATAATTAAAGGAAATTAAAAATGGCCGGACACAGGTTTAGATCATTAATTAGCATGGACACACGTACACCCTTACGGACACAGTAACTAACGGACACATGTACGGACACAGTAACTAACGGACACGTACGGACACAGTAACTAACGTACACCCTTACGGATATACGTACGGATACACGCGCCCACACACAGGTACACGCGCCATTCTTGGAGTATGCAGCACCACGACTCACGAAATCTGTGACCGCGGGTTCGAACCCACCCGTGTTATGTTTTTTTATGCAGCACCAGTGTGGAACCCACACCTGATCATGCATGTCAAAAAACTGGAAAAGGTACAAAGGTTTACAACGAAACTAGTCCCAGAGCTGTGAGGAGAAACTAAAAGACAGGCGAGACATGATAACGACGTAAAAATACTCAGAAAAACTGATAAAGGAGATAGGGATAGGCTGTCTGAAAGGCGGAAAACGGGTGCACAAGAGTACAGTGTGAAGTTAAAAGACAAATAAATCACATGGATGTCAGGAAATATTTTTTCAGCCTCGGAGTGGTGAGGAAGTGGAATGATCTGGTGAGAGAGAGTTAAGAAGCGGGGCCAGAAGCTGTGACTTCACCTCTGCAATCATAATTGAGTACTCAAACACCCGTCAGGAGCTGTGAATCTACCCCTGCAACCAGAAATAGGTGAGTACACACGCAAACGCGCGTATGCACACGCACGGACACCCGCACGCAAGCAAACGCCAGCATGGACACATACAAATAAACGGCCGCATGCGTACACGCGAACACCCACACGCACACACACGCCAACGCCCACACGCACACACGCGAACGTCCGCGAGATCAACCACATTTTTTGCTGTTATAAGATGACAAGGACAGAGGGCGCGGGCCACCTTGGCGTGGAGCGGACCTCCCGCGCGGGCAAACAGTTGCGTGCGGGCTGCCGTAGCGGGCAGAGCCTCGTCACCCAGGCTATTTGGTGCTCTGTGAATACACGTCTGATACACGTCTGTTACGCGTCTGTTACACGCCTCTCACACATCTGTTGCACGACTGTTACAGGCATGAATCAACAGCTCGAAATGGAAAGGTTAATTGATATTGTAAGAAGCAACGAAATTCTCTATGATGTGAATAATAAAGGTTACAAAGATAGCGTGAGAAAGATTAATGTGTGGAAGAACATAGCTCTTCAGGTTGGACTAGAAAATGGTAAGTACATACATGTTAGGCTAAAATATATCTGAAAATACATAAACTGCCCAAAGTACTGTGTATCCCATTTTTTTTAATTATGAGAAAAACCCGTTGAATTCGAGAAGTATTAGCCAAGTATGGCCCAGTAGGCCTGATGCAGTGTTCCTTCATTCTTATAAGGCCTACTGGCCCATGCTAGGCAGGCCAAATTCACACCCCACTCATGTACCGTCCAACTTCAAGGACCACAATGAAAATAAGTCACTTTGAGTTTTTTGGGTTATCCTGGGTAATTTACACATGTTACTAGGTATGGTAATTGTACTTATGTGAACAATTTATCAACTTGTCGGTTCTCTGACCCATTCATCTACAACTTATGTGTACCTGTACCTAAATAAACTAATTAACCTATTTTTTTAAGCCACGCAAAGTTTTTGCTTCAGAACGCTACTCGGGAGTTGTTCCACTCATTGACAACTCAACCAGTGTTTTTTTTTTTTTTTTGTATTCTTTCTAAATTTAAATTTGTCTAACTTAAATCCATTGAATCCTTTTTACATTTTATTTAAAAATAGTCTCATTTTGTGTTATCTACAAACTTGCGGTATCACCATACCTTTCCAGTCGGTTTCATTATTATTATTATTATTATTATATACAGGGGAGGTTTAATACAGTTAGGCCTTAAGCTACTTAGTCATTGCCCGATCAGCCGGACTGTCGTTTGTAAGTTGGATTGCTTGTGACCAGCAGTAACAGCCTGGTTGATCAAGCTTTAACCCACCGATAGGCCTGGTCGAGAACCGGTCCGCGGTGGCGTTGATCCCCGGAACTACCTCCAGGGTAGGCAACGCACTTGCACACTAAAGTGTCCATGGTTCAATCCCTGGTGCGGGTGAAAACGTTGGGCATGTTTCCTTACATCTGTCCCTCACTTTCTTGGGTTATCCTGGGAGGCTAACCATCCCTCTAATTACTTAACTTGAACCTGGTTGCTTCGTGGTCACACAAGGGCAGCCTGACTTCCAATTAATATTTTTTGAGCCTAGTTCGTAGGGTTTTTTTGTGTTTCCATATATGCTTCTGCGCTGCCGTCCACAGGATGGATTTGGTCGATCGGCGACAAAATCTAAAATCTAATCTTGATGTCGGTGAAGGGCTTTTGATCCAAGACCTCTCAAGGGAAGTTCCTTGATACTGGTGAGGGGTCTTGATCTAGGGTATTGGATCTGTGTTCCAGTTCCCTGAATACCTTCCATCCCCCCACGTGTGCTGTATAATCCTACGGGTTTAGCGCTCCCCATGATTATGATAATTTTGATCCAAGAAAATGGAAATAACCTCCTCTTCCCTGGCTTGACCCTAGTGGGTTTAGCCCTTGGTTTTGATTATATTAATAATAATCCTTCCCGGAATCGAATTTGATTTCCTCACATTCCCCAATAGTAACAATACACATAGTAATAATAATAATGCTTATTTTTAATCTGTTTTGAGAGTTACCTCATACATTGTAATTGAATTTCAGGAGAAGCAGCAAAGGCCAAATGGAAAAACCTTCGTGATTCTTACGTCAAGTTTCTCAGGACAGAGAAGACAACAGGAAAAACAGCTAAGAAGTATAAGAAGTGGCCGTGGGCCACCCAGCTGGAGTTCCTGAAGCCTCATGTAGTTGATAGACAGTAAGTCTCTGTCTGTCTCTCTCTCTCTCTCTCTCTCTCTCTCTCTCTCTCTCTCTCTCTCTCTCTCTCTCTCTCTTTCACAGGGTTTTACAAAGTAAGGTTAAGGTTCCAATATGTACGTATAATTCGTTATTATTTGGTTAACACTTAACAAAGTAACATTAATGTGGAGAAATCTTTTTCCATAAGTTTTGAAAGTGAGCCTAGTTGTTAGCCTATATTATAACACAAAGGCTATACAGAGGTAGTAAGAATGGTAGAATTACCAACAATATGTTAAGTAAAAGGAAAACATTGTGTAGCTAATGTGACATTTTTGTGGAATTTTTTACGTAATTTCCTAAATGTAGAACATATAAATAATATAATAATTGTGTATTAAAATATGATGCTGTTTGGACCCTTCGAGAAATTTCGAGTGAGGGGGGGGATGCAGAACAGCCGGGGGAGTGACGCCACAGAGGGAGACGCCATAGTGAACTTAATGTGTGTGAACCGGACTAAATTGTGTAATGTAATCAGTCATTCTCGAAGGTCAATTGGTGTATATCGGCCTCAATCCGTAATTTAGAAATTGCTGACAGAAGTGAAGAAGTGAGCATCGAGGGAATTACAGTTCGGCGACCTACTGTAACTTAAGTCCCACTTATCTCACCCAAATTACAGCACGTAATAATTCAGGTAATATCCTGTAAACCTCATGCAGGTAATTTACTCGCATAATAATAATTCAAAATTTTATTGTGGCAACGTTTCGCTCTCCAGGTGCTTTGTCAAGCCGTTATAAACAATATAAGGACACAGAGGAGTATATGTAAGTACCATGTGAGGTTAAAGAGGATAAATAAGCACTGCAGTAGGCATACTGGCCCATGGTCAGTCAGTCCCTCAGACTGGAGGAGGGTTCTTCTCCATAGTCTGGTAACGGCTTGACAAAACTCTTGAAGAGCGAAACGTTGCCACAGTAAAATGTCACATTAGTTACTCGTGTATCCTTTTACTTAACATGCACAATTTGTAATTTTTATGCATTGAAATTCTCTCCGCAGGACAGAAAACGTGCAGGAGAGCAGTCAGGCTGCTTTCAGAGAGCTGAATGACCTGCACCATGCTGTTGCAGAACCCCAAACTGACATCCTGGAGAAAATAATTGAACCTCCCCGAAAGAAAAAGCTTACTAGAAATAATACCTCTGCCGCTGTGATCAACTCTGCTGATAATACTCTTGAGATTTCCCAGGAAAATGGATCGAGAAAGTTGGAACTGGATGCCACAGAACATTTGTTTTTAAGTCATGCAAAGACTGTCAAATCTTTTTCTAAGAGAAGGCAAGCATTAGTAAAATTGAAAATATCTCAGTTAATAGTAGAAGCTGAGCTGGAGGAAATCAGTGAGTTTGAGGGCCAGGGGCTGCACCATTCCATAGCACCACCACAAGCCATGTATGACCATAAGAACATCAAAATAGAAGAGCACTGCGGTATGCCGCCTAGCCAGTGCTAGGCAAGTCTTGGTTTAGAAAGACACGTAGACCCCTGTGGTTTAGCGCTTCTATTTGATTATAATAATAATAATAAAGACACGTAAATAAACACTAGGACATATTTATTAGAAAACGTTTTGGTCTTGGGACCTTGATCAAGATCCCAGGACTGAAACGTTTTCTAATAAATACGGCTAAGTGTTTGCTTATGTGTCTTAATAAACCAATTTGTGGGTATCTATTACCAAGGTTTATACCATATAGGCAAGTCTTACTCACACTCATCCATTCCCAACTCATATGTGTTTAATATATTAAAAAAAACACGAAACGGGTGGGGTTTGAACCCATGGCAGTGCGTGGTTTTTTTGCTATCGTGTTAAACGATTTCATGAGTTGTACTTTTAAAGTTATTGAAGTATTAGCTTCAATGACGCTGCCTGACAGTTTATCTCACCCATCTGTAAACATGTTATCAGTGTTTTCCGGCAACCTTTCTAAATCTTAAGTTATCCAACTTGAAGCCATTGTTTCAAATTCTTTCTTGGTTATTTATGTCTGTCTTCCACTTGGACATATCCATCATATCTGCCACATTTTTTGCCTCCCAAGAATGCAAGTTCAGAGATGTCAAACCCCCCAGAAATCTTAAATTTTAAAAGGGGTGGACCGGTAAGCCAGCTGAAGGCCTCTGTTAGATGACCAAAAGCTCCAGTGGTGGGTCATCATGACTAGGACCCGCGTCAGGAAACGCGTGTCCTGTTTCCTGACAAATAAAATGATTACAAGTTAACCACTTCAACCGAAAAAAAGGTTTTGATACAAGAAATTGGAGTTACCCTCCCGCTCCCCGTCTTCCATGGATCAAATCTGATTACCTTTTATTATCCTCACGCTGTATGATCCCTTAAGAGTTTAGCGCTTCCTCGTGAATATGATGGAGCTGAACAAACAAGAAAACAAGAAAAGCCCCTGAATGAAAGTGCAAAGTAAGATGAGAGTCCCTTGGTTAGATTTTTTTTTCCTGCCGGACTTTTGCCTTAAAATTGAATGCAATATTAATAAGAGTTTTGAGTCCATCCTCATAGGTAAGATTCCTGTTACATGGGATTTTGTAGCAGCCTTCCAGTTAGTTTAGGTCCATTTTGTATTAATGAGAGACCAAAACTGCGCAGCTTTGTTGAATTTAATACTTATATCCTAGTACATTTCCTGTACATACCAAGATTTATTATCTATTTAAATATCTTTAACAATAAAATATTTATTCAGATAACTTGAGTTTTGTTTTTACCTTAGTTATTCTAAACTAGTAATAATGTTAGAATTATGTTAGGTAAAAGGAAACATATGAACTAAGAGGAATATTGCAGCAAAGGCCTCACTAACAACATTACAAGGACCAAAGTGTTATAACAGCTTAGAAGTAGAAATAGTAGTTCGTTGTGGAAGGAACGGCATGATGACCTAGAAAAGGGACAAACTAGCAGGTCAATCATCACCCACCTGCACCACTCTTTTATCCTGCACATGTTTGGTGAATCTTAACCTACCTCCTCTTAATGGGAGGGTTTTTAGCCGTCAGTTATTGGCCTGTACCTGCACATTTTGCTGGCTTCAGGGCGCATTGGACATATAAAGCAGTTATTAGTCAAACATCCTTCACTGTAGTATCTCTCCAGCTTGACGAGGTCGATGGGGATGCTTCAGTGGCCCCAAACCCTAAACACAGTGTGTAACAAAAATGATGAGTAACAGAGTAGTAGTAGTAGTAGGAAGTAAATTTGTGGTAGACAGCTAGAAACAGAGGACACCTATTAGCTACTGTCCACAGTGTAGTAAACCACCATGGGACAAAACCCCTGAATAACCCTCAAGCAGAGACTGAAAGGAAGATAATACAGAAAGCAAATGAAGAGGAGAGTAGGTACAGGTCAGGGCAAGTCATTTCTGAAGATTAGGATTCAACTAATTATGATCAGTCATCTGTTAAAGATGTTTTGCCATGAGTGGCATTAACAGTTTCAGGATAATTTAGGTGACAACGGATGTAGATAGATAAGATCGTTGGATTTAACCCGAGGTCCTCACCCAGGATAACTCCAAGAAATCAGTGAGACAACCGAGGACTCTTATTTCGTCGGGTCTGTCTTGTCCCCCAGGATGCGACCCACACCAGTCGACTAACACCCAGGTGTAAGGAAACACGCCCAATGTTTCCACCTTTGCCGGGAATCGAACTACGGACACAGCGTGTGAAGCGAGAGCGTTGTCTAACAGGCCACGGACCACCAAGAAGCAACAAAATGGGTAATATTCTGTTATCCAAGAGTTTGGATTTGTTGAAACTACTGGACTAATGAAGGATTGTGTCTACTGGCAGCAATTAGGGCAGTTTTCACACACTTTCATCTGCGTAAATAATCTTTCCAGATGACTAACTTGACCTCATTGAACTTTATAAGGTGTTCAGCATCATTTGTGTTAAGTTTTTTTATTTTTATTTTACAGTTGTCATGGTTGCAAGTGTTCTTGCGTTAAGAGTCTTAATTTCCAGAGATCGTGTTGTTACCCATGTGTGTCCTGTTACACCCTCCACATGGTCTTACATATACTGAGATAGTGATAGTCGCTCTTGTGTGTGTATTGCGATAGTAATTCTCTTTCTCGTGTCCTATTTTCCTCTTATACAAAGGAATTATGTTTGCACTGTCAATCCTTAAGTACTTCTCATAGTTTGTAACTAGGAAAAACAGTCACAGGAAACTACATTACTCAGCCTACCCTTAATTTTTCTAGTTAGAAATGTGGCTTTTTGTAACCTTTTTGTAACCATGAATTAAACCTGCTTTGTACTAGCTAACTGGCCTTCAGCCGTGCCTCTTTTTACCTTTGGTAATTATACACTACCATAGGTGTGTCTACCTGCGTGGGTACGGCTGTGAGGCCTACTGGCTGGCCCACGTGTCTTAGCCTACTCACCCATTTTCATTTCTATATTCCGTTAATCTGTTTTTAAAACTACCTAAATCAGGAGTTATAAGCGCCTGGGAAATGAGATGTAATTGGGTTTGAGCCAAGGAAGGTAAGTGTAGCTCCAAGGAGTCATAGCCCGCGGATCGGTCCCAGACCAGTCCTGGTTGCCGGCCTGATCGATCATGCTGTCGTTGCCTGCCGCCCACAGTCCAGCACCACAGCCCAGCTGGTCAGGAACTGTCTTGATGAACTTACAGTTTCCTCTGGAAGACAGCCAGGGGTTTGTTGGTAATTCTCCTTATGAAAGATGGAAGGATGTTGATGAGTCGTGATCCCTTTACACTAGTTATGTTCTCCCTCAGTATACTCACCACGCTTCTGCTTTTCATAAAAGATATGATATCTTACACCTTCTGCCGGGCTGTGGTTCTTACGTCGGTTTACGTGCGGCCAGCAGTAACAGCCTGGTTGATCAGACCCTGATCCACCACGAGGCCTGGTCTCAGACCGGGCCGCGGGGTAGTTGATCCCCGAAACCCTCTCCAGGTATATCCAGGACTTGTGTTTTCATGTAGTGATTTTGGTGGGCAGGTTTGGGACCAGTCCCTCCAGATAGTTCCAGGTGTTGGATAATAAAGTATCTTACGTCCTCAGGTGATCAGTTCAAGGGACATCAAGCTCACCCAGTAATTTAGGTGCTTGACTGATGTTATACGAGCTGTGAAGGTTCTCTATATATTATCCAGCTCTGTAATTTAACCTTCCTTGAAAGGCGTTAGTATACAACAATATTCCAGTCGATAGAGGATAAGTGACCTAAAGAGAATCATCATTGGCTTGGCATCTTTTGTTTTGAAGGATCTAGTTATCCAGTCTAAAATTTTCCTTGCGGTTGCAATAATAGTGTTGTGCGCCTTGAATGTGAGAGCTTTTGACATTATCACTCCCAAGTCTCTCGCATTAGACTTTTTTTTTTTATACATCAGTTTTACAGATTAAGAACTGTTACTCTACATCAGCTCATTTCAAAGCACAGCCCTAGGATGCGACCCACAAGAGTCGACTAACATCCAGGTACCTACTTACTGCTAGATGAACAAAGGCAGTAGGTGTAAGGAAAAATTTGTTCGCTTTCCTTATTCGGCAAGAAGAGCGTTGCTATTTAAGCCAAAATCAAGTCTCACCTATTCGGCACGACATTATATATATATATATATATATATATATATATATATATATATATATATATATATATATATATATATATATAATAAAAGATCACAGTAAACAGGTGATATCACAATATACAGAACAAACACCTTGAGAAAATAGTGAAGTTCCAAGCACTTTCATGATTTCTCACATTTTTCAGTTCCTTGATAATGTGAGAAATCGCGAAACCGCTTGGAATTTCACTATATTTTCACAGTGGTTGTTCTATATTTATGGCTGTGAATAGCTACAGGAACTAATTTCATTCTACTCCCGTTTGGGATGTCAGTCTCACTAGCAGTTTACGTACCCACGAAAATAGGTTAGATAAATACATGAGTGGGTGTGGGTGGGTGTGAGTTAGACCTGACTAGCTTGTGCTACTAGGTCAGATGCCATGCTCCTTCCTTAAGTGAATGTGACCTGACCTGACTAGGTTGGGGCATTGACTTAAGCCGGTAGGAGACTTGGACCTGCCTCGCATGGGTCAGTTTTCCTGCTGCAGTGTTCCTTCTTTCTTATGTTCTTAAGTGGTATTAAAACAAATAATACTGTAACTAGCCGGGGATCGAACCTGAGATAGTTACCCAACCTCCCGTGTGAGTGTATGTACTCACCTATTTGTGGTTGCAGAGGGCGATTCATAGCTCCTGGCCCCGCCTCTTCACTGATCGCTACTGTGTGTGTGGTGTGAGGAGGTAGCAGTGGTGACCTCCTCAGTATCATCACAGTGCAGTATCCCGGAAAGGTGGCAACCGTGGGCTGGTGGTGGTGATAGTCGTGGGCTGGTGGTGGTGATAGTCGTGGGCTGGTGGTGGTGATAGTTGTGGGCTGGTG
This sequence comes from Cherax destructor, assembly GCA_009830355.1. NCBI lineage: Eukaryota > Metazoa > Arthropoda > Malacostraca > Decapoda > Parastacidae > Cherax > Cherax destructor. The sequence goes on from WNWK01001720.1 coordinate 252,552, forward strand.
GTGGTGATAGTTGTGGGCTGGTGGTGGTGATAGTTGTGGGCTGGTGGTAGTGATAATCGTGGGCTGGTGGTGGTGATAGTCGTGGGCTGGTGGTGGTGATAGTCGTGGGCTGGTGGTAGTGATAATCGTGGGCTGGTGGTGGTGATAGTCGTGGGCTGGTGGTGGTGATAGTCGTGGGCTGGTGGTGGTGATAGTCGTGGGCTGGTGGTGGTGATAGTCGTGGGCTGGTGGTGGTGATAGTTGAGGGATGGTGGTGGTGATAGTCGTGGGCTGGTGGTGGTGATAGTCATGTGCTGGTGGTGGTGATAGTCATGGGCTGGTGGTGGTGATAGTCATGGGCTGGTGGTGGTGATAGTCATGGGCTGGTGGTGGTGATAGTCGTGGGCTGGTGGTGGTGATAGTCGTGGGCTGGTGGTGGTGATAGTCATGGGCTGGTGGTGGTGATAGTCGTGGGCTGGTGGTGGTGATAGTCGTGGGCTGGTGGTGGTGATAGTCGTGGGCTGGTGGTGGTGATAGTCGTGGGCTGGTGGTGGTGATAGTCATGGGCTGGTGGTGGTGATAGTCGTGGGCTGGTGGTGATGATAGTCGTGGGCTGGTGGTACAAGAAGCTATGACCAAGAATTTATTCAGATAATCTATAAGATAATTTTAAATATAGAATAAATGTGGACAATAATTTTGAGGACATGTTTTAGACGTTCAAAAATGGAGAATTATATAGACTTAACTTAGGATAAAATTGTTAGATCGTAAGCTCTAGAACGTCAGAAAAAGGGGTTAATATATATATATACATTACTCGCTATACACATGTGGGTGTATATAGCATGTGTATAGAGGTTAAATGTGTATGATGGAGTGATGGTGGTGGAGGATGATGGTGCTTCAGCAGGGAGTACCTCCCCTCAACCTCCTCAACCATTGCCAAGTGTACATGACAACCTTTCTAAGATTAAAATATTAATTAAAAAATAAAAAAAAAACCGTTGTAGTGTATACTTGTAGTGTACTATAGTCGCAGGAGTCTACCTTAACAACCTCCGAGCACAGCAAAGCAGTGGAAACATTGGTGTTTCATATATATTGGTTCCTCTGGTGCTGGTGAGGTCTGGCTATACTGTGTACTCAGGAGGTGTCACATCACATCAGGTTATCACCCTTATGGTAAGCTACCATAGGTACGAAATTTACGTTTTAAGCTAGACTACGTTACCCTATTTCACCTCTCCCCCGATGAATGTAGAGGCGATATTCCTATCCCCTTCCCAGTGTTAAACTTAGAACTGCTTGATTTTTTATTCCCGTGTTAAGACTAGGAAGGTTAGGCAACAGTTTTATTAATTCAAACAGCGCTGATGGCAGCTCTCAATGCAACAACATCCCATGTCCAAAACTATAGTTGTTGGATGGAATTTAAGCCTTATTACCGGGGCACCACAAGGGTGAGAATTGCCTGCAGCTTGTTCTTGACTGAACCAGCCTGATGCTGCCTCTGTTGCCATCACTGCTTCATTAACAACTGACTGCGTCAGGTAAACATCTAGCTACGTCAGATAAACATTACGTCAGATAAACATCTAAGATAAACATCTAAGTCAGATAAACATCTAAGATAAACATCTAGCAACTTTAGTTAAACATCTAACTACGGCAAATAAAGAACTGCCTTAGATCACCATCTACGTAATGTAAACATCTAATTATATTGCAAGAAACACAGGATCAACGTTAAGTTAGGTTCCTAAACGCCTAGCAGATTCCTGTGGACTACAGCGCACGTCAAGTCATGGGACACATTATTGAGTTCAGGCGGTCAATAATCCATGACTTCCTTGTTTGCGGGGTTACCCTTGCTAATCCACACATGTGCTGCTATGTATGATAATTTGGTAATTTACACTATGTATAATAGTTATACTTATGTGTACTTGTGAGTAAATAAACTTATTTATGTATCTTTTATCCAGATGTTTTCATGGTTAGAGCGTGGGTACCCAGATAATAATAATAATAATAATCTTTATTTCTACAAGTACTTGATACAACGTATACAGACCATAGCTGACATCAACGACATATTATATAGAAAGCCCCTGGTCATGCAGAGCACTTCAGACATTATTATTATTATTACCACCAATCCAACTACATTCATCTTTGCTAATATACAAGGTCTAAAGCCAGCAACAAACAACAAGGTACCTTACATTAGTGGACTGCTTACAGAGTCAAATGCCATGTTTGCGGCTTTCACAGAGACCCACATAAGAGATCACTTGGACAATGAAATATGGATCCCGGGCTACAACCTATACAGGTGTGACAGAGTGAATAGGCAAAAAGGGGGTTGGCCTGTATATCACAGAGTCACTTATATGTTCAGAACTACTAAATGCCTCAAATGATGTAGTTGAAGTACTAGCAATAAAGGTCGAGAATCAAAA